>CM021740.1:21596856-21682711 GCA_011075105.1 Heteronetta atricapilla
GGGGCCGGCGCGGCTGTGCCGTCGCTCCGCGCTCGCGGCCGCGGCGGGGCTCCGAAGCCCAGCCCCATGGGCAGCCGCTGCCGCCGCGCCGCGCGCGAGGCCCCGGCGTTCCCTCGCCGTGCTGCGGGGCAACCCCGCGGCTCCGCCTGGGCCATCGGGAGCGCGGCGCCCTGGCTGGTGCGCGGCGGCCTCGCGGTCGGTGTGCGAGCACAGGGTAAGGTGTGGGAGCGGCTGCCCGCGGAGCGGTTACCGGCCCGACGGCAGCCCGGGCTGGGTAAAAAGGAGCGTTAAGTGCTAATGTATCCACAAGTTGTATGCTAATACACCAAAGCTAACGAACATAACAAGTGACGTTTTAAAAGTTCAAACATCTTTAAACTTGTTTATAATCTTCCTTATTAAAAAAAAAAAAGGAAATACTATTATGTTTAAAATTGCTAACCTTTATTAACAGTTGCAGGCTCAGAAATTCTGATGCTTCTGAAAGCTTCACACTTAACAATCTCATAAATCCCGTAAAAAAAAAAAAATCATAAATCAAGAGTGGATCTTACTCCTTACTGCTGCATTTGCTATGTGAACAATATAACAGCTGCTCAAATGTAGAAGAGATAAGCCAACAGGTTTTTGCTAAATTTGCAAGCAGAGGCATTGTGTAGGAGAAGGAGCTCCTCGTCAGGAAACGTGTTTTAACCATTGCTGTACTCTCTCTGGGTCTGAAGTCGTTGACAGATTTGCAGTTACTGACAGTGCTGCTCAAACAGGCAGAACAGTATATTTAAAAGCATGACTTCAGCTGCCTGATTTTGAAGACATTGAACTTCTTTGTTAATAATACATGGGAAAATTTCTTTAATACACTAAGTACAAATAGCTTTTAACCATTAACTCTGAAATAGGTGTGTGTGAAGCAATTAAGAGTTTGTGACTTGATTTTTGATAAGAGTACAGCTTTCGCCTTTTGTACGTAAGTATGTAATTAACCTTAATACAAATAGCCCTTGTGACAATGGAAATGACCCATTTGGTAAAGTTACTTTGCTGATCATACGTTCAGGGTCAAGGCATAAGCTTTTTTTTTTTTTTTTTTTTTTTTTTAATACTGATGATCATCAGTATTTTAAAGTGTCAGCTATGTGTATTCTTGAAGGTTCTCATATCTCAGGTACTTGACCTTGCTTAAGTCAGGTTGGGGTTCTGTAAACTCATTTATCCTCACAGCCTGTTTGCATGCAGTGGTATCCTGCACTCCTTTGATCTCCAGTCTGCTGCTTCCTCCAGTCTCCCTGGGGTGCAGAAGCTTCTCCCAGCCCCCTGTGGCTGCTGCCACTGGCGATGTGACTGGTGTGACTGGTCTTCATTGGTAGTCCATGTCCTTCAGCTCTCCACTGTAGAGACTGTGCTGTCAAGTAGTGCTTCTGCAACTATAACAGGTTTTGTTTTAAAAACAAACAAGCAAACAAAACTAATTAATCAAAAACAATACCCCTCCCATGTAGTTTTCACTTGTTAATGCCATGCTGGGTGTGAAGTTAATGGAAGATATGATCATCCTTTCTGCACTTAAATTTCTGGTACTTTATAAGTTGGGCACAAAGAATAAATCTCTCCACGCTGTGAACGTCCTTACCAGAACACCAGCAGATTCATCTGCTGGGGAACCTGGAAACAACTTACATCTAATTTCTTATCACGAATGTAAGGTAGTCCAGAGAGCTGAATTAGTCCCAGAACACTCAGAGGCAAAGTTTAAGTCTCAGTTCCGGGTTGTGTGTCAGCAGTTTCTGCTTGCCGTTAGGTGATTACATTAACCTTTGGTATGACTGTGTAGCAGATCATAGCTGTCCTTGGAGGAGAGTGCAAGGATGTCTTTAGCTGGAGTGGCAGGTACGTACTTCCTCATGTATGTGTGATGGGATGAGCAAGCATGAATATTTCAAAATAAGAATCATGCTAAACTTGTGTGTGTGTGCCATTGTTATGCCAAGGCTTTTGGTTCTCTTGGACAGTACAGCCAGCAACATTAACGCTTAATTTTCTTGCTGTGATTTTTGAAAGGTGAGAGACCTGTAGTACTCTTAGCAAGTGGGAACTGGTCTGAACCTATGGGCTGTGGGAGCAGTTAGCCCAGGGAGCAGTGAGAATGATGTAGAGCCATCAGGACAACTGTCTGAGAAGCAAACATCCTGTACTGCCAGGGTCTCTCACAGCTCTAGGTTTGAAGAAAAAAAGCAGCAAGGAGGATGTAGGCTGAGCACCATACAGGAACCTTGTTAGTACTGTTTCTGTAACAGACATTGCTCTCCTCCTATCATATAAACTCTTTGATATCCCAGCACTAGAGCTGATTCAGGCATGGTGGCAAATCCTCATGTAATTAGTCTGTTATACGAGAATGGTACTTCGCTTGCCTGTTTCCCTTTGACAGCAGCATTCTGTCCGAATTTTGCATCCCTTAGTTATGCCTGTAGCTGTTTCATCAAGTGACTTTAGTCTTGGTTGGTAGAAAGCCAGTCAGAGAAGGGATATGCTTTAAACAGAAACTTGGAAAAGGTTTTGCTTATACCCTGTCCCTTTCCTCTCACCAGAAACAACCTGAGATAATGAGGTTTATCCCATTAACACCAACGGTGTTAATGACTGATGTATCAGTGGCCTTTGGCTTCATTGAGGCTCTGGGTTTTCACTCGTTTTTTGTATGGCATGTCATAGCCTCCAGAAATAGTTGCATAGCAAAGTAGACTTTTTTTTTTTTTTTTTTTTTCCTCTGGGATAGAAGCAGGAATGTAGAGAACCTGTTGCTTTCCTAGTTCTTAGGCCAAAGGTTTTCCTGCTGCTTGATCTATTTTTTCCAGGAGGGAGGGGAAAGTATGCGATTGGTGAAAACAGTCCTCCTCCTCTTCTTGCATGGCTTACTTCATTAAGTCATCAGCCACCAAGCTAATAGTGAACTTGCTAAGGTCTTACTCTGCGCTGGCATGCTGAGACAGCAGGACCATGGAACAGAAACGGTGCCTGAGTATGTTGGGAATCTTCCTCTTGTCCTTGTGTGGAAGTAGCAGGGTTATACGGCATACACAGTAGAAATGCCAGTGTAGCCTGGCCTGCCAGTACTACTGCTACTGCCAGCAGTGAGAATGGGTGGTGGATTAAAGCTTTAACTCTTGCTAATCTGGATGCTCATGTGTTGGGTGTGCACTGTGCCTCAAGCGGCACGTAGGAGCAGGCAGCACTGGCTTTTGTGCACCGGTGTGAGCTGGGCTTGCTGTGTCTTCTTGCTGGCCTGGGCTCCCCTGGCAGATCTGATGTGTGAATTGACAGTCTTGCTGTCAAGCCGGCGCCTCATGGTGTGACTTTGGGCACTTGTCCAGCACACTTCTGCTCCAGTGCTTTCCGAGTGCTCAGCTCTTACCCCTCCTGTCCCTTCTGGGAGCGTGCAGCCTTTCTGCATGGAGGCATACCTTAGTTTTATCCATATTTCCCCGGGGATTTCAGAGGCAATTGGATTGCCCTCTGTGTATTTGTTTCTTTTGCCTGTTCCCACCCTACTCGAGTGGATGAAGTTAGTCTCCCTCCTTTGTTCTTGGTGAGGGGATTCGCACCTACCATGAAACTGTGCTGGCAGCAGGCAGGTGACGTTTGGGTGCATCTCCTCTGTTTTGTGAAGAGCTGTCAGGGAGGACTGGGAATCCAGTTGTATGTGGTGGTACATTCTCCTGTGATATGCTGGCTCTGAGGCCAAGTATGCCTCAGAAGAGGAAGTGCAGTAACTGTCATTCTGGGGACGGATGGAGATCATGTGAGAGTACAAGAAGCAGCGGTAGAGTGTGCATTTGTAGGAAATATTAGCATGCGGTATTTACAAAGTCAAAAGTCATCTTCCCGAGGTTGCACTTCCTGTACTGGTTTTGGCTGGGATAGAGGGAGGAAAGCTTTTCACCATGGGGAAACCATTTCCCCATTTGTGTGAGGAAACCGAAGGGCAACCACTTGACATTTGTGTGCATAGCTATGGACAGAGCTGAACAGTTGTGTCCTTGGTCTGTACAGGTCATGCATACTGTTCATTCAACTCAGTTGCTTGTGTGGCTGACAGTGCTTGCTGCTCCTGTAGGCGATTGTGCAAGATATGTTCATTTCCTAGTGTTTATAAAGAACGGCTTGTATCTGGATAACCAGACTCCATGGTCAAAGAGTAAATCAGAGCCAAGCTTGCAAAACTTAGAAGTCCTGACCTGCAAGCCTCTGCTTTTTTGGTGTCCTCTTTACCTGCCAAAGAGTTGTCAATCCTTCCTTTTCCCTTCTCCCCTGCAAACTCATATGTCTCTCAAACTGTTCTCTCTGTTACTTTAGGTCTTCTTGAGATAGAAGGATGAAAATTGGCAATTGGAAAGTCACTGTCACTCTCCTAAGCTTCCTCCTAACTTCCGAGTCCTGGTTTGGGTGTACAAGGCTGCGAGCAAGTCTACTGTCCCATTCCATGATTTAAACAGAGGCTTGGAGCATGCATCACTGTAAGGTTTAAATTATTTCAACGCTAGCAGCGACACTGTCCCTTTCCCAGCTCGTGCAAAAAGGCTCATTGCACAATGGAGCTACCTGTCTAAAATGGTTCTGGGTCCTGGATCCCCTCCCACCTTGAGGGTCTCTTCCTGCATACCTCTGCCTAGAGGCTCTCTTCATCTCACCTGGCTCCCCCTGTTTGGGGCAGCGTGTCCCTGGACTTGTTCACTCTAGCTCAGTCCCTGCCCTGCCCACCCTCACCTGCTCCCAGTGGCATCAGCCCTGGCTCATGACCTTCTTTACCACTTTTTGCGCACTGTGATTCCAGAGCGGGATGGTCGGCCACCGAAGCTGCCATGTCGTCCCTGACGACCTCCACTGAGGGAGAGAACTCCACTCCCAGGTTTGTTGTCGGTTCCAGGGATGATGAGACAGACTTTCTCGAATCAAACATGAAGACGGATGAAACTGATTTCTTTGAAGATGATGAAGAGGAGGAGTCGGTAAGGAGGTCCTGGCATTCTGGGTTGGAGCATCTGTGCAGAATTCCTGGGTTTCAGCCAGGTTTTGCATGGTTCCTGCTGAGGCCACAGGCAGTCAGGACTGTGGGGAACATGGCACCAAGCTGTGTGGCACAGCCATGTGAAAGATGCATTGCACTGATGTACTGCCAGACTTGGTGCCTCGTGCTGCAGTAAATTCTAGCCTTTTCACTTGCAGGTCTTCCCAGTTGCAACAGCAGATTTCTTTATCCTAGCAGCTTAACCCTGATACTGCTGTAAACCTTTTGCTTTACCAGGGAACTTTTTGAGGAAAACTGAAGGAACCGTGAATGAAGGCACAGAAGTGTCTGCAGGGAGGAAGCATTTGCTCTTTTCTGTAGTCTCCAGGAACAGGCTACAGAAAGGAGAATGATATCCAGCTCCTGACTGTTTTTGGCCTCTATTCAACCCACCCTTTCAGTCCCCACAATGGCCTCTGTACAGGGCTTCTGTTCAGAGGAGCTTCGTGCCACTGAAATCATCTTGCCTTTTGGTGAACTGAATGGACTGCTCACATGGTGAACTGCTCTGACTTAATCTTATACCTAGTACAATATGTAGGCACCTCATAGAACTTTTATCAGCTGTTATCCTGTCTCTGTGCAGGCCTTGGGGGCTAATACAGGTAGATCCTCTAGCACAGTTAAGAAGGGTCATCAGCAGCATATGCTGACCTCCTTTTTAAGAATAGGAAAGTAGATTTCCAAAGACAGTGCAGAGAAACCTGTGAATAGCTTGAACTTGTCTCGGCAAGACTCGTGGGCAAGGGCACTGGTATGAGGCAGAGGAACTCCTGACCTTTCATTCTGGTGATTCAGCTGGGACTTGTTTAAGTTGGTGATAGCTTTCCTGGATTTTTGTTGTTGTTGTTTGTTTGTTTGTTTGTTTTTAATTCAGGGTGGGCTGAGCAAAGCACTCCAGAGTGCAGTGGAATGTCCCTCGCTTCATTCCTGAGGAAAACACCCGTCCATCCCAGAGAAACAGGTGCCTTGGGCACATTAAAAGTGACATTTCCTCCTCTGAAGTTATGAGAAGTTGCTTTCCCACATGCAGATGCTTTAGGGTGTTGCACGGTCCTCTGCTGCCTGTCCCTCTATTGAATTCCTGACAGAAATTGCCTTCAAGTATCAAATACACCCGCAGCACATGGGGACTAGCTTTAGGAAGGATACAGTGATACAGTATTGATGCCCCAGTGATGGGAGTGCACAGTGTTTGTGGCATTTTATTTTTGCTGTGGAACCTGAGCCCTTGGCTTTGCAAGTCAGTGCAGGTAACTTCTGGAGTCTCAGCTAATAGTTTGAAGCCACACTTACATGTGCTGTGTAACCCACAGTCCCGTGTGTATAACTTCAAATGACCTTAGTGAGTTTAATCTTGATTAGATCAGAATTACTTCATCAGGAAAACATCCAGTCTTCGATTAAAAACAGTCAGTGATGGAAAGATCAACACAGACCTTAGCCTGTTCTTCTGTTACAGTTACCAACACTTTTTGAATACAGGCCTTCTATCTTGTCTTATTCAACTTAGATTTGTCCCACTTGATCTTGCTATACCTTTGCCAAGTATATGGAAAGAGCCCTTAATACTGTTTCTCTTCTACTCACAACTACTTGCTGTTGTGATCTCCCCTTCATTTTCTCTCAGATAAAACAGACTGAGCTCCTGCTGTAGTCTTTTGCCATAAAGCATATGCAGCTCTTCTGTAAGTCTTCTTAAGCCTGCCACTTGTCCTGGTGAGTTGTGGGCCAGAGAATATGAGGGAGGATTCCAGTCCCTGCTGCTTATTCAATGCCAGATACTTTTTTCTCTGACCATAGCATTAATACCCTATAAAAGGAGGAAGTACAAGTTGCCCGGCAAAGAAACAATCATTTTGGTCTCCTCCTTAATGACATCCACCAGTGGAATCTAGTGGGAGCTGGAACTGTGTATGGTCTGAGTCTAGGAAGGGCTGTGAATTCTTAGGGTTGGAAGAAAATCCTGTGTTTGTTCAGTATTGCCACATTTGCACACTTACAGCTTAAATTCAGTAAAGTAGCTGATGCTGAGCTAAAACAGTCTGTGTCTTCCCTTTAGCCACCTGAACGGCAGATTGTGGTTGGAATCTGTGCCATGACCAAAAAGTCCAAGTCAAAGCCCATGACACAAATTCTGGAGCGTCTGTGCAAGTTTGAGTATATCACAGTAGTAATTATGGGGGAAGATGTTATTCTGAATGAACCAGTGGAGAATTGGCCTTCCTGTGACTGCCTAATCTCCTTCCACTCCAAAGGTAAAAGTCTGTAGCACGCCTTAGCCTACCTAAGATCTGGACAATGGAGCTTCCATTCATTCTTTTTGTTTTGTTTCCTGTATTTCAGGATTCCCTCTGGATAAAGCAGTTGCATATGCCAAGCTGTGCAAGCCATTTTTGATTAATGACCTTGATATGCAGTATTATATCCAGGACAGGTAAGTGTCTGTGGTCCAATAAGGCCTCTTCTTTCTTCCTTTGTCCTCTTTCTGTCCTTAGCATGCTGTGCAAGCTTCTTCCTGGCCACAAGCAAATGAGATGGGAAGGAAAGGTACTTTAGCAAGACTTTTAGGGGTTGTTTCCCCATAACATGAAGGGGAGTAGATCTGGGGGTAAACCAATCGAGACTTGGTATGTTTTGTCTTCTGGTTCAAATGCATTGTAAGGAATGGCCAAGTGAAATAGGATGTGGAAGTGGTCTCATGAAATGAGACTGTCATGCCTAAGGCAAAAAGACTGCCCTCTTAGTAGGAGAGCCAGGTAGTGGGATGGTATTCTGGAGCAGAAACTGGGGGCAGCAAGGCCAGGTCAAACCCTAAGGAAGGTATGTTGGTGAGGCACTTCAAGAGGCTTCTTAGCCAGTTAGTAAAACTGACTTGTAGTCATGTACCTCAGTGCATAAAAACTGCTTTGTCTGTATATGGGTAGAGCTAATACTAGACGCCAAACCTCCCGCTGTATTTTTGGGTTGTGAGCAGTGTTCCTGCAGGTGCTGACAGGCACCCTGAGGTGTAATTGTAGTGAAAGAATTTCAGTTTCCCCATTCCAGACTCTTCTGTTGAATCTCACTGTTTCTGTCCTGTCCAGGCGTGAAGTGTATCGGATCCTTCAAGAAGAGGGAATAGACTTGCCCCGCTATGCTGTCCTCAATCGAGACCCCGATAGACCAGAAGGTAAGTGCCCAGGCTCTTCTGAAAGCCATTTGCACATACTGTACTATTTAAGATATTCTGCAGAGGTTGGGCATTGATAATCAGCTCAAGCAGGTCTGATTCACTAGTCTATTGACTTTGGTGGAGAAAAGCCATTTCTGCTGGTTGTGCCTACTGGCCAGGACTGAAGGGCTTCAGCTCTGCACAGGGGCTGCTTCCACTTTTCCTAACATGCTGCTGTTCTCCTTTGTCTTCAGAGTGCAACTTGGTGGAAGGAGAGGACCATGTGGAAGTAAATGGAGCTGTTTTCCCAAAGCCATTTGTAGAGAAGCCGGTCAGTGCTGAGGACCATAATGTGTATATTTACTACCCGACCTCAGCAGGTGGGGGCAGCCAGCGGCTCTTTCGGAAGGTGAGCGGATCTCTAGTTCTGGTGTTGAGACCAACAAATTTGTAGGTCTGAAAGATGCATGTGGCTTCAGGAGGGAGTGTTGGGGCAGGTGAAGGGGAAAGGAAGGTTTTGTGTTGGGGAACACAACTTAGAAATTTTAGTTGAACCTTAAACAGCTGGGAATTCCAGAGGAATGTATTTTAGTGGTTATGCTGACTTCGCCTTTGCCATCCTATGTCTGCCCAGTGTCCCACGTAGCAGTTATGGAGAAATGTGTCCCTTATTGAACTACATACTGTTTTTTTCCATATCACTTCCTTGGTTTATTGAGATGATCCTTTTTAAAATCTGTTCCTGTCTGCTAACATGCTTGCTGCCTTTCTCAGCTTCGTGTTGCTTGCAAACGTAATAAATGCACTATTTATTCATAGATTTCACAGAGAATCTGCCTATACTCACGTCTTCTACTTTGCCAGCAAACAGTTAAAAGCTATGATGTATCTTTTTTTCCAATCAGTTACACATTTGCCCTTAGTAAACCTAAAGTGATTTTTTCCTTAGCTAGTGTGCACACATGCCATTTGAAATTGTATCCAAAGACTCACTAAAACTTAAAATGACATCATCTTCTGTTCATAAGATCTGTCATGCTGTCCTAGAAAGAAGTCAAGTTGGTCTGATTATGAACTGTCATCAGTTATTATAATTTCCTTATTAGCTAGTCTCCTTACTTTATACGTCTTTATCTACTGTTTTTTGTTACATATCCTTGTAGCAATTGGAGTCAACCTAAAGGTCTATAATAACTTTTCTCCTCTTTAGGCCTGGAAAAGGACATACCTGTTTTCTGTCTTTTAGAGTCTTTTTTTGTCCTCCATTATTGTGCTGTAACAACTAGGGGTTCTGAGAGGTGTTCAGCCAATTCTCTCCCTATGGGACAAAACTTATGCTTTTTGTTCTTCCATCTAAGAAGAGAAACCCAACTGACTTCCCGTATGTGTTTATTCTTTGCTTTCAGATTGGTAGCCGGAGTAGCGTGTACTCCCCAGAGAGCAGTGTAAGGAAGACAGGGTCATACATTTATGAGGAGTTCATGCCTACAGATGGCACTGATGTAAAGGTAATGGAAAGCCTGGGATCCCTCCTACTTTCTCCAAGCCTGGGACAGCTGAAGGTTGGGCAGTCCTGCCTAAGTTGCCTCTGGAGTGTTTGTTTAAGCTGTGAGGTGCTGTCTGTGCAGCTTGGATCCCAAAGTGGCAAGCGGGTGTTCTGTAGATCATAACAGGAAGAACGTGTGAGACGATGTAAATTTTTCCATGTGTCTGCAGTAGAACCTTCTGGAAGATGCAGTTACTCTAGATGATTATGTCAGGTGTATCTATTTCTCTTTCTAGGTGTACACAGTTGGGCCAGACTATGCCCATGCAGAGGCTCGCAAATCTCCTGCTTTGGATGGGAAGGTTGAACGGGACAGTGAAGGGAAAGAAATTCGTTACCCAGTTATGCTGACTGCCATGGAGAAACTTGTTGCACGGAAAGTCTGTGTAGCGTTTAAGGTCTGTCTGTTTTCTCCACTACACAAGCAGGATACTCCATGAATGTCTGATTTGTATCTCAAGCAGTGTTAAAGCCTGAGTTCTGTTACCCCACTGTGTTCCATGACTGCTGCCAGTTGCCATCTCTGCAGGCTGGGTACAGCTGGTCCTGCTGGCCCTGGCTGTTTGCTGGTCAGAGATGACTGGGAAAGCAGGAGGGCCTCCATCAAATGCCCTCTGCATTGGCAGGTGGCTGGTGTCCAGCGCACATCTAAGCATTTAATATCAGATTCTGAGTGTGTTGCTTTGTCATATGTGCTGGTCCCTCCTTTACTACTCCTAGTTGTACATGTGTAGAGTCACCCTGGCCTTCATTTCCTCTGCTTCTTTTTGTTCTGTTTTTGATCTGGCTTTGGTGTGCATTTGTGTTCTACTGTAGAGGTAGGTAGCTGAATGTATGCAAGTCTAGGTGTAGTTACATGACATGTTCATCATGACATGTGTCAGCAGAAGCAGCATTTGACTACTTGTTCCTGGCCTCACTGCAATTTGCAACCCATGCAGCTCCGCTGATAGAGCTGTTCCGTCTTACAGCCTTTTCCACATACCGATGGATGTCTGTGAATTCAGCACTTACTGTCTATATTTCTTCAGTGTGCTTCAGAACAGTTGAGTTTAGAGGCAAGAGCAAGAGAGCCTGGAGCTGCTCTGTTCTGATCCTTTAGTGTTCTGTGGAGTAGGGGGGCTGGACCTGACTGGCTTAACCCAGGAGCTCATTGGGCTGGGCTCTTGGTGCAGCTGTGAAGCTGTAGAAGTTCCTCTAAAGGGCCTTTTACTGCTAACTTGTGGCTATATTTTCCCACTTTAAGACTCCTGAAGCAGGCATAGAATGTAGAAGTGCTGCAGCAGTGGTGCCTTTGGAGGCACCAGTGGAGCTGAACTGGGCAGCATATGCTAACTGGGCATGTGTGTCAGCCATACATGGCTGTGCATCTGCTGTCCTGCTTGCTGTACTCCCTCCCAATGTGCTTATGAATCCTGTGTCCTGTGTTTCCTCATGCAGCAAACAGTGTGTGGGTTTGACCTCCTGCGGGCAAATGGCCACTCTTTTGTTTGTGATGTGAACGGCTTCAGTTTTGTGAAGAACTCTATGAAGTATTATGATGACTGTGCCAAAATCCTTGGGTATGTAAAAGGGTAACGGAACCCACAGCAAAATACAATGAATGGAGATGATAAGTATGACATAGAAATCTGTGGATGGTTCAGCTAGGGAAATTTGTTCAGAAGGTGAAAGCTTGGCTCTGGGAGGAAGGGGTTAATTATGTATAGCAGCTGGAACTCCTGCCTACATTGGCATTAGCTGTCTTTTTCTATACCTAGAAGTATCCTACAGGATACATCTAAGATTGGTTGCTAAGGCCAGATGCAGTATTGGTAATGTGAGGGGAAATTGACACCCCCTGGGGGTGCCCTAACTAGTCCGTGGTGTGCTAGATGTCTCTGCGAGGAAGGTAAAGAGATGATCTGTTTGTGGTTCTCAAATCTTTCAGCAGGACCACCAGGCAGGAGATGGAGAACCAAGGGAATGTGAGTTTTATCTTCTGATTTCTTCCAGAAACATAATAATGCGCGAGTTGGCTCCCCAGTTTCATATTCCCTGGTCTATCCCAACAGAGGCAGAAGATATTCCTATTGTCCCTACAACTTCAGGCACCATGTGAGTACCTGTCATCTTCTTAAATGAATGCCCACAGAGGCTACATGAGGGACAAAGTGCAAATACTGTCCAAGGGACACATTTGTCAAGTATATCTTCTGTTTCCCCAGGATGGAGCTTCGTTGTGTCATTGCAGTCATCCGGCATGGAGATCGTACCCCGAAGCAGAAGATGAAGATGGAAGTTAAGCATCCTCGGTAAGAGTGAAGGCACGAAGATGCTGCATTGCTGGGAAGTGAGGAGGGCCCATTTGCTGAATCAAGAAGCACAGCAGAAGAGCACATGGAAAGCAGTGCTTTGTCCTGGCTCCATTCAATCAAATGTTTTCTTCTAAGTTGAAGAAGTCGTCTTTCCCCATAAAAATCTAATCACCTTCTTCATGAACACTGAAAAAAAGAGTGAAGGCAGCTAGATCCTCCAAAGTAAAGTACCCCACTAAGCTGCAAGATAGTGGCTACCTCCTTTTCTTAACTGAGCCTGAAAACATTAATTTTTATGAGAATTTCTGAAACACAGGCAGGACCCAGTGGGCCTGCTGTTTTTTCCTGAAGAATAGCACATGAATGCATATGTAGGGATGAAAGTTGTAGCGCTGAAACAACAGAAACTGTATCAGGGTTCTTTGTTGTCCATACAGGTTCTTTGAGTTATTTGAGAAATATGAAGGCTACAAGACAGGGAAGTTGAAGCTGAAGAAACCAGAGCAGCTACAGGTGAGGGGAGCCCTCTCTGGGGTTACTGTGTGGATAAAGGTAATTTGGATCCCAGTGTAAGGCAGTTTTTTGAGAGGGTGAAAACCCTCAGAAAGGCAACAGTCTGTTGCACAAACACTCCCTTTCTCATTCTCCACCCACTATGCACTCAGCAGGGTGATAGTATGAGAGCATAGTGAAAACTGCTCCCGGATGATTTGAAGACTGTAGAACGGGGATGACCTGATGCCGCTTGCCCATCTGTTGTGGTTGCCTCCAGTGAGAGACTGCTCCAGGCTGGGGACAGTTTGAGGCACCTGCTTGGTTCTGAATGGGGCTGGAACAGGGGGTGAGGATGAAGCAAACTGCATTGTGAAAGTTTGTCCTGCCTGAGCTGTGTCTTACGAAATGACATGTCTCTAAGGAGTATGTATGTGGCCCTGATGGTGGCTGAGACTGTCTGGAGGCCTTGTAAGATTATGGTGGTGAGTGAGAGGCAGAATTGCTGGGTGTTTGAGACAACATCTGCCCTCCAACAGGAAGTGCTGGACATTGCACGGCAGCTTGTGGTGGAACTGGGAACCCACAGTGACTGTGAGATTGAGGAGCGAAAATCCAAATTGGAACAGCTGAAGAGCGTCTTGGAGATGTAAGGATTCATATACTGGGGCACTGTGAGTCTGTCTCAGAGCATTGGTCAGCATGTGATGCAGAAGCAAATTGGGCTGCTGATCTCTTAAGCAGCTAGTTCTCTAGAACTCAGGGTATCCTCTGTCCCTTGTTAGAAGCTATATGTAAAAGGTGCCATCCTGTTAACGTTTTCTCCTCAGCATCAAAACTGCTGTTGATTCTTATTCCAAGTGTCTCTGGTATTTGTCTAAACAACTGGAGACAAAACTGAGCTTCCTTTGCTGTGGGAAAGGACCCGGAGTCCTGTAAGGAGCATATTAATACGAAGCATTTTTATAAATTTGGAACAAATGTTATTTAAATAAGGTTGTTTGTTGCCAAAAGTTGAACAAAAGGCAGCTTGGAAAACATGAGAAGAAGTTTGTGTCCTCTTGGATTGCATATAGCTGAAATAAAAGACAGTATGGTGGTGGTGTCATCTCAGAAAGAGAAGGAAGGTTTCTCTCACTGTGGCATAGACAGGCAGCGTCTGTTTAAGCCTTGTCTGTGGAGCACAGAAAATTATTTTTTACCATGATTCATTCCCCTGCTCTCTCTGCTCATTAGAGGTGTGGCTACAATTAGAGTGTCTGGCAGGTTCTTTTTATGTGATCCCATTAATTCACTTGCTAAAGATGTAGATTGCAAATAACTAGGGTTGATTAAAGACCTTATGGGGATATGAGAGCACAGAATGCTGTCAACTGAAGAGCAGGCAAGTAAATGGGTCTTTGAATTTCATTTAGGGAGGTTATATAGCTTTTTGTGTGTGTGTGTGTGTTCATGCTGGGTCACAGGTAGATACCAAAAATGTTCTGTTGCGTGGCATTTGGTGTTGTAACAGGAAGTCAGTGCTTGTACTGTGTATTTTTGCTGTGTGCTGTCTAGGGACCTCTAGATACAGAGTGACAGGGCTTTCAATTTATTTTTATTTTTTCCCCTTCTCACTGTGATAGGTATGGGCATTTTTCAGGCATTAACCGTAAGGTGCAGTTGACCTATCTGCCTCATGGACATCCAAAAGCTGCAAGTGAAGATGAAGGTAAAGAAATCAGACATTGCTGCCATGATCTTTAAAGCCTGATGTTTAAGAGTGTGTACAGCTATCCTACCTACAAAGACCCCTGGATATACTAGAAGAATTAATGACCCATGTCCTATCTTTGCTGCCATCATAAGAAGGGGTGAAGTGATACACAATGTAGCGTACCGGTACACCCAGGATGGTGCCACAGGGCTTCCAATTTAGTGAATGTCAGCCTATACCATCTGAAAGTAGTGGTTCTTAATTTGGTACTTGCTGGCTTGATTCTTGTGGATGCTGGGTCAGACTTGTGCTGAGAATGCTCTGCAGGGCTCTGGTGGCAACTTCTTCTTCCTCCCATCGTCTCCCACTGCAAGCTCAGCTTTGAAATCTGACATAGTGAGTACCTGTTTGTTTCCTAGAAGGTCGCAGAGAGTCTTCCCCATCTCTTCTCCTGGTGCTGAAGTGGGGTGGAGAGTTGACACCAGCAGGAAGAGTCCAGGCAGAAGAGCTGGGGCGAGCCTTTCGCTGTATGTACCCTGGTGGCCAAGGTAAGCTTTTAAAATGCATCTTAGGTCCTGTCCTGTGACTGTACCAGGTTGCTCAGCCCAGGTAATCACCAGTGTGGGGAATGCTCATATGTCTGTAGGGTGTGTGCAGCCTTTGTGATTCAGGTCATCGCTGTTTTTGTTCTTTTGAGTTGACCTGATAAGGATAAATAATTCAAGTGGGATTTGCAACCAAAGATAGCTAAGCTAGCCAGCAGTGTTTGTTGCAGCAGTTAAACTTCAGAATGTCTTAGTATGGGACATAGAATCACTAGGGCTGGAAATGCCTCTTTCAATTAATCTGCCTGTATTCAGAAAAGAGAAGCAAATCTAACAAAATAATCCTGATGCAGCAACACTGTTCAAAATTTATATATTTATTAAGAATGAAATTAAATCAGATGTAGAGAACAGAGGAAATCTGTCCTGGAACACTGATTATTATGTCTTGGGACAGGGCAATAGTGAAACAACTTACCTGTATTTTCTCTACCTTAATTCTGTGACTTTGAAAAGCACCTAGTACAGAGCCAGGAGTCCACCCCATGCCAGTAACAACAAAAGACAGAGACTGCCTTTCTCATCCAAGCAAAGAAGAGTCAGAAGTAGTATACTTCTATATCGGTCTGATGAGACCTCTTTACTTAAGATCACTTAAAGTGAATTGGAGAAGATTTCCTTCTAGAATACGGGAGAATTAACCTAGGTGGAAGAGGATCAGGTTAGGGAATACTAAAGCAAAGTGGACATATGCAAGTCCATGGGTTCTGATGGGATGCCCCCATGAGTGTTGAAGGAGGCAACAGATGTCATTGAAAGGCCACCACAGATTATCTTTGAAAGATCATTGTGACTGGAGGAGTTGCCTGAGGACTGGAGAAAAGGAAATGTCACTCCTATATTCAAAACTGGCAAGAAGGAGGACCAAGGGAGCTGCAAGTTGGTCATCTACACACTGATCCCTGGAAAGGTGATGGAGCAGCTAATCCTCAAAACTGTTTACAAGCACATGAAGAATAGGAAGTTGACTGGGAGTTGGCAGCATGAGTTCCCAAAGGAAAAGCATGATTAAACAACCTGATAAACTGCAACGAAGTGACTGGCTTGGTAGATGAAGGGAGAGCAGTGGATATTTTCAGTAAGACCTTTGATGCCATCTCCCATAAAATCCTCACAGAGAATCTGATGAACTAAGTATAGACTAGATTGGCAGACAGTGGTGAGGACCAAAAGCTGGCTAAATGACCAGGACCAGAGGGTGATGATCATGGCATGAAATCTAGTTAGAGGTTAGTAACTAGTGGTATACCCCAGAGGTCAATAATGGGTCCAGGCTTGTTTAATGTATTCATTAATGATTTGGATGATGGGGCAGAGTGTACCCTCAGCAAGTTTGTAGATGACACAAAACTGGGAGGAGCAGCAGATATGCCAGGGGGTTGTACTGCCATCCTGAGGGAACTGGACAGGCTGGAGAAATGGGCTGACAGGAGCCTCATGATGTTCAACAAGGAGAAGTGCACAGTCCTGCACCTAGGGAGAGATCTTAATCTGCAGTGAGACGCTGTGTCACAGTTCCTGTAGAGCAGTTGGTACATGGCAGCTTTGTACAGATATACAGCTGACTTCTGTCTAGTATCTGTCCTTATCTAGCAGAGTGTTTCTCTGAATTATGAGCTCAGATCTGGGAGCTGTGTCCCCATCTTCTCATGCAGTGTGACTGGGTACTGTACAAATTCATTTCCATCTAGTAGCAAATGAGTCACCACTGTACTGTTTTTGGAGGGTCAGACTCAAAGCTGCATGAGTTGCTTTCTCTCATTACTGATCTATCTCCTCTGGTTGACTCAACCATCATAAATAAACTATTTTTCATGCCACAAGATAATTGTAGTTATACAGGATATGCTTTGGAAGGTGGGTGCTTCATTACTGACTAGCTCTGGCTGCAGTTCTGATGGCAGCAGTACTTGCTTTTGTGCGGAGAACAAATAGAAGGAGGCAATTCTGTTGTGCTGCTTTATTCTGCAAAGGGGCATTCAAGCTAGCAAAACAGTTACAGACTGTTGGGAGAGAGTTGCTGCAACATTTAGACAGCATCAGACCTTTACTGGTGAATCCTCAATTTCTTCCTCAAAATGAGCTTTCCCAATTTAACCTGAAACAGATTTTCAGGCTTCATGTATTGGCCAGAGCTCTCTATTTTGGAGCAGCCTAAATGCTAGCTGTGAAAGTGATTAATTCTCTACAAAACTTTGTTACTGCAAGGAAGTTTGTTGTCTAAAGTAGTGGTATTCTGCAGTATACTCAGCTGATAATTTTGCAGATGTCAGAATACTATTTTGACCTTGTTCTCTGTTTCAGGTGATTATGCTGGTTTCCCTGGATGTGGCCTGCTCAGACTGCACAGCACATACCGACATGATCTCAAGATTTACGCCTCCGATGAGGGACGAGTTCAGATGACAGCAGCAGCTTTTGCAAAGGTTCTTCCTCTCTTGGGCATCTGCTAATTCTGCTACATTGGTCTTAGAATATGACAATTCTAAAGGAAAACCTCTGGTGATGAGGGAACTGTCCTACGAGTTTCCACCTGCCTGTTGGGAGGGCAGTGGTACACTATGCTAACAGCAAGTTTGTGGGGCAGCACTAGAAACCCAGTGTAGCTGCACATGTATGTAGTCTTTGGTATTATGCCCAATATAGGACTCTGACTTGAGTTATTTACAGAGTATTGCTGGTGTTTAATGTTAGAACACATTACTGAGTTTTAATTGCCTACAAAATGAAAGTTTCTGACTGCACAGCCAGAGGGCAAGCGTCTTTGGTGCCCAGACACCAAATGTCTTTGTTTCATTTTGGGGTGAAGGCTGGGGAGGAGACAGATTCATCTGTGGTTACAGCTTGAGCCAAAGGGAAACCTGTGTTAACCGTAGCTGTTCTTCAGAGCCTCTGCTGCATCAACATTTTCCAGCAAATTGTGTTGCCTGCTTAAGGATTGCCTAGACAAATCTGGGACTGCTGCAGGCAGAGATGGTGTTTTGCCTAGAAAAATGGCTGATACTGATGCTAGAAAAAGTAGGTGCAGGTGCTTTAAAAATGCTCTTCAAGGACAGTTGAGATTTCATTCATGTTGGCTGAAGATTGGCCTTGAAACTAACATAAATGTTTGTTGCATGGGTTGCACATAGCTGAAATCTTGTCCTCTATTGTATTAGGGTCTGCTGGCCCTGGAAGGAGAGCTGACCCCCATCCTGGTGCAAATGGTGAAAAGTGCCAATATGAATGGTCTCCTGGACAGTGACAGTGATTCTCTTAGCAGCTGTCAACACAGAGTGAAGGCACGACTGCATGAAATCATGCAGAAGGATGCTGAGTTCTGTGAAGAGGATTATGAGAAGGTAAAGCACCTGCATAGCCTTAGAGCTTCCTGTGTCTGGAAGAATAGCGTTGCTGCAGTAGTTTAAAATGTGAAGCTGGCTGGGATGTGAACAGTAGTTCTGTTAGTCTCAGATCAGCTCTAGTCAGAATTGCAGGATATAAACAGAGTTTAGGAATGGTAGAGGAAGGATTTGGGGGAGTAGCAATCCCTGTACTTCTCCAAATGGAAATCATCATATTTGTTCTAGTGTCCACTTGTCCACTTCAAGAATCATCATCATGGTACCTTTCTCTCCCTTTAGAAGTCCCAGTGCATTTTATTCTCATTGCTATGCCAGAAGAAAATGGGTTTGACAAACCTTTTTTATAAATGCATGTACAAATATGCAATTGGCTGACATTTGGCATTTTTTCCAAAGATTTTCAGTGTTTGAAATCAATGTAACCCTTGTTAGAGGAAAGCTCCAACGTTTTGTGGAAGAGGTTGCTCCTCCAGTCTTGTGAACTATGTCTCATACAGGTTAAAATTAAAAAAAATAGATTAAGGGAATTTTTAGGGAGGACGCTACAAAATCCTCTTTCGTCAGTGGTGTACAGAAAACTGTACCCAACATAGATGCTGGAGTGTCAAAAACTAAAGGTTTTTTTTATAAAACAACGGGTCCTGCAATGAGCTGGCCACAGTGGCATGACCTTCTATGTATGCTCTTGCACAAAACTGTAGGGAAAATATGCAGGTCTAGGGCAGAGAATGGGAACTACATTCAAAAGGGGGGTGATGATGAAAAGAGCAGTGGAGTCAGCTGAAAATCTGCAAAAAGACATTGCTACTTCTGTGTGAGAGAAAATTCCTCCCTAGTTGCTTCTCTGCAGGATGGGAAAGTGGTCCCAGGATAGCCTGCCATTGTGGTAGCTCTCACTGGTTTATTCCCTCCCTTTCCCTTCTCCCCTAACCAGGAATCTGGATTTTAGCAGCTCTGTGCAAGTGTATACTGTACTGTATACTACATGTACTGTATACTGTACCTGATAGCCCCAGTACAGGAATCATATGCATAGCATGTGAGTTGCTTGCTACTTAAATCTGATTGTGCCAGCTAGGGGGTAAAAATAGTATGTT
Organism: Heteronetta atricapilla; assembly: GCA_011075105.1. Classification (NCBI taxonomy): domain Eukaryota; kingdom Metazoa; phylum Chordata; class Aves; order Anseriformes; family Anatidae; genus Heteronetta; species Heteronetta atricapilla. Next base: position 21,616,153 of record CM021740.1, read on the forward strand.
TTGCAGCAGAGAGACTTGAACATGATTCAATAGGAACTACGATGAACTTTTGAAACAACTTGATACGGAGTAGGGTGAACTTTGAATCTATAAACCTGAAGTAACTATCTTTCGTAAGTGATCTCTATGCAGAAGAGACAGCATTTCATGTGACTTTTTTCCCCCTTTCAAAATTTAATTTCATTAAGGTCTCTGTTGATACAAAGCTTGCTGAACATGCTTCAGATGCCAGTTTGTCTTTGGAAAAATCTCCTTTCTGTAGTCCAACTAGAAGTTCTGGATTTGGTTCTGGGACTGCTGTGTGAGCCTATGATTTCCATGTGGTGAGGCTAGATGGTCACGATCTTCCTTCTTGGTTTTCAAGCCAGTTAATCTTTGAACTCCTATTTTTGTATGTTGTGGCTCATGACTTGGAGGGATAAGATTGTGTCAGAGACTAAGGCTGTAAGCACAAGAGCCAAATGCAATAGGCTTTGTTTATTCTGGCCTTACAGGAAACTACTTGTCAGTAATACAGGTGACATAAAGCAAGAAGACTTTTCTGTCCTTATCTTCTTTGTGGCTCCCTGATTAGGGTGCATTGCTTCATGCTGCCCAGAACAATCCAATTTGCTGTGGGTGGGCAATTCACCTTTGCCAGATTCTAGATCTTTTGTGTACATACAAACAGATCTTTTGGATACAAACCCTTATATGGTCCTGATAGTGTCTGGTAACTGAAAAGTAGAGAGCATATGCTACATCCAGCACTGTAGCTGCCTCTCCAACAAGTCTCTAGACACTTTATTTTTCCCAGACTCTGAGATACAATTACAGAATATTTTTCCCAGACTCTGAGATATGTTTACAGAACTGAAACCCATTACCATTAAGGAATATATTTATCACCTCAGAAAAATACTTAAAACACCTGTGAAGCCCTTCTGTTCAATCACAGAAGCAAAGCAAGCCAAGAGTGGGTATTGTAGGTGGAGGAAGGTCTGATCTGACAGGAGCAGTTGTTTGCTGTCTTTGAGTTTGGTTCTAAAAACATGCCTAATTACCATGAGTGTTATATCAGATTATTACTCTTGGCTGGGAATGCAACTTCAGTACCTAATTGTAAAGCAGGGCAGCTGAAGAAGGCAGATGTTTTGTGTTCAGTCTGTAAAGCTACTAACTAATCTCTATTGTTATCTTATCTCAGCTAGCACCTACAGGTAGTGCTTCTCTGCTCAACTCCATGACCTTTATTCAGAATCCAGTAGAGATCTGTAATCAGGTGTTCACCCTGATTGAGAATCTCACCTCTCAGATACGAAAACGTCTGGAAGACCCAAAATCTGCAGGTAAGCATCAGAGCTGGAAAGGGTCTGCAGCAGACCCCCCCTAATATTTATTCTTCTGTCTTCAGAGCTCCCAAACATCCCTGTGGTTTATATATATAACTATAGCAAAGAAATTGTAGAGTGAAATTTTGTAAGTGCTATTGATATAGAAGGCTCCTATTCTGCTTTCAGCTACTGGTAAAGGGAGCTGTAATGCAATGGAAATGTAATACATATCTTGGTTTTAGAAGGAATATAAACAGCAGCACTATGGCCTGGAGGGATATGCTTGGCTTTTTCAGGAATGTCTTGGAGGGTAGCTCAAGGCTGTAGGCAAGTTCTTTGGGTCATGACTTGCTGACCTCTGAGAGTTTTCCTTATAACAGTGCAGAGGCTGTATAAAGGCACGTGTGGGACATTGACACATTATATGGTAGACAAGCTGTAAGGAAAGCAGTTTCACTTTTTTCAGATATTTCAGAAGTAATTTATTGCTGCAGGTTAAGATGCGGTGCAACAGGTCCAGTGGCTATTCCAGGCTTCCTGTGGGTGGCATAATGCCTTCTGTGTTGGGAGAAGTCAGTTGTAGCTGTCACTTGAAATCTACATGGAATTAGGCAGGATGTGAATGTGTTTTTGTGTTCACTGCTATTTAGACCTACAGCTGTACCACAGTGAGACTTTGGAACTGATGCTGCAACGCTGGAGTAAGCTGGAGAGAGATTTTCGCATGAAGAATGGCCGTTACGACATCAGCAAAATCCCCGATATCTATGACTGCATCAAGTATGATGTACAGCACAACTGTGCACTGAAACTGGAAGGCACAGCTGAGCTCTTCAAACTCTCTAAAGCCCTGGCAGATGTGATCATACCCCAGGTATAGCCTGTCCTGCCTGTGTGAAGATATCTGTGGTGCCACTTTCTGACCTATTCGCTGTCTGTTTTTTCTTGCGTCTCCTGCACATTAACTTTTAAAGCAGTGTATCACAGATATTTCTTAGGTATCTCTCTTACTGTTTGTATAATGCCAAAACCATTTATGACTGAAGATATGGCAGTGCTTTCTTCATGGATGAGGATTCTAACAGCATTAGAGCAATCAACAGCTGATGCAGCAGCTTTCCCATGTTCATCACAGTGCATTGTAGCACGGCTTCGAGTTGAGTGTGTGCTCTGTACAACATCCCATCTTCCACACACAAGATTGTACCTAGGGATAGGGTTTTCTATGTTAAAGTGAAGGCTCTTTATGGTGGATCTAATGTCCTTGTTAAACTAGGACTTGTTGAGTTTGCAAAGTTGGACTGGTTATCACAAAATTTTTGCATGTATAAATGGGAGGGGAAAGGAGGTCCATTTGCAATAGATCTCTTTATTCAGCATTGTTCTGTCCCACTTGAGGCACAAATTTTTCATTTATGAGCTTCTAACAGCAGGGTCCAGTTGTCTTGGGCCCATGTAAGGCAGAAGTGGGCTTCTAAGCTTTCCCACACTATTCCTGAGGGGAGGTCCTTTTGGCCATTTACAGCTTAGATTTTGAAGTTTTATCACTACAAATGGCAGTTGTTGCATTACTGCTCATGACAGATCTGGGAATGTGTGTTCATACATCAAATTGTGTTTGTCCTCAGAGGAAGTTCCCTGTTGGGTACTTGTCTCTCTCAGTTGTTGAAAGTCTACTGATAGTTGTGTCCAAGCAGGCTGGGATTCTTGGAGGAGCCTCTGTCCTCTGTTAGCTTCCTCAATATGTGGAAAAAATGAGAAAGTTGCTGAGTGGTGTTTCCCTTTCTGGCCTTGCTTAACTATAGTTCTGTTTGTGGACAGGACTGTGGAAGTCCAGCCTCCTTTCATCTGAAGATGTGGCAAAGAACAAAGGCTCAAAGATATCTATTGTGTTTTACTCGTTTTGTTTTGTTTTTTCGTTTTGTTTTCCTGCAGGAATATGGAATTAATAAGGAGGAGAAACTGGAGATTGCTATTGGCTTTTGTCTTCCTCTCATTAAAAAGATCCAGTTGGACCTACAGAGAACCCATGAAGATGAGTCTGTCAACAAACTACATCCTTTGTAAGGACTGTGCTGCATGCTGCTATTGATGGGGAGGGCCAGCTTTGGAGCAGTGTGTGGGAGCCATGCAGAAGAGTGTACTGGTGTGTGAGGAGGCACTGAACATACACTGTTCAATCTTGGTGTGTCCTTTGGTTTGTCTGATGCTCCTTGAAGTGGAAGGGAAATGGAAAGGCATATTGAGACTGCTGAGAGTGAGCCAAGGTGCCAAAGAAGCTTAAACCAATTGTAGCTGGATGGTGGTACCTTCATTCCTGTCTCTGCAAGGGGCAAGTGCTAGCGTGATGTAGGCACTTCTGCCTGTCTGTGTGTCTACCACAAAACTTGCTGCTTCTGTGCCTACTGCTCACTCTGCTTGTTCTGTTCCTGTGTCTCTTTGGCAGTTCCCAGTGTATGATTTTCTTGTTAAGTAAACAGAAATGGTGCTGTATGATAGATGTTAATACACTGGTAGACTGTGAGTAACGTGGGACTAAACATTTTTTTTTAGGTACTCAAGAGGAGTTTTGTCACCGGGTCGCCATGTTCGGACACGGTTATACTTCACCAGTGAGAGCCATGTGCACTCTCTGCTCAGCATCTTCCGCTATGGGGGGCTCCTGGATGTAAGTGTTCCAGCAGTGCTCACAGAGTAAGCCTCCCCGCTTTTTCTCAGTAGCCCTTTCCAAGGTAGACAGTATTTGTAGGTTGCCCCTTTAACCAGAGTTCCCAGTAATGACATGCATCAGTGGCCTCTGGCCTACTCCATTTCTGCTGTGTTTGCATGTTGCAGCTTCCTGCCTTTCTGGCATGTAGGAGGATTGGTCTTCCTCTTTCCTGACACTGCCTGCCTTGCTTGTGCAGAGGCATGTTTTCTCCAAAAGTTCTCCTGTTGATTTTAGATGAGTCTAGACTACTTGCCTGTGTAGGAAGGCAGCAATATGAGGCAGTGGTGATGCAGGAATTTCTTCCTGCCTCCTTCAGCTCTTTATTTAAAAAGTTATGCAGTCACTGTTATTTAGTGTTTTTTGGTCAATTCTAAGTCAAGAAAATCAGTTTGCTTACAGAAAAATTGACTTGGAGTTGCAAATGCATAGGGGGTGCTCTCTACCAGAGGGACAGATGACACAGTCTTAGGGGACTAACTCATCCAATACAGCCTCTTCCTGTGCTCTCGTAATCTACTTCCTGAAGGAGTCATCATGCAGGCCCCGAGCAAAGCTCTGCTTTAGACTATGATTTATCTACCTGCTTTTAAGCATGGTGTTCTCAAAAGCCTTGAGAGTTTGGGGTTGTTTAGCAGGTGTGATTTCTGATGTCTTTGGAAGCTACCTGCATGATGCAGGCAGCCATCATGCAAGTACCTTTGTATTACTTGCTCACTCCGTAAGATGCTGCTTTATTCCCCACTGAAGTGTCAGAGGATGCCATGTTGCCAGTGTAAGAATGTTAAGCTGCATCTCAGTTCATATGTACCGATGGGGTTCCTTTAATGTCCATCAAGCTGGTGGGACACTCCACAGCAGCATGAGTGGCACTTTAGGTATGGCCAATCCCTAGCAGTGCTGGGAAACAATTGTGGGTGGGCTGCCTTGCCGTGTGGAGCCCAAGGGTCCAGCGTGGCTCTGTAGACATCATTCAGCACTGTGTACAAGCAGCTTCACTCAGTCCTTTATTTACCAGTTCATTCCTTGTGCTTTTTTGTGATTTCTCTAAGATATTCATTCTGTAGAACACTGAGAATGACTGTGTTTGGGTACTGCTGTGGGTTATGCGTTTCTTCAGTCAGCATGGCATAGGGGGCTTGCATCTCGATGTGCTCAGAACTGCACGTGGATTGTATGGGTAGCTGTAGTATCCCTCTATGCAATTGCTTCTTACTGTAAGCATCCTGCCCTCATTGCAAGGTCATCTCTCTTCATGCAAGTTAAGCAAGATGTTTTTGTCCTGACAATGCTGTTACCTCGTGGAGAGGCTAAGTCTCTCAGACCCATTTCACTGAATGCTGCAAGGTGTCTGCTGTTGCTTATTCCATGCGACTGTTTATGTGTATATATCAGGAGAACAAAGACCAGCAGTGGAAGAGAGCCATGGACTATTTGAGTGCTATCTCAGAGCTGAACTACATGACCCAGATTGTTATCATGCTCTACGAGGACAACAACAAGGTGAGGGATATAGCTGTAGGACAAAATCCTTCCTGCCGTGATGCAAGGCACAGTCCCCTGAGAGATGTGTTCAGCTGGGAAGTTCGTGACCTGAGCTCTCTCACCTTGTGAATAATGATGGATGGATCATTTACACAACCGCTAGGTTTTATTTTTAGGGAAGAGGAAGTGACCCAGTTAATGTTTGTTACATGTAAGCAGAATGCCATCCTGATCAGTAACACCAAACTTAGGTAATTGATACTAGCTATTTTAAAGCATGTCCTAAAGCAAAATCATTTGGTGTTTCTTACTATCAATTACAAATGAATAATAAGAAAAAACAAAATAAAACCAAATTATATTTGACAGTTTATTCAGAATATTTCTAGAAATTGTCCATAAATCCCACATTCATAAACTTCTTTTATTTATTAAAAATAGACTGATATAGTTAGGGAAGTATATACTGATATCTTCAGGAAGTAAAGATAATCACTTAAAAAACAGATGGAATATGGAAGGTGACAGTGATGACCATAAATAGTTTTGACGCTGAATTGTACATTCTGAATCCCAGGTTTGGTGACCTGTACTGCAGGAGGTCATACTGGGTGAGGGGAGCAGTCCCTTTTTTCTGTAAGCTTTAGAATTAGAATTTTATATTCAGAGAGCTGATGTGGGATTTTAATGGTAGAATAGAGATCTTGAGTGGTGTAAGTCTATTAGTGAGTTGAGATGATGAAACTTGGGGTTTTCATTAGTGCCACACCCTGTAAAAGCTCTGGCTACCTTTTAAATATATATATATATTTATATAAATATATATAGAAATTATATAAGTTTTTTATAAGCTATATGTATAACTTATATGAGAGACATATGACAGACAGTTACTTAGATCTTGTTAGATCTTGGAGTAACTTGACTAAAGTTATAGGAGGGAACCCGTCTCTCCCTGTGCCAGTAAGTTCTGATTTTGCAACAGGTGTGAATCAGAAGGGGCTATGCTTTAGGTTTGTATATATACATATAGCCTGATGCTGTTTTGGTTTTCTGGTGGCTGTTGTCACAAAATAACAGCAGTTTGAATGCCTCAGCTTTGTGCTAATAAGGGGTGTCCTTTTGGATGAGACAAACCTAGAGCCAGTATGTTTGTGGTTTCTTGTTGCTTCTGCCTTTCTTCCAAAAGGATGTGCTTGGGATGCGTGCTGCACCAGCATGGTGGGCTGACCTAAGTCCAGAACATGGCCTGTGCTGACAGGGATTGATTTTTATTAGTTTATTTATTCCTTATCACTCCTGTTCACAGGACCCATCTTCAGAAGAGCGTTTCCATGTGGAGCTGCATTTCAGCCCTGGTGTGAAAGGCTGTGAGGAAGACAGAAATGTCCCCACGGGATTTGGCTTTCGGCCTGCATCAGCAGAGGTGAGCACATTGTCCTGGACAAGAGTGACACCGTGCCCTGTGTGCTGGGGACATGGTGAGCATGGATCTGTTAGACCCCATGCTGCTCTGCAGGGCCCTGCTGCAGTCTGGTCTCCAGCAGCATGTTCTCCTTTGGCCTTTAGTCTTGTGCCTGAGGACTCTAAGTAGGTTATGTTCTCTGCCTGACTTCGTGGGCTTTTCAGGACAGTCTTTGTGTATGGAGAAAGCAGAATACTGACATCTCACTGAGCTTAGCAGAGCTGGAGATATATGAGCCTAGAGTAAATGCCCTGGGCAGTGCCTGGTAAGGACACGTGCCTGGAGCTGTCAGTGTTTCCTACTGCAGAATGAGGACAAGAAAACAGACCAAGGCAGCCTGGAGGACCTCTCCAAAGAGAAGGGCATTGATGAGCCAGATCGTGCACAGCAAAGGTCTCCGCAGCCCTCTGAGCCAGTCAGCATTCAGCGAAGATCACCATTGATCAGGAATCGGAAGACAGGGTCCATGGAGGTAATAGTGCAATGCGCTGTCTAGGTTGTTCTAGTGAAGGTCTTTTGCCTAGTTTTAGTTTCCTCAGATTCCTCTTAACATGCCAGAGTTTGAGTTGATTCTGTGGATTGATTTGGGGATGGGATTTGAACAGGGATTTTTTGGAAAGCTGACCTACCAAACTCTTAGGGAATTGATGAGGGAGAGCAAGTAAGGAAATGCTTGAAAAACACAAGTATATTTAGATTACATGCTCTGTAGAGGCATTCATGTTCCAGCTGCCAGATTGCTCACAACCTCTTCACCTTGCCACATTGTCATCTTTGTGTTCCCTTAGATTCCAGCCTTTGCATCTCACAGTTCAGCTCCCCATTTCTTGTTCCTGTTTCCTATCTATCGTCTTGTGCAAATCAGAGGTCCCTGCTAACTGGAGGGTTTATTAGAGTATTTACTCTGTCATAGGGTTTAGAACTGTCACAGTCTATGATCTGCTAAAGCAACAGAGAGTGATTTTACTGATCTTACTACTCTCTTTCATGGCTATTTGTATGTCATAAGGCTAGCTTCACAGTCAGCAGGTAGCTGACACCTCCAGGGTGCTTCATGGGCATTTTTGGTATCTATTTTTTGAGCTAGTGAAAGCAGAAAGTTAGGGCGTGAGATGTTTGTTAGCTGTCTTCTATCTCTGTGTCATTTGTGGTGTAATCTTTGTCTACAGTACGCGAGGGCTCTTTGTAGTGGGTGCATGCTAAATTTAAGGGGACATACTTTTCTGCTGCTTGAAAAGGAATGTATGTCCCAGTGTTTCCAACAAGAATTTTGGGATACAAGGAGCTTAGTATGGGAATCCCTTCATACTTCTGAAATCTCTACTGTTCTCTACCCAACACAAACCTGTAATTAAAATTGAGCACACACTGTCACAAGCTTAGCATACAAGTACCTGTATGCTTCTTGAAAATTGTGATTTTAAGGAAGAGACACTTTTCTTTACTTTTTATGGGTGTATAAAGGCTTTTGACATCAGTGGGTAACTTAGGGCGTGACACTAACTATACTATCTCTTTTTGCAGGTGCTGTCTGAATCTTCTTCCAAATCAGGAGGTTATCGCCTCTTCAGCACTTACTCAAGGCAGTCTTCTGAGATGAAGCAAAGTGGCTTAGGTACTGTACTTGACCTATACTCAGCCTGCTCACCTGTACCTCTGTATTTTTGTGTGCATCTGTCTGTCCCTTCCCATATACATCTGGCTTAAGTTCCTTGTATGTCTGTGTATATGCGTTACCTCTTCTTGTAGTGTTACTGCCTAGACCGCTATAAAGGCTATCTTACTGTAATGCCTATTGTGTATGATCTTCTCCTTCAGTTTCTAGCAACAGAAGATGCACCTCTCATCCTTTATAGCACGAAACAGCAGAGCAAGCTATGTACTTAGAGACTGGACTTCTGCTTCTGTGTTGCTATCATTTGTTACACCATTTTTAATCTTAGTAGGAAGAGGTGATTTCATGTGAGAACTAGTATGCTTTCTGTTCTGAAGAATGGTAATTTACAAGCAAAGCTGCTTGTAATGTAAGATTATTTTATTTCTACCTTTGTTTCATAAAGAACTCTTGTATGGAACAGCTCTGTCATCTATCTGCTGCGGTGTTTTGACAGCTTCACTTGAGCTAGGATACATTGGTTAGCTGTTTTTTGCATGGTAGCCAGTGACAGAAAATATTTTGGGGCAGTTGGTGTTCTCCATGTGTCCTTGAGGATGCCATTCCCTGGTAAGCTAAACTATATGTTGATAGTGGATTTTTTTTTTTTCCTGAAATAGCTAAAACAAGATCTGTTTAGAAACCTAGATCCTGAAGATGACTAACAAGCACCAGGAGGTGGAAGTGCCCAAGTTATGCTCACTTTCTTTTTCTTTAAAGCCATTTTTTACATTTTGGCTTTGAGGCATGGCCGTAGATTTCCTTGCAGAAGTTCTGATTTACCAGTTATTTTCTCTGTTATGTGGGCATCCTGCAGCCAAGGGTTTTCTGAAAGGCCTAATCTTTATTTATTTATTTATTTATTCCACTTTTGAATTATTTGCTTGTTTGGAAACTAATTCTTGCCAAGTTAATTGAATTTTCTTTGGAATGATAAGGAAATATCCATGGAGTCTGTCACCTATAGCTCCAGCCAGCTGGAAAAATCTAAGAAGTAATGTTGATGCATATTATTTTCTTAAAGGCATAATAACCTTGGCCATAGTGGTTTTTGAGTATGGTATATCTACTGCCTTTCACAGACTACCTGCAGGATTAAGGAAGCTACAATAGCCTGCCTTGATTAGGTTAGAAGAAACCTGTGGTTAGTCTGTGAATCCATGTGAATTAATATGAGAATTTCTAAGATAGCAAACACTCAGTGAAGCACATCTGTTTGAAGAATGAATACATCAAATACAACATGCAAACTGTCTTCACTGTTTGGATTTCTGAGTGCCAGGAGGCATGTGTTCTGGAAAGCAGATTTTACAGCATAGATATACCATTTTCAAGGTTTCTGAATGTCTGTTTTGGGGATAGAGAAGACTACTGCTATACTGGACTCTTGCAGAGGACTACTTTTCCTTGACAACAAAATTTAAAATGTGATCCCATCAGTTTTAATACCAGGTTCTTGCCTGACTTGCCTTGCAGGAAAGCCTTTGCTGATCACTTCCAATTGTGAAGCTCTGCAGAGGCAAAACTTTGGGTAGGAATTGAGAGACCAGATCTGTGATAGTAGACACAGCTGGATACTCAGTTCAGTCTGTAGAGACTTGTAGCTGCATGCAAAGAAGGGTTGAACAGGAGAGACTTGTGGTGCAATGCCAGCTTGTACAATCTCTGGTTATTAGGATGTCTGTTTCTGTGAATTTCTCTCAGCCTGAGAACTATTGAAAAGAATGGTGCCTCTTTACCTTTAAAAGTCAAGCTCTTCAAGGAATATTCCTGCTTATTTTGTAGAAATCTAATTTCTTCCCCCTTTATGATCTGAAATGCTCTCTCTCTTGGAGAAAGAATATATAACTCATGTGAGCTTGAACTTTGGTTTTAATACTTGTCTCAGCAACTGTGCTATGAGGTGGTTCATTCAGATGCTACCACTGTTTCTGAGCTTTTCTGAAGCTGAGCTTACTCTCTTGTTGCCTGACCTTATCAGTGTCTGGCTATTTATCTCTGAGGGAACATTTGCATCTCTTCAGGTATAACCTTATATGTTGAGGCATACAGGAAAGGGGAGCAGAGCATAGCTCCTAGAATAGCCCTGTTGCCATACCTTCTAGAATTCTGTCTTTACAGTATTTTAAAAGATGCCTTAAAATGGCTGTTTGGAAAAGGGGAGAGCAGCAGCTTGCTTCATCTTTGCAGTGTGATGCTTTGGAGTATACCTCATTTTTCTGGGCAGGAGCAAGTGTGTCATTGTGGATTGTCTGCAGTATTGTGCGTGCTTCTGTCTTGAGAAGCCTAGGGATCTTTCAATGCCTTTCTTCTCTTGCAAGAACACTGAAATGAGATAAAATATCTCCTTGCTGTTTGAGTAAGAGGTGGTGTATTGCTGGTGGGGATGACAGCCTTGTTCTGAGACTTTCTGTTCCACAGGGAAACAGGGGATGTCCATTTTTAAGCATCTGAAACATTGAATAGGCATCTGAAAATTAAATATACAAAACTAATCCAGTACACGCTGCTGTTTCTGGCAAGTGTTGCTACCTCTTAAAACCAATTTGCTAGTATACCATAATGTTTTTAGGATGTGTGTTTGTTTACTTTGGTTACAGTGATCTCATAGAGTTTATTCATAGACAATTGCTGTCGTCCACAGTCATCCTTGTAAATTCTATTCAGTTTTAAGGGTGCCTACAGAGTGCTTTTTCTACTGTAGAAGAACAGAACCACGGGGGTATCCCTAGCTTAATGATTATTGACTCAAAATTGCACAAGATAGCAAGTGATAAAAATATTCTGTTACATTTTTATTTGCTGGTAAGTGAGTCTTGTTTTTGATGTTGTTTGTTTTAAACCATAGAAGGATGACTGTGAACATCATACTGGCTGCCACTTGACAAAATTTTATTTGCTTTCTGACAGATTCCAGTTCATGCTGAGTCACCACTGAACTTCACTTTAAGGCATTAGGAGAAAATTTTCTAAGACTTGTGTATCAATCACCCTGCAGGCAAGAGTTCTTTGCCTGTTTGTTGAAGGACATGTATGTGCTAGTCTGTCATGCTGGAAAAGCTATCAGCAGTGATATGGTAGAGTAGCTTAGGTTTAGTGCATATGAGAAGTCTTTATCATCCTCCACTGTTCCAAGAAGCGGGTGCTGTCAGCAGAGACTGAGCTTACAAATGAATAACTCAAAGCTCAGGATCTGTGTGTTTTTTCTCCAGAGGCTCCAGCTAAAAAGCAGTTTTGTAGGAAAAGGGCTGGCGTCATCATAGGCAACAAATGGACACTAGGCAGCAGTGCTCCCTTCCACCAGAGGAAGACAATGGCTTGCTTTCTCTGCTGGGTTAACAGGACTGCAGCAGGCAGGCTGAGAGCTGTTTTTTCTTCTCTGTTCAGCATCTGTGAGACTGTGTCAGAAGTACTGCTGTCCTGTCCTGAGCTCCCTACTGCAAGAAGGGCATGGACATAGCAGGTTTATGTAAGGCCAGTACAGGGCAGTGAAGGTGGGTGGGAGCTGGAGCATGCAGTTGATGAGGAGAAGCCGAGAGAGCTGGGTCTGTGCGGTCTTTGGGTCAGAAGCTGAATGGAGGATGGAGACCTTAATGTTGTTCAGCCACCTAAATGGGAGGTTACAGAGAATACAGAGACAGACTCTTCTCCAAGGCACATGGTGATAGAATGAGAACCAACAGGCAAAAGCTGCAGATGGGAAACTCCAATTAGCTAGGAGGAGCACAGTTTTCACAAATGCACCAAATATTGGAACAGGGGCCTCGACAGGTGGTGAAATCTCCTTCCTTGGAGGTATGCAAAACTTGACTGGACAAACCCTAGCAAGCTGATCCCAGTTGGTCTTGCTAGGGGGATTGGGAAAGAAGCTTCCAAAGGTTCCTTCCAACTTAAATCGCGCTGTATTTTAGAACCAAGAGCTGTTGCAATACAGGCAGGATCTTTTTAACAGCAGTAACAGTTGCATTGTTCCACATAAATGCTGGAAGGCAGTATGTCACGTTTTTCATCCTGGCAGACAAGATGGAGCAAGATCAACCTGCTTATTTCTGGAAGCAATGTATGTGGGAGTAATGTTGTTTTTTAGTAGTTGGTATTCTCAGTACAGACTGTAGTATCAAGACAGTTTAACAGAGAATTCACAGACAATCAGTGGTTTGTCTGGCCCATAAGAAGTTTTATTTTATTTTTTTTTTTTTCTCATGGACAATTGATTTCCTTGTCAAAAGAGTCCCGTTTCTAGTGCCTAGCAGTTCCTTAAATGTCACATAAAGTCAAGTTGCTGTAAAAAATGCTGTACTTCACAGAAGCAAACACCAGCACTTGCCAAAGCCACTGGTCTTAGGTTGCTCTCCTGTGCCTGAGAACATTTTGAACACCTTATTCGTTGCCACAGGTTATGCAAATCTTCACACTATGTGGGCATCTGGTGCTTTGTGGATGTAGATCATGGAACATTTGGATCCACTTGGGCATCAAGGCATGACCAGGTGGATGTGAAATATCATCTGGGCAGCAGCTGGAAAAAGAAAATTCTCTGGTCATACTGCTTTCCTTACTGCTTGACAGAGCAATTAATCTCCATTTACAGCAAAAGATTAAACACATTGAAGTTTATTACATGTAGACAACCCTTTCTCCTTCTCAGTGCCCTGCAGAAGAAGGATCTTTCCAGAGAAAGGACGGAAGAGCAGAAAAGCAAAGGCCTGTGACATGAACATCAGTGATTTGTATCCTGGCTTTTCTGATATAAATACTTAGTTTTGCTGACTGGCAGATGTCAAGATGTTTTTCCTAGACCAGGACAGAAGAGCCAGAAGGAAATAAACCACTGGAAGGAATTAGAAACTTTTCTGGAGCTGAGTATTGGGCCTACCTAATGTGCATTTGTCACTTCCCCTGCCTCCCTGCGCTGCTCTAGCATCAATTTCTTCCTGAGATGCCTGTGAAGTAGGCAGTTTATTCCTCATTCTTCGACTAACCCTGCTTTTCTGTAGCTGCATGTGGTGGAGATGTAATACTAACACCTTCCATGCCTTTCCAGGGTCACAATGCACCGGCCTGTTTAGCACCACTGTGCTGGGAGGCTCCTCCAGTGCCCCCAACCTCCAGGACTACGCACGCAGCCATGGCAAAAAGTTTGCCAGCAGCCTGACATACAAAGACGGTATGTGTGTTCTCTGTGCAGCAGGTTAATTTGTGGACTTGGGTGTCTCAGGATACTACTAAGGCAGAGACTTAGACCATTAAGAAGAGCGACATGGTTGAATGTGTATATTCACCACATCTACAGTAATGCATTTTGTCATATCCCAAGAAATCATGAACTCTGCTAGGACAAAACAGGAGCTGATACTGTGTAAGGAGTTTTATGCTGATGTATGATAATGCTGGTGTATGGTCATGCTGGTGTCTGATTTTGCTCTCGTATTTTAATACTCCTTGCTGTTGTGGAGGAGGGATTATTGGTCTGGACAGGAAATAGGTTTGTCCTGGTACTGAAATCCAGCACATCAAATCATTTTGCTTAACTTGGTGATTTCCTGATGTTAAGCCAATGTTTTCTTGTGACAGTAATGCTCAACCTACAGAAGATGGGGCTATCCCAAAAGGCAGTGTGATGTGCTGGGTGGAATAAGATGAGTGCTGGAGTCCCCATCAGTGCTCTGGGCACACAGAAGAGTCAGAGAGCTGTCAGAAAGCAAGTGTAATAGGTGTGATATGCTTGTGGTAAGTGGGATGCTTGGACAAAATATTGCGAAAGGACTTTAAGGTCTAGTTATTGTGACTAATTTGTACTGCTGTATAGTTCAGGAAGACAGTCTGGTTAAATGTATTTGGGCCATTAGTATAAATGTTGCTCAGTGCATGGATGAAGGGGTGTTGCCAGCTGAGGACTGATCTGCAGTTAGTGCATTATGTATTGAGAAGCAGAGAGTCTGTTGCTACTTTCAAGGGAATTGGAGCACAGGAAAAGGCTGAGGTATCCTGGAGGAGTTGTAGGGATGTAATGCATCAGTGCAAGTGTTCTTTATGATCCCAGTAAGAAGGTCATTCAGACTCTGTAAAGTATTGATTAGAACAGATTAGGTGATGAATTGATTCAGAGCAGCCCTGCAGAGAAGGACCTGGGGAAAGCTGATGGATTCAAAACTGAACGTGAGCCTACCATGTGCACTCGCTGTCCAGAAAGCCAAACATATCCTCATAAAGATCATTGTAACCAGATGATCTTTAAGGACCCATTCCAACCCAAACCATTCTATGGTTTTATGATTCTATGATTGAGTTCCAGTCACCCTGCTATGAGCAGGGACACCTCCCACTAGACCAGGTTGCCCAAAGCCCCATCCAACCTGGCCTTGAACACTTTCAGGGATGAGGCATCCACAACATCCATAAAAAGCAGCATGGCCAGCTGGTCAAGGGAGGTGATTCTCTCCTGTTGTGATTTAACCCCAATAGGCATCCACGCCCCACGCAGCTGCATGTTCACTTCCCTGCAGTGAGATAGACGAAAGAATTGAAAAGGTAAAAGTGAGAAAGCACAGGGGTTGAGATAAAGGCAGTTTAATAGGTAATGCAAAAGCTGTGCCCGCAAACAAAGCAAAATAAATAATTCATTCACTGCTTCCTATCAACAGGCAGATGTTCAGCCATTTCCAGGAAAGCAGGACTCCGTTATGGGTAACAGTTTCTTGGGAAAACAACATAATTTGAAACATTCCCCCTTCCTCCTTCCTTTCCCAACTTTTATTGCTGAACATGATGGCATATCATTTGGAATATCCCTTTGGACACTTGGGGTCAGCTGTCTTGGTGTGTCCCTTCCCAGCTTGTTCTGCACCCCCAGCCTACTGACTGGTGGGGCAGGTGAGAAACAGAAAAGACCCTGTCTCTGTGTAGGCACTGCTCAGCAACAAGTAAGAAATCGGTGTGTTATCAGAACTCGTTGTTTCTGTCACAAATCCAAAACATGGCACCATACGAGCTACTATGAAGAAAGTTATCTCTGTCCCAGCCAAAACCAGGACATCCCTTTCTATTCTGCCCTCATGAGACCCCACCTGGAGTACTGTTCTGGGGTCCCCAGCACAAGAAAGACATGGACTTGTTAGAGCAGGTCTGAAGGAGCACCATGAAAGTCATCAGAGGTCTGGACACCTCTCCTGTGAAGACAGGTTGAGAGAGTTGGAATGGTTCAGCCTGGAGAAGAAAAGGCTCTGGAGAGACATTATTGTGGCCTTTCAACATATGAACAATGCTTATAAGAAAGAGACAGAGACTTTTTTTTAATAAAGAAGATTTTTTTTTGCAACTGATGTGGTGAGACACTGGAACAGGTTGCTGAGAGAAGCTGTGGATGCACCATTATTGGGGGTGTTCAAAGTCAGGTTGGACAGGGCTTTGAGCAGCCTGATACAGTGAAAGATGTCCCTGTCCATTGCAGGGTGCTTGGACTGGATCTTTAAGGGTCCTTTCCAACCAAAACTGTTGGTCAAAAGTAACACAGGAAGGGAGAGAGGACAGATGATCTTATATGTCCCTTCAGGTATACTGCAAACACTGAGTTATGCAGCATTGGACAAGCCTCTCCATGGGTGGGATCTGCACAGTGTGCTGTGCCTTGGTTGGAAATCCATCCAGTACTTCACAACTCGGGTTTCCCAGCATTTGAATGGATTATTATTTGTTACTGTGTCTGAGTGCCTTTCTTATTGGGATCACAATGAACACAACACCAGTATGTGACAAGCTGGGGAGATAACTAAGGTTATAATTTGTGGCATCGGGGAAAACAGGAGATCGATTCATTTGGATTTTTGTTCAGTTTTGAGGCAAGGAAAATGGCCTAGCAAATTAGGGTGTAAAGATTTTTCCAATGCACAGACCTGTTGGAACCCCCTGAATACTGTTGCATTGAGACCATTAGGTAAACCAGCTTTCTGTGCTGTTTTGCAGAGTGTAAGAGAAAACGGTGTTGCTTTTCACCTCTTTAGGGAGCTCCTTAGCAAACAACAGGCTGTGTGATAGAGGCAAGGAGGGTGAACTGAAAGGATTTTTTAAACCTTGCTGCACAAGCCTGAGTGCTGGCTACCTGTGGATCCCAGAATAAGCTCATGGTGCTTGGCACAAGACAGATATGGATACCAAGAAAGCCACTTGAAAAGGACAGCTAGGGCTCTGGCTGATTTTCTTCTACAACTGTGCCAGCATTGTGGGTGGAAGGCAGTACTAATTCTCGGGGAAAACTGTCAGACTGCTTGCTCTGTGCTCAGCTGGGAACAGGACAGATTTTGCTCAGTCCTGGTGCAGCACTGCCTTTCTTCATAGAATGTGTAGTGGGACTGTGCCTGCAACTGGCTACTTGGTGTCTGCCATGGACCTTAACTCTTACTGCTTTAGCCTAAATTCTGTGACAAGGTTTCTGTGTGCTTAGATGCAGCTGTGCACTCAAGTACTTAAAAGTCAGACTTACTTAACTAATATGTGACTAACATAATGCAGAATTATTCATCTTGATGGTACATTTCATTTTTCATATTTCGTAGTGTGCTATGGCACCCTGTGCTGCCAGTGCCCTGCTGCAATAATAAGAATTTGGGGGGGTTGGAAAAACAAATAGGAGTCAGAAGGACATTTATCTTTTGAGGAAGGTAGTATGGAATGTGAAATAAGCCCTTAATCTGTTTGTTCTGATCAAACAAGTACCAATGAAATGAGGAACATTGGCATTTAAAACAAACATCACTAGAACTGACTGCAGTAAGTGACATAGCAGCTACAGCAGTCTCTTGTGAGTACATTTGTATCAAGGCTTTTTTCGCCATCATGCTAAAGCCTTCAGATTCTGAAGCATGTCTTTGCATGAACTCTGACAATTTTTCATGATGCTTCAGGATATGATGCATGGCTTATAGCACTTCATCAAAGACTTGCTCAAGTGAAGTTTAAGTGGCCCTTATGTCTTTTTGCTTGGGACTGGAAAGAGGGTTAAACAAGACCTCAGTGGAGAGTTATGTCCCAAGCTCAGGTTGAGGGAAGGTCCACTGATGAAGATGCTTTGAAGTTGGTTTGTCTGAAGCCAGTGGTCCAGTAGCCTATGTTGCAGCACCATTTAAATTGATGTTCTGATAAAGGACTGGTGTCCCTGGCAAGATTGAGATTACCAGCTGACTGACTGCAGCACCAGGCCTCAGACACTTCTCAGAGGATGCACATGTAGGGAAGCTTTGCCATGTATCTGTTGAGTTTAAAGAGGATTAAAAAAAAAATTCTAGGGCTATTACGTTGCAAAGGGAAATTGCAGCAACCTTTAGAGTTGTTTTAAAGATATTATGTGGGCAAGTCAGTTGGTGTAAATATAGTAATACAATGTGGGGTGTGGCAGCATAAATTGGTATGTAAGTCCCCTAATCTTGGTGTACAGTGATAGATATACAGACTAGGTGGAATGGATGCATGAAACATGAAATAGAAATAACATCCTCAGTTCCTAAGTAGTAGCAAAAGATATGATTGGCTGGATTCTCACACCAAGTCATACATACAGGTGGCCTAAACCATTCTTTCCCATGATAGGCTGGGGGAAGAGTGACTGGAAAGCAGCCTGGCAGAGCTGTGTGCTCAGGTGGCCAAGAAGGCTAACAGCATCCTGGCTTGTATCAGAAATAGTGTGGCCAGCAGGGTTAAGGAAGTGATTGTTCCTCTCTCCTCAGTTCTGGTGAGGCCACACTCTGAATACTGTGTTCAGTTTTGGGCCCCTCACTACAAGAACAACATCAAGGTGCTAGGGTGTGCCCAGAGAAGGGCAGCAAAGCTGGTGAAGGGTCTAGAGAACAAGTCTTATGAGTAGCAGCTGAGGGAGCTGGGGTTGTTCAGCCTAGAGAAAAGAAGGCTCAGGGGAGACCTTATCATGCTCTACAGTTACCTTGAAGGAGGCTATAGTGAGGTGGGGAATGGTCTTTTCTCCTAAGCACCAAGTGATAAGACGAGAAGAAATGGCTTTTAGTTGTGCCAGGGGAGGTTTAGGTTGGATATTAAGAAAAAATTCTTCACTGAAAGGGTTGTGAAGTATTGGAACGGACTGCCCAAGGAAGTAGTTGAGTCACCATCCCTGGAGGTCTTCAAAAAAACATGTAGAAGTAGTGCTTAGTGACACTGTTTATTGGTGATCTTGGTAGTTCTATGTTAAAGGTTTGACTGGGTGATCTTAGAAGTCTTTTCCAACCTAAATGATTCTGTGATAGCCAAGGAATTCCCAGAGTGGGAATAAGCTGAAGTTTTCATCCTTTTGAATTGTTTTTTTTTTTTTTTGAGCATATGGAGAGTAATCCATGTGTTTTAAAACTCAACTGTTTGTGCCCCATTAGATGCATAGAGCCTATCTTTGCACTCACTGTCTTTCTGATGTTTGATTTCTGTAAGAGACCTTGGTCTGATTTGCTCCATGGCTCTAAGAGAAGCCTGAGGACCAGTGTGACAAGTGTATCCCAAAACGTCTTCTGTATCAAAATGCTTTGAGCAACAGAACTGCAGAGGCATGCCTTCATGGGTGTTTTGTTTGTTCCCTAATTAGTTAGTTGATTAAGCTTTTAAATTCTCAAATAGCTGTGTTTAACTTGCATTAAGAGGATGTTTTGAGCTGCTCTTTCCAGTGCCACAGCTTTTCAGTGCCTCTGTAGAACAGGGTGTTTTCCTTGGGCAGAGGTGAGTCCTGAGGACTATGGTTCCAGGTTTTCAGGGTATTCTGTAGTGCTGCTGATTGCTTGGTAGTGTGCTTTTGTAGCTGTAAGCATGGCCTACTTGCATCTTTCACCGGACTGAGCCTGGCTTTCCATCAAGATGACTGGAAGTGTGGTGGGAAGGAGTGTGACGAGGAGTTTATAGGGTCAGGGGAGCCACTGGTAGGACAGTGCAAGGAAAGTGGGGAACCGACAGTGTTCAAGAAACCTCAGAGCTTCAGTCAAATCTGTGGACAGAAAGTGCCTGGGGTGCTACAGCAATGCCAGTGGGAGCATGTGTTATGGGGGTGAAGCCAGAAGGTGAACTTGAAAGGGTAGTTGCAAGCATATGAAGGCTGGGGGATCCTTAGAGGTAGGCTGTTAACTGAGATGATCTGTTTTTATTTCCTCAGAGCTCTTGTCTATGCCAGCCGTAAAACGATTTTCTGTGTCGTTTGCAAAGCATCCGACTAATGGTACGTTTGCTTCCTTGATTTGACGTTCCCTCACACTTCTAACCCCATGCTCACATTCAGTTCTCTCTGCACATGCTCTCCTTTCAGCCGCCTTGTGTTTTTTTGCGTGTCTGTGTATCTGGTGTCCAAACATGCTTCACCTTTCCCCATTGTCTCATTGTGACTAACTTGTTCACTCATCTGCTGTTACTGCACAATGGTTCCTGTGCTGTTTGTGGGAGATCTGTCAGGCTGCTTTCCCTCCCAGGCATTTGTGTGAAAAAGCTTTGCGAATGGACTCCTAAAGCAGCCTTTAATTTCACTCCTGATGTTAAGGCCTTCTCTTGTGCTGCCTTGCAGGGGGTGGAGAGAATGCTCTTGGATTTGAGAGTGTGTTGGGATATCTACTTCATATCGTAAGAGCACTGCAGCTTAGGTCTTCAGTTTCTACAGAGAAGGTCTTAAGGATCAAAACAAGGGTAGCCTGGAGCTATATGTGTGTCGCCTTGAAAAGTGCAGTCTGTGTGGGAGAGCAGGAGGTGCTAGCAGCATTCCCTCTGCACATTGTATTCCTTAGCACAGTGACCTTAGGAGGCCATGAAGTTACTGGTGCTCCTATTTGCAAACTTGTTTGTTATGGTGGTCCCTTGGTTACTCCAAGCATGGTGGTGCTGGTGGGAGTAGTCTCACCTTTCTTGATGACATTATCCTGGAAACGGTGTCTCTCCAGAAGTTTCATCTGCTGATGGTGTACAGTGCTGGCTTGGGCCTGGCATCATCCCAAACTAGGAGGGGATCAGCAATGTGCCACACAGGGTGATGTGATCATATTCACTCCTGTTGTGCTCGTAGCTATGAAGAGGCTTGGTAAGGAAAGATATCTGACTGTGCTTATATTTACTCACCATCTCTGCTTCATATTGCTAGTAACCTAACACACCTAACACTTGATCTATGAGTCTTTTGAGATTAAAGACCGCTACATGGGTTGTAGCAGATGCCTTGAGCTACCATTTATTATAGCTTACACTGAAACTTTTGAAAAGGTTTGTTCCATAGCACCATACCTACCCATACCTCATGGCTCCTGCTGTTGAGACAAGTTAGATCCAAAGCACATCACTGAAAGATACCAGGTGAAGTATTTCTCTCTTAAGTGGCCATGGCTGCTTCTGAAATCTTGTTGCATAGTAAATACAAAGAAATTCTGCTCTCTGTGATCTGGAAGACAAAGGAAGTCTAGAAGACTGTTACAAAGACCAAAGTTTTGGGAAAGATGAAAGAGGAAGGGACAACTAACTGTGGCTTTGTTTCACATATCTAAAGGGAACCTATTTTCTCTTTGCTTGGTTTTGTTTTTCCTAGAGTGGACAACTGGTCAATTTGTATGTGTGGAAACCATCTGAGAAAACGTGGTGTATGTCAGCAGGATGTCTCATTCTATCTTGCCAACAAAACTCGTACCAAGTACCAGTCTTTCCCAAGCCACACTGTAAAGCACCTGCCCCCTACAAAAATACAACAAAATGAAACTGGGCATCAGATTTTCTCAAGAACCCAATGAATATTTCTAATGGTAAAGTGATTCTTAATCAAGAAAACAAAGACAGAGGTCCAGCAGGTCTGAACATGAAGTTAAGCATCTTTGGTCTACACGTAACACTGTTTTTAACAGCAAGGACATTTAGCTGCATGAACCATTTGCCAGAGGATGCAAAAGTTATTTGTAGCCCTAAATGTCTCTCTTTTTTTTTTTTTTTCTTAAGAGCTGCCTCAATTTGGTGAGATGGGATGGTTGAACTAGAGCCATGGCCAAGCACAGTGTCAAGCCAGATGTTATATGAACTGATCTCATGAGTCTTGGGAGCACAATATGAGTCTTGAGGCTGCACACATGGAGAAGACAGGCCTGTAGGCTAGTATCTTGACTGCCATGCAACAGCAAGGACATCACAAAAGATTACACAGGGCTGTTTTGAAAGTCTAAAAAGGGAAGGGCAGCACTTCTGTTTTTTTACACACACTAACAATATGTTCTCAGTCAAGCCCTGCTGTCCCCACAGTGTATCTTGCACAGCCTCCAGTCATTTGGTGCCAGGTCATTTGTTCTCTTCCATGTGTTTAAGTGACTGGCTGCATTTGGGTACAGGTCTTTGTGCTTTGTTGGCAGTCTGGAGTTCTTGTCTCCTCTGGGAGGGTGAGTTTGGGCCTGTCTTATACTGCCGAACCTGAACTATATTGGACTTGGAATATGTTGTGGAATTTATTAATTTGTCAGACTTCTACTTAAAAAGGTGAAGCCTTGCTGTTCTGCCTGTGGTGGGACTGCTCATGCGCTACAGTTGTGTTTGGCAGAGGCTGGGCCAGGTGGGAGTCTGCTCTGCTGCATTAACATTTGGGGTATGTAGCACTGAGGGTATTCCTGGTCTGCTTACTGTGGGAGGGACTGGGCTGCAGTGTGCGATGAGGGTCGTCTCCCATGTAGCAGTCCCAGTGCTGGCAGCTCTGCTCCATTCCCCACATCTCTACATTTTTTCTATTTCTCAGCTGCGCCTCCCCACTCCTCTCACTCTTTATGGCCCCCTTTCCTCCAGATGCGTTTGAGCACCACCACGTTGCCCAGTTGCTGCGCCGTTTTTCCTCTGACTATGCCACGAGCCGGAACATCTCGCTGGATGCCACTCTAGCCCATCACCTCCAGCAGTGCTCCTACCACCTGCGCCTCTTCAGGAGCTGGCTGATCTCAGGGCAGGATGACTTGGAGTGTCTTTACGGTACTGCACGCTGCAGCTGCCTTGGTCCCGTGCTCTTGTAGCTGAGTAGGGACCACTGTCTGCTTGGAAATGCAAAGTATGCTTTGCTTCTAAAAAAGGAAAGCCTTTCCCTCACTGCATCCCTTAAATCTCTGGGTGGCTGCTGCAGCAAGGTGTGTGGGCTGTTGCACCCAGCAGTTTTGGAGCTTTAGGAAGTTGCCTTTTCACGTGGAGCCGGTGCTCTTTGTGTAGCTCTAACTCTGCTCTTTCCATCCTAGGCAATTGTTCATTGCCTCCTTCCTTTAGCCAGGGTAAGCACATAAGCTTCCTTCAAGTGAAATGCTGTGCTTCTACCAGTGTGATGCCCTGCTGACATGATATGTCTGTCCAGGTCTCAGCAGGGTGCTCCTTGGTGTCCCATTATTAATGGAGGAACCAAAATGAGTAATAAGAGTGTGGGAAGGATTAAGGATGCACTGCAGCTGCTCACATGCAGAGTGAACTTGCTGTGGAAATTCAGGGAAAGTGACCGCTTGTGGGATTGTGTTATTTATAGAGAGACCAAGTTAAGCTAGAGTAGACACTCAGCCTCTGTTTGTCTGCATTGCATGGCATCTGTTCTGCCTGTTAGGATGTTTGCAGCGTGTCATTTGTTTGGTGGGAAGATGTAGGTGATTTCAGTGTTGAATCCAGATGTTATAAATCAAAGTCTGCTACTGTTTCTTGGGTATTTGTCAGCATCTAGCATGGGTGGGAAGTCTGATGTATTGACATCTCCCTCTGAGAAAAGTAAAAAGATCCCTCTCTGACAGGGGCAGCTAGCTAGGGCTGGCTGTTAATGTTCACCCTGCACCATAAAACCTGCTTGGTGCATGTGGCTTGCTGAGCTGTGTGGTGTGATGCATGGACTCCCTTTTTCATTCAGACCCATAGGTAGAAGGAGTAGGGTAGACCTAGTATAGCCTGGAAAAGAGAGTTTTTCATATTTGGTCTATTTTTTTTCTTGATATGGCCCTTTCTGTAAAGTAGGCAATTTGGAGATGGCAGTTGCTTTTCATCTATAATTAGGACAATCCTTGGTCTCCTAGCAACAAATACTAAAGAGGATCAGAACTGCTTGAGGGATGAAATGCTGGAACAAAGCAGACTGACTGTTCCAAAGCCAAAGCTGAGTTTCCCCTACCGCAGATCTTGACCATCTCCTGTGAGCTCCTGGAGAGAGAGGAAATGAACTCAGCACTTTGGGCAGTGGTACTCCAAATACTGCAGCCTGATGCTGGGTTGTGCCACCTATCTTAATGCAGCCAGGCTATGAGCTATGCGCATCAACATAGTAGCTTTTCTGTGTGGAAATTAGATCTCTGCACTCATTACATTCTTTTTTTTTTTTTTTTTTTTTTTTCTGTGGTTTTCCCAGTCTGACTGTCATCCAGCCCACAGTTAATTAACATGTTCGGAATTCCTGCTGGAGTTCTTCCTTGAGAAGTTTCTTCTGTCTCTGCAGCTGACAGTCCTACTTCCCACCTTTGTAAAAACTGTGTAGTCCTATCAACTTTTTCTCATCTCTCAACTGTACTTCTGTCCACACAAAAAGAACTAGAAGATAGAAACAGGGAGCTGAAAGTGTGCAGCTAGCATCTGTGGTTGGAGAGATCAATGGTGAAGCCTTCAAGCGATTGGTCTTTGAACACGTGCTCATCTAGTTAGGAAAAGGAAGAGCGTGAAGTGAGTTTGTGTTGGTAATGAATTACAGTGGTAGTAAGGGCAAAGGTCAGCTGTGAAGAAGCACAGAAGGATCATGTGATAATGAGTGACTGGGCAGTAAAACAACAGGTGATGTTCACTGTAAATAAATTTAGAATAACGGGGGGAAACTGACCCAAATTCATACATAAAATGATGGGCTCTGAGCTAACCATCACCACCGGGAGAAATATGGAAAAGGTAGAGAGTCTGGGAAGAGTGATTTTGATAGTAGTCTGGGTGGTCATGAGAGGGGTGGTAGGAACCTGCAGTTCAGTCTCTGCTCCAGTACAAGAATTATGAGGTTTCTAATAGACTAAGTAGGAGGCACATCAGACAGAAGTGATTTTTTCTCACACAGAGTGGAACTCCTCATAGCACTGCATGGGGGTGTTAAAAACTTAACTGAGTTTAAGGGGAGACTGGAGAATGTTGTGGAACAGACACATCAGGTTCAGAACAGTTCTGAGCTGCAGGTCTCTGGAGGTTGGGGGACTGTTTGGGGAAGGAGTCGCTACATGCTGTCATGTCTCATACTGCCATTGTGAATATCCAAAGAGATGCTGAACTAGAATAGACCTTCAGGCTGACTTCACAGGCTTAAATTTAGAAAGGCTCCTTAGCAAAAGTCCTTCATGTATGTATGTACACGAAAAATGTATTTCATGTACGTATTATGTACACATATAGAAACACATACAGATATACGTGCCATATTGAAGCTCCCCAGCACAGTAAAGCTTGACTGACCAAGCATTTGGAGGGGGAACTTGCTAAGACTGGGGCGAGTGCTTCCGGGAGAGCTGACGTACAGACCTTTGGCACAGAGACCATTTCGGGATGTATCGGTGCCATGGGTCTGCCTCCTGCTTTCCGGATCTCTGTTACAAAGGAATAAGTACGCCTTCCACTCCCACACAGATTTCACAACTGGAGACATGCATAGTAACTTGGTAACTTCTGCTTATCAAAGTACGTATACTAATGTTCAGAACTCTCAGACAAAATATAATCCTCAAAAAGGATTGCTTTGGACCAAAAGAATTCTCACCTGAGCCTTCTCTGGCCTCTGTCTTTGTTGGCTGACAGCAGTCTGGATGCTTTCTACTTACCAGCCTGTTGGAGCAGGCAGTGCCTTCTCTCTTTTAAGTAGCCCACTCTATTAGTGCAGATGCTTGCTATATTTGGACCTCAGCTCAATCTTAGTAAGGCTGAGGAATGTGCCATTTGGACTATTTGAAAACTGCTTCTGTGACATAGCCACGAATTCTGCTGGCTCCCAGGGGAGCTGATGAATTACCAGTTCTGAGGGGTGATCACACAGGTGCCGATTTCATTCTGTGAGTAAATGCATTCCATATAAACTCAACTTTTCGAACTCATATCAAACAGTAAACTTTCTGCTGGTCTCTTTGGGGCACACATAGAATTTAGGAAACCTTGTGTTACCTTGAGTCAAATTTTACTCAAGGCTTTACCCTTTGATTTGTTTTTGTAGACTGGGACATCTGTAGTAATCAAGAAGATGCTTGTGAATTCAAGGTCTTGTTTTCTCTCGTATTACTCCCTTCTCCCATTATATAGGCCTCAGCATGACTGGAGGAGATACGGCTCCGTAGATGAAAAGTACCTGTTAGATCTGCAGTGAAAGGGCAGTAGAGTAATACAGCACGGAGGGTTCACTTGGTGATCTGTGATGTATTTGCTTGGAGTTCAGGCCATGTAATCATAAAGTAGGTGTTGGCTGCTTCAGAATTCATCATTATGTTCATACAAAAGGTGGTGTTTCTTGACCCTTTCTTTGGGGTCATCTGCTAACTGTTCACAAGAGTTGCATCTGTGTTCCTACTGCCTGTTGGAATCTCCTAGAAATCTGGGATTCTGTGGTTTAAATAGAAGACTTGAGACAGGTACAGGTCTCCATTGGCTTTATGTAGTGTAGTGTGCTTGGTAATCTCTGCAAAAGGGTCCTTATACCCAAGGCATCGTTTCATTAGTCTTTTAAAGCATTGTGTGTTGGTACTGGGCAGCTCTGAAAGCCCTACTCTAAGGTGAGAGTCACACCCTCCTTCAGCATTTGGAAGACTTCTTCATAAACTGTAGTTATATAGAGTAGATGCTCTGACAGTGTGTGGTGATGTGCGCGTGTGCCAAGAAACTGCCAGGGGGAGAGCTCAAACGGGAATGTTGTTAACTCAGCTGTAATGTGATGGGGCTTTCAGCTTTGGCATCAGCATAGCTGGTAGAATTGAAACAGGACTTGTAATTCTCTAGGTGGGTTGTACCTCCGAGTGCTCTTAACTGTAGAACAGCTCTTGGGGCAGTACTGTGCTCTCTGCTGCTGTGTCAGGCTGCTCCTGT
The DNA here is from genome assembly GCA_011075105.1 of Heteronetta atricapilla. NCBI lineage: Eukaryota > Metazoa > Chordata > Aves > Anseriformes > Anatidae > Heteronetta > Heteronetta atricapilla. The sequence continues at coordinate 21,642,813 of CM021740.1, forward strand.
GTTATCGTTCAGATTCTTCCACATCACATGCAGTCTCCTTGGACATCCAAAATAATGCAGACTCCTCTGTCTTGAGTATCTTAAGGTTTTTCCCATTACCAAATCTTGTTTACTGAACTCGTAACAACTTCTTTTATTTTACTAAACAGAAAATTGAGAGCCATAGCCATGCTGTGCTCCTTGCCCAGAGGAGATTACAGCTGAGCCTGGGAGTAATTTCTAGCTACTCTGGTCTGCAGAGCCCAGACATGTGCCTCTTTCTGCAGGCAGGTCTAACTGGAGAAAGCAGATTGCCCTCTGCATCCCTAGTGTAGCTAGTGTAGACAAACCTTAATTAAATGAAAAATGGCTGTGGGCTGCTGTTTGACTTTGGTATAAAATAAATGAAATTCTGTTCACTTTCTTGTGCCATCATCTCCATCACAAACTCCTGCCCAGCAGGCCCCAAGAAAAAGAGTTTCAGTAAGTATCATCAGAAGCTGAGCTGTCAGCACTGAGTAGCTGTCAAATGTGAAAGGTTCACATTTTCCACTCGTGTTTTGTTTATTTGTTGCCTTTTCCCCAAGATGCCAGTTCTTTGCTAAGCATGTGTTGTGCAACAGTGGTCAGAGCCTTTGCTTGGGACTCTTACTACTGTTGTGATACCAGAACTACAGTCTAAAACAATAACTTCTACTTGAAACTGCTGTTGTTGGCCTCTCCACAGCAAAGTGGCAGGTAAAGAGAAGTGTGCAGGGCAATGGGCTGCCATATATAAATGAGAGGGCCTGCTTGAAAATTGTAAATGTAGTGCTTTCTCAGCAAGGGACAGAAGACAGTGGTGTTTTTTCTGCCTTATATTTCTTTGTTCCAGCCAAAGATTTGTTATCCTTATGTCTTGAATTCATGTCTGTAGGCTCTTTGTGGCATAGGTAACCTCTCTGGGCTGGCTGGAGGGTTCTTTATCTCCAGTAGCTGTTATGATGGTAGTGAATGTCTCTGTAGCACTGCAAAGCGGTGATGATCTGGTCTGTAGCCTCCATGTATTGCATGTAGATTCACTCTAAATACCATCTGGTGGCTCGCACTCCTTGCCTCTTGCAGAACTGGGTTAGGTGAGTGTGAGCAGAGAGTGTCCAATGAAACCTGGAAGTGATTGGAACAATGTCTGCTTTTAGCAGGTACTCCAGGTACTCTTGATCTTCTCCTTAGCAGGTGCTGTCAAGGTGCATGGATCAATTTTAGCCTGTCAGTGTGCTGGGCAGCAGTCCTGACACAGTAGTGCATCAAAAGCTGTTGCACTCCTTGCTTTTCAAAGTAATTTTCCTTACCTGTAGGAACCAATATGATTCCTTCACAGGTTTTTTTCCTTTTTTTCTGGGCTTCTCAGAGGGAGCTTGGGGAGTCACAGAATGGGAAGCCTAAGCTTAAGTCTAGAGGTCTTCAAACACAAGAGGCAGAGCAGAAGGAGGCATTCCCATACATCCAGAGCCTCATTTGATTCTTCCTTGCTCCTCTGACAGATTCAGGTAGGCTTGGTGCCCCAAAGCATTGCCAAGAAGCCTGGATGAAGAGGGAGATGCTTTGCCATAATACTCTGCTGGCTTGAATAGCAAAGAATTTCTTGTCAGTGGCTGTGATGTAGCTTAGCTCTAAGCAAGTGTCTGTTAAATGTTGAGATACCTATTTCTGGTAATGCTGTGTTTGCTGGAAATGCAGTCTTTTTATGGTGACAAATAATTCAAACTGTTGCCCAGCCTTTCCTTGGGGGAGAGTTCTGTCCCGTGTACACTGGAGGGCCTGCTGTGGGAGAGGGAGGTTCTTTTGCCACTCCCTGCATTGGTAGCAGTGTGCTCTAGCTCACTGATGGTCAGAGGGTGGACTGTGTCCCAGGCTGGAGAATCACTAATGACAGGAGTCTTCATGGAAGTTCTGTTGACTTCACTCAAATTGTCTTTAGCTTCTGCAGACTGTGGGGAACTATGCTGAGTTCTCTGTCATAAGCAGATGCTTTAGCGAAAAGGTCACAAATACCGCAGCAAAGATTGTTGCTGCTAGATATGGTTCCTTCTCCTTCTCCTCCTTTTGCGTGTGCCTGGATGCTTGCTTTCAGGTCTTTTACTGCATGTGATTGCCTAATGGTGATTTTTTTGACCTAGAAAAGGTGACTTTAGGCCTCAGCGTGGCTGTTGTTTGATTCCCAGACTGCCAAGCTCCTTAAGCCATGAGCAGTCCTGCATGGATTTGGGTTGCTGTTTGCTCAATTCATTTTCTGATTGGGTTTCTTTCCAGGTTTTGAAGGCTGTTCCATGGTTCCCACCATTTATCCCCTGGAGACCCTGCACAACTCCCTCTCTTTGCGACAGGTCAATGAGTTCCTGACAGCTGTGTGCAGGAGTTGCAGTGAGTCGCATGTCCAGTCTACCACAGGTACTGATGAGGTGGGCTTGTTTCTGGGCAGGGCAGAGCAGAGCTGAGGCAAGCAGTCAGTTAAGGCCTTCTGGCCTTTCACATTTTTGGGGCAGATCAGTCTGACAGAACTGGCAATAAGTGATCAGTCAGGTCTGTCTGCAGCTGATAAATACAGTGACGTGGATACAAACTCCAGCTGGGCAAATCTGAGGGTTGGATTCCCAGGGACTGGGGGCAAGCATGCCTCTGAATGTGCACTCTTAAGCTCTTCTCTGAATGCCTGCTAGTGGCAACTGAGCTATGTGGACTCTGGTTTGACACAGTGTGGCCATTCCTTTACCTCTCTGTCTGAATATTACTGATCTGTATGTTTTTTTTTTCTTTTTTTTTTTCTTGAAGCTTTGTTTGATTCAATGATTGGCAACCAGATACCAGGGGACCCCTTTATGTCTCAGCGAATCCTGTCATCATCCTCTTTCCCATTGCGCCAGCGTTCGGATAAGCCCCCTTGGTGTGAGTGTGCTTGTTTCTTGATTGGGGATGAAGAGGGGAGCAGAGGGTGCCAAATGCTGAAAGCCAAGTATTGGCATTCAGGGTTTTTATGCTTTGGCCTTGAAGGAACAGAAAGAGAAAGGGGAAAGAAGTCTCATGCCCTGTAAGAAAGCTACCAAAGAAAGATGGAAAAAGGAACTCTATATATAGCATTGTATATCACAGGGAAATCTGCTGTTGGATAGATGCTGTCTCTCCAGGCATCCTCTACTGAGTACAATAGGACATAGCCTGAATGCACTTCATTTTTAACTCAAGTTCTGTGCTTCTCTGTGACATGTGTCCAACTCAGTGTCAGCATGTGGAAGTACCTTCCGTACCCCATCAAACACATACATGCCTCACCCAGAACTCCACATTGGACAGCCTGTCATTTAATTCTTCACTTACTGGCTTTTCTGTAGCTCTGAGCCTCACTTGCCACAGTCTCTGCAGAGGTGGTGACTGTTGTTAATTACCTTTGCAGATCTGGCTGGAACTCAAAGGGGAAAGGCTTATCAAACGCTTTCACAGCAAATGCATTAATAACGCAAGTCAGTGTTGCCACTGAAAGGGCAGTTCCACTCTTCTCCTTGCTGTACACTCCTTGTTCCAGGAGTAGTGTGTACCGAGCTGTGTAGGAAGCAAGGCCAAGAAACTGATCTGGTGTACAGCAGTTGTTTAATCCTCCCCCATTCATTGGACTAGATATAATCTAAATCTCTTCTCTAGTTTCACTCAAACAATGAAAACAAACAAACAACAACAAAAGAAACAAAACAAAGCCAAATATCAGTGGTGAAGTAATATTTCTTCTTCTGGTGGCAACTCTAGTTCAACATTCAGGGATTTTGTGCTTCAGGAACCAAGGGCAGCAAAGTTAAAGACAAGTGTCCCATAATAATGAAGGAACAAAAGAAACTGCTTTTCAGCTCAAAGCCCAGCATGAGATTTCACATGTGATATGTTGGCATTATAGATCAACTGTATGACAAGATGTAAGTATGGTGTTTGTGCTTGTGTTTTCGTCAGCTGAGCTGCCAGAAGCACACCTAACAGCAGCTGCAAGCGCCTACCAGGGTGCATGGCATGTAGGTGACCCTCACCCATTGCTTGTAGAACTGTGGGACTGGAACAGCTTGGGTTTGCTCAGGCTTTGGGGTGGGGAAATATCAACTACATGTTTAAGATTTCTCTTCCTCTTTGCAGACAGCAGTGGCCCCTCCAGTACTGTCTCCAGTGCAGGCCCGTCCTCCCCAACCTCTTTGGACAGCTGTGCTCGTTTCAGCTTCACCGAGAAACTTTCCATCAGTCCCCCAAAAAGCGAGGAGCAGCTGAATAGCCAGTCCCCTGAGCAAGGAGAGAGAGAGCCTGACAGAGGAGGGCTTGATGTGGAGGTGGGGGTGTCTGGGTTGTCAGTGGCTGAGCCAAGTGCCCCAGAAACACTGACCTGGAGTGAGGGCCCAGAGCCAGGCAGGGTCATGGAGCTGTGCAAGAAGGAGCTGGCTGACGAAAACTCTAACCCAGAGAAGAAAAGTGTGCTGACGCTGGATGAAGAAGAATCATCTGGGGAAATGGTAGACCCAAGTAACACAGGGAAACCAAAGTGTCATGCAGAGTCTGAGATAAGGCCAGCTGGAGAGAGAGTGGAGCCGGGTGAAGAGTATTTAGGGGGAGTGACTGGCCTGAGTCAGTCAGGGTTGTCCAAGAACATCTTGGTGCCCTGTGAAGATGAGTTGCTGGGAGAGGTGTTGGACCCAGAGCATATGGGCAAGGAGCCACTGGGGGACAGCGCGCTGTCAGGCCAGCTTCTGTCTGGTCAGCCGTGCCAGGAGCAGCCACTGCCTCCTGAGACAAGCATGAAGGGGCCGCAGCCAATGTGTCAGGAGGGTCAGCAGAACTAGTGGCTAACTGGACAGTACACTGCAAGTGCTTCTAGCCTGGAGGCAGCCCAACTTCCTGCACAACACTTCATGCAGCTGGCTGTCCGCAGCACAGAACAAGCCATATCCCAAGGCCACAAGACTCTGGGGTGTGGAAGAGTCTGCTCTGCTCCTACACAAGCCAGCTCTTTGCCAAACAGCAAGAGATAACACCCCATCTGCCTCGTTAAACAGCAAATGCAGTCTCAGTACTGGCACAGCACCTCCATGGAGTAGGGATGTGGCGGTGCATCGGTGCAGGGTGTCCCTAGGGCTGTTTGCTTGCTGGGACAGCAGAGTTAGAGAACTGGTAGAGTCAAGGCTTTTGGGGTGGTAAGTCCAGAGGGGAAAAATGCTCCCTGGAGATTTGTTGGCCCACAGCCTTCAGAGAAAGGTGTTCTGGGTCCAAAGTAATTGGGTTCTTCACAACCACCAACCTCCTCTGATCTCTCCTTCCTCTTTCGATGCCCACCATTGGCCACCAAAAACAGATCCAGAGAGTCCGTGTTGGGAAGAACAGGAAAAAGAGAAAGCAGTCTGAATGAGCGTGGGAAAGAATTTAATGAGAGTAACAGGTTCAAGACTGCCACTTGCAAGAAGAACTCTCTCTGGAGTGGACTTGAATATTTGGGCTGGGGCAGGCAGGAGCCTGGAGATCCAGCCTGAGAGGGGTGTACAGGGAGGACACACGGGTTTTTCTAGTCCCCAAGGGTCAGGCAAGGTAAAGTTCTGAAGTCTTGGTGACAGAAATTAAGAGAAACTGCTATTTGAGTAAATCAGGATTGTTAGAAACCAATAAGGAGAAATCTTTATTATATATAAAATGAAAAGTATTTAATACATATTTATGTAAATGACCTGCGAGCACAAGCCTGAGGGCAACATGGACACAGGTTTCCCTGCTACATCCTTAGTGCAGGCCAGGACTGTGCTTCCTGCGCCTCCTGCATTTATGGACAAGTCTGTGTGTTCGTCTGTAGCTAGGATCTATGTTTTTGTGAAGCTGTGCCCAAAGATCTCTGCGCTGTGTTGTGATGATATACATTCACAGTAAATCTCTGCTGTGGGTCTGGTGTCTGCCTTTGATGCTGACTAGTGCAGCAGTGTGCGTGTGCCAGAGTGTGCAGATGCCCAGGGTAGCAAGAACTGCTTGTTCTTGTCCATCCTGAAGGAATGAGGAACTGTGGCCAAGACTAGTTACAAATGAAGTGAGCACACAGGCATGGGACTTTGCTCAAGAAGACCAGATACTTTTTTTCCTCTGAAGAACTGGTCATACTGAGGAAGAGGTCATGGCTTCCCAGGGTCCATGATGGTTTGGCGTAGGATGGGAGCTCTGGTCTAAACTCCTTCTTCAGTTCCAAGCACGTCCTGCATACCATGTCCTCTTTCCTGTGCCTTGTGAACCCTCCCTGCAAGTTTGGATATTTAAGTATTGTGATGTCTACTTGTACCTGAAATGCAGCAGTCTTACAGTGGCTTTGAGTGCAGCACTGTGCCAAGAGGAAACCCAGCTCCCCTTTCTACAGGTTTGGGTGCTGGGGTCTGGGAATAGGGCTTTCCACATGCTGTACGGAAGCTCTCTGGCTTCTGTTGGCAACCCTCAAGTCAAGACTGTCTGACCAGCTACCCTGGCCTGTCTGACTGAGGCTGTGAGGCTTCAGTGTGCCCTGGCCCCAAGAGCTGGCCATGGGGAGAACTGGCAGCAGAACAGCTCTCCAGACCTCACGGGCCCCTTGGGCGATGCCCAAGCACCAGTTCTGCTGTGTGGCCCCACCACAGCCCTCCCCAGGCTTGCACGTGGTCCTGCCACTGCCAGCACCTCGCTCCCACAGCCAAGGCCCTCCTGGGGCCTGGCTCCTGCCAGGAACTGATGGTTCCTGGGGACAGCACCTGCAGAGCGGAGGCTACGGCCTGGGCAGGCCCCACCATCACCTGCTGCTAACTGGTGGGGCTGAGTGTGATGCCGGCTGCCAGGTCACACGTCTGGGGCTGAGGTGGGCACTTGCTTGGCAGTGGCTTCAGGGGCCTGGAGCCTGCTGTGGGATGGTTTCACTCTGCACCAGTGTCTTAACAGGTCTGCCTGTCTGCTCCCTCCCCATTGCCAGAATATGGTCAGTGGCTTTGCTCAGTGCCGGCTGCCTGCCTGCCACACTGCCAGGCAGCACAGGCAATGGACTGGGCCTTGGTGCTTTGTAGTTGGGAACCCTTTACCCCAGAGAAAGGGGCTGCTGCCTGCAGTCTCTTTATGCTCCTATGTCTGGGCAGGGTGACCGCTGTGGTAGCACTGCCCAAGAGCTGGTGCTGTGGGACATGCCAAGTCATCTAAGCACTAAAGATGGCCTTTATGGCACATCCCTGAAGGCCAGGCCCGGCAAGAGGGGATTGCAGGGTGCTGCAGTGGTTGAAATCACAGACAGATTGTTCCCACTCACAAAGAAGCAATTTTATATACAATGTTCCCCAATCTTCAGCCCATTTCTTCATCTAGAAATAAAAAGGGAGCAGCACTTTGGAAGCAGCTGGCAGCTGTGGCTCTGCTGTGGCTCTCAAGCTCAATGAGAGACTGGGCCCAGACAGGGTTTATGAAAATTTGTGATGAAAAATACAAAACCTCATATCTCTTAAGTGCAAATATGTATACCAATTCTCATTAGTGTCTAATTTCAACATCAGACTATGTCTTTTGGTTTCTGGTGTCCTCTAGCCAGCAATTATCTGGCTGCATTGGTACTTTGCATACTGGTAATTCTGTTAAGTGGTGTTCTCCAGACAGTTTGTTGGATCAGAGGACTTCCTGATGCAGGGCAGAGTAACAGGGAAGTGGTCTGGTTACCTGTAATGAGTAATGCTTATGTTTTGGAGGCAAATGTTCTGGCCTTAAAGGCAGGTACCTTTCCACGGGCAACCAAGGAGAAAGCTGGGCTACCTGCAGTGGCACCAGAACAGGGTTCTAGTCTGTGGCTACTCCCTTTGATAGGTAGGCTAAAAACAAGTAGTGCCCTTTATTTTAAAAGAGCTGCAAAATAGCTGCTCTGTGAAGAAGCTTGTGATCGTTCATGGTGCTCAAACACTTCCACAGGAACACCTGCAGAGTGTGTGGTGAAACCTGAGCACAATTGTCTGATCTTAGCACAGTCTTTAGAGTGTTTTTCTTGACTAAGCAGCAGCAGTGATTGATGGCAGTCAGACCTTTCCAAACAAATGGGTGGTGTGAGTGCTGTGAGTCACACAGGAGCAGTTGGGGTGTGTGCGTGCACGCATAATTTCTGGATACTATTTCAGGAGCTGATGTTTTTGGTTTAATTCTGCCAAAGCCAGCTCTGGCTCCTCAAATCTGTGCTGAGGCTTAAGGTGCACTTTCTAATGCTTTTGGGCTACATAAGCAATGTTATACACAAGTGACTGCTGCCTGGTCCTGCATCTCTGGATGAGTGTAGCTACAAATTTTGTCTACAGTGTTTGGGATGGCTTGGCTCAGGCACGTCAAAACACTTGCAGATGCAGCTGTGCAATTTTTTTTCCTGAATGGGCGTCACTGTGTGCAATGGGAAAGCAGTTTAGAGACATTGGGCTAGGCCTCATGGCAGAGCAGACAGGAAATTCCAGCTGTCTATTCCAAGTAGCAAGAGTATGGCAATGTATTGTGTAGGCTGTGGAAAGTTTTAGGTCTTCTGTCAGTAGCATGTATGAGCAAAGTCCTAGGAGATGGAGAAACTGGTGGGTTGTACCACATATGCAGGCACTGGGCCTTTGGCTTGTTCAAGGTCCAGGTAGACCTTGTTATTGAAACACCAAACTCAATGTTCCTGCTACAGCCTTGGACACTCCTCTGGCTCATCAGTTCTCAAATACAGAAACAGCTGATTAAGGAAGGGCTATGTCATTGCCTCACTGTCTTGTTTATCTTTTCTTCTGGTTTCTCAGAGCCATGCCCCTTTCCCACAAACAACTAATCCTTACCTGTCCACATCCTATCCATGAAGTGACGGACACAGCTTATCAGCAGAGGGCATCTGTTTTCTGTCCCTGCTGTGAGTCCCATTTGCCCCTACTGCTGTGGTCCAGAACCATCTAGCAGATGGTGCCCAGCTAATGCCTGCTCTGTTGCTGAGCGCAGGCGACCAGTAGGTTCAGGAGCTAGAAGGGTTTGCTGTTTGCCTCTTCTTGTTCAAGTTGAGCAAAGTCCAGTTTGTCACTGAACTGTAGCCCTGGCAAAGCCCAGGTGTGCTCTGGAAGCCTGCACTGGTCCACTTCCTTGCTACTGACACCTGCCCATGGATCAACACTGATGCTTCTATCCAGGGCTCACTAAAACTTGAAAGCCTTTGTCCTTGGTGTTCTGCTCATTGCTGGAGGACAGTTGCTTCCTCAGGACATGTTTACATGCCTTTTGCCTCCCTTCTCCTGCAGAAGAGCCTGCAGTAGATGTGTTCACTGCAGCCTGCTTGGTCCGTCTGAAACACTGGCAAGGGAGCTTTGTTCTGCAGTTTGGTGCTGAACAGCACTTGGCCTACCTAGCCTTGTACACCTTTGGGAAATGCATGTACGGCCACAGCCTCTCAGTTATCAGGATAGCACAGCATATGTGTACTTGTTTAGCTGGAAAGCAGCTCTGGGAATAGTACTAGTTCACGGAAACTGTTCATGTCACTCCCATGTCAGTGACAGCTCTGGCAGGCTGCTGTAAGCTCTCCGTGACATGCTGCACAAGCTGTGATTTGTTCTCCAGCCACAATGGCCCCCCTTCTGAGATCTGCAGCCCAGTCCCTGTTTTCTTTTTCCCCTGCCTTCCACTGTGCCCTTGTGTTTCCTCCAGGGGACCACCAGGCAGGAGCAGAGCTGACTGGGCATCAGCCCCTCCTGACTGCTGCCTGGCACAGGCAGAGCAGAAGGGTGCTCTCAGTGTTCTGCTGAGTAGCAGAAGAGTTGAAATGGAGTGTCTTTCCCTCCACAGGAAGGCTGCAGAATTTTGCAGTAGTGCAAAGGGCATGCTGTTGCGATTAGGATGGGCAGCATCCACAGTGTCCACAGGCCCTGAGCTGAGTCCCTGATGCTGGTGCCCTGCCTGGCTGGCTTGCACCAGACTCTTGGCCAGGCCCTGCTGTGATGTGCCTTCCACTGGACTGCTGATGCTACCAGTTTGAGGAACGCTGGCCACGCTGGTCAGAGCGGTGATTCCTAAGAAGCGCAGAAGCCACAAGGGAGAGCCTGGCTTAGTGCTGTGAGGCAGCTGCCTGCAGTGTCCACTGGAATGGCGGTGCATGGAGCACCCGGGCTGCATCCTGGTCTTTGGCCAAGTGAACATGGGCAGGAGACAGCTTCAGAGGCTGAACAGTGAAAAACAGTGCTGGAGCTGAGGAGGGAGGGCAGGGGTCCCAGGCAGGTCTGTACTGCTGGCGTGGCTGTCCTCTTGGCAGGCCACAGGTTTTAGCAGCTGTGAGTGAAACTGTGGCATAAGCACAAACACCCAGGCTCACCTGAACTCAGGTTGAGCTGTAGCTGGCCAGCATCGAGGGACGGCTGCTGGTGTGGCAGCAGTAACTGCATGCCCCCTGCCTACAGGATGGACTCACTTAAAGAAGTTAGAAACAGCTGGAAGTGTTCTTGTTCGCAATTAATGTGGCTTTATTATTAATGTGTTGGGCTCCTCTCTTGACAGTAGTTAGTTACAGTGTTTCACATGGAAATGGGCAACAGGACAGAGGTCAAGAAACTAAATTCGATTAGAAACATGATGCTGAAGAAAAGAATCAGGGCTCCATTTGTAAAACATTTAGCATAGAAGCTGGGAGCACAAGTTGCCATTTCAATACAGTTGAGACGTTCACTTTTTTAATTATAGGTTTAAAATAGTATTTTGTACCTATTACATACAGGAAGATTACATGTTGTGGCCCACATGCAGAAACAAGCAAAAGCAGAGTTTAACTGTTTCTCTCTATAGTGTTGTATTTATTACCTCTGGCTCTGGATGGGTTCTGCTGGCTCCTGCAGGCTGAGCAGAGTCAGACTCTTTAGAATTTGGCATTTTTACAAGTCCTTTTCCCCCATAGCTTCAGAAGATTTCATGGGAGGGAGAGAGGCTGGAGGCACAACAGACTGCCACAGAAGACTTAAAAAAAATAAATTGTGGAGTCTTGAGGACAGGGAAATGAACTGGTGTAAGATAAAGCAGTCCAAGCAGCATAGCTGCGGAGTGCTGGAGGCACAGCACATGGAGGGCAGGTGTTTTTGCTGGAACATGTCACTCCTGCGTGGAGGATGCAGGCACCTTACAAAGCCTCACCATTACTGCTTCTTATTCATAACTGCTTCAAGTTTAAAATTGAGAAACATTCATGTGTAGGTCTGTATAAAGTTAGTGCATTAGCTTTTATGCCTAGCCACGCTGAGGAATCCAGGGATGATGTCAATGTTGTCAATGTCAATGATGATGTCACGTTTGTCGCTCTGGCTACCTGGCATTGAACACTTTGCATCCTACACCTGCAGCTGGCTGCCAGCCAGTGCCATTGGCAGGTGAGCCAGGGTCTCCCCAAAGCACTGAAGGCAAAACCCCAGAGCAGTGTCTGGGGAAAACAGGAGCAGGTCTGTTACTGCCTGCAATTGTTTGCTGTACCCAACATTCATAGACACTTGACCCGATTGGGTTACAGAGAATGACATTTATTCTTCTGGCAGACACACTGTGATTCCATGGTTAACATGAATACAGCGCAGGGCAGGGATTTCATAAATCCCTGAGTAAGCTCACATGCTCCTACCAAGGGTTGCATCAGGAAGGCTGGCTGCTCCTCGGGGAGGGGCTGCTGGCCTCAGGCTTTGTCTTACAGCTGCTGGGTTTTAGACACAGCCTTGCAGGCTGCAAGCAGAGACCCCCCTTTTGCTGCCAGCAAAAACTCTGCCCATTTCTCTGTGGTCTTTTGTTGTTCTTTTTTAAATTGCAGCATCTAAGTATTTGTACTGAGAAACCTCTGAGCTGACACTAAGAGCACATAGTGTCAAGTTAACAAGTATAAATTAAAATATTAAATCCAAACAAAATGCAGCTTAACATCGAAAAAATAAATATATAAATTAAATGCAAAATAAAACATTTCCCTAGAAACTCCATTTTAGTCTAGGAGCAGGCTTCTAAGCAGCATTTTCTTTCTATCAACTGCTAGAAAATGCTAGTATAGAGACTGAAGTGTCCCAGGCAAGCATAGCACATAGTCCTGGGATGCTTATTATGGAATCAGATCTTGGCTCAGGGCCAAGCACAGTGGGTAACACAGCAGATGGAAATACTTCGAGTTGTATGCCAAGCCTTGCAGCATTGCTTTCCGTCTCATCTCTCTTTCACAACCTACCACCACACTTTTTTCATTTACAGAAAGTTTAAGTTATCCCTGTAATAAGGCTCTCTTGCAGTGCTCTAGGATGTGGCAAAGGCTCCCTGGTGCTGCAGACACAGATACCTGAGCACTAGCACTCCTGGAGCTGCTCTCACTGCAAGGGCTGGCAGCCCCACAGCAGGAAAGGGCTTGAATGCCAAGGAGGCTCTGGGTGACTGTTCAGTGGCAATGATGCACTCACGGCACACAACTACATCTCTGCCAGGCTGGCCATACAGCAAGGACCTACGTCCACAATAGTTGTGCAAGCAATGGGCTGCCAGCTGAAACTGCAGGTGTGCACAGCACAGTCTTGCCAGCAGCTATTCTGTGCAGGCATGTATACATGTTCCTGCCACAGTTGTGGAGGATCAATGAGCTAACATGATTCTAAACTACTTCTCCTGAGTGTTTTTGGGAAAGGGGTTCTCTTTCCTCACACCACAGGTTCTATTCCCCACATCCTGGGCACACTTAGGGAGGGCATTAAAAGCTTGAACACAGCTAAGAAGCTGGACCACTGGCATACATGTAGCAAGAAAACTGCAGCTGCTTGCAGAACTGGCACACATCAGCTATGCTGGCCAGACACCAGCATCTCAGTACTGCATGCGAGTTCCTCAGCTGCCTCACCACACTCTTCAGGAAAGCCTTTGGTTTATGAGGACAGGGAGGTTTCTCAACTATCATAGGCCAACAGAGGACGGGTTGTTTCAGCCCTTCTGCTTTAGAGGGGGCTGTAGTTGTGCGTTTGGATACTGAGTGTGACTGTTCAGGCAACAGCCCCTCTGTGCCTCCTCCTGTCGCACTGCTAATGTGCAGGAGTAAATTACCCACTTAGTGTGCAAAACTCAAGTTAGCAGGTTAGGAATGTGCTCTTTGTAGCCAAGAGCAACAGGCTGAACTCTTCCCTCCCACCACCACCCCCCCAAACCAACATGTCTCCTTCAGCCCAGCTCCTTGAGCATAGTGAGCAGGTGTTGCAGGAGTCTGTAACCAAATATATGGGACAGAAGCCTGCAGAGGTGGCAAATGGTGGCCCTGCCCGGTTGGAGTACAGGCCCCCTCTCCCAGAACACCACCTGTATGCTCAGGATAGAAGATGGAAGAATGCCCTTCACTGTCATGTTACAGTTGGAGGGTTTGGCCTTCCCTCATCATGTAGGTTTGCTTTGCAAATTAGTTTTTTTCTCGGTCTCCCTGCCCCCAAACACTGTCAACATGCAGCAGCAGCACTTTAGCCCTCACCAGAAAGATGAGGCTCATGGTGCTACAAGTTAAATGGCAAGGCAGCCAGGAAGAGAGTAGAACAAGCTCTCACAGCAGCAAGGCAGCCAAGATAGTCTACGGAAACTGTACAGGCAGCAGAATAAAGCAGGGAAAGTGGAAGTGCCCCTGGCCTGCAACTGCTCTTGCACAAACTCTTAGCTCAGTCCAGAATATTACAGAGCCCTGCACTTCTTTTTCATGGCATCCAGTGCTGAGCTAGATGGGTACCCGATTGCCTGACAAATGGGAACCATGTAGAGGACTAAACCAGAGAACTGGACTGTGATTAGATGGTGTCTCTGATGTTGCATCGGTGATTGAAGAGTCAATGGATGAACGCAAAGTGTGGCTGGGAGATTTAGAATTCAATCTTACAGGCTGGGAAAGATTCGTCCTGCATCACAACAGTGCTGCTGCTTGCCAGTACCATGATGTTTAGCTCCTGCTGTTTCTCATGGGTCTGTTGGTACCATTCTCTTGTCACCTCAGTATCATGTGTTGGGATCAATGTCACCTGGGGAAAGAAAGCAGGAGGCATGATAGTTTGAGAACAACTGCACTGATAAACAATGCCCGTAGGAGCTGATGCTAAAATTTCCCATTAATTTTGGAACACTGTCCCCTTGATACTGCTTGTTCCATTTAATGCCTTTCAGATGTCACATTCTCTAAGACAGAGCTGGTGCTTTATTTTATGCAGTACCAGCACAATGGGGCTCTGAGCTGGCTGTACACTAGCAGTACTACCACAATAATGGTGAAAATGGCTGCAGTGGAGGGGAGAGCCTCTATGGTCCGCCAGAAACAGCCTTAGAAAGATCCTTCAGTGTGAAAAGGGGCAATGCTGAGAATATTATCATTATTAATTTTATAGATTTGATCTGCCTACTGACCCAATGTGCAGCTCAGGGAATTTGAAATTGGAGGGTGCATCATATGAAAGAGCATACACTCTTTGTGTACCTGTCATCAGAAACAGCGTCTACCCCAAATCTCCTGCAAACCTGACTAAACGAGAAATATAAGTAAGAATGCTTCATTTGTTTTTTAATCTCTAATAAAAGTTAGCATTTATTACTAGTGTAATAGAAGGAAATCTTAAGCAAGCAAGGCTAGCAACAAATGCCACAGGGCATGGGACACTGATGAACATTCAGCCTGTGACAGTGCTTGTTTTTGCTTGCAGATAGGCTCATCCTCAGCAGTGAGGAGGAATGTATAATCTCTAAGGGCTTCTTCCTCTCAGAAGGATGTGGAATGGAGGACACATCTGACACTACTCACATCATTCTGACTGTCCCCCCTCTCAAGAGTACAAATAGTTACTCCTCTGAGATTGCAGAGCAATACATGCTCAGTATCACTTGTATCCTCTTAATTACTTTGTGACACGCACCTTCCCCCAAGTGCTTGTGACACAAGGAGAAATATACATTCCCAGGCACTTCCGTGACATACCTGCAGATTCTCCCCCCACTGAGACTTCCCTTCCAGGAGCGCATCCAACACTGCACGGCTTGGTTCTCCATTGGCTGCGTCATTCCCACTTACAACATAATATGATGCTCGAACCCGCTTGAAGAACTCCGGATCTGTGTTCTTTCCGCTGCAGTGGTTGGGGATGTACGCCAAGTCCACATAGACAGGTGGACCCATGGGCACAGCCAAACTGCTTTTAGGACTACTGGAAGCTTTGGAAAAAAAGAAAGCAGAGACTATCAAAACCCTTCTGGAATGCACAAGCACTCAAATTAACGCAGAAGAAACTGGATTCCAGAATGGTTTTTCCCTTCAGCAAACAAGTTAACATTTATCCAGGCTCAGAGGAGATCTGGGTGGAATTTTGAGCCAGCACTGAAAGAAAGGGAGGGAAAAGGAGTTCTGCTCTTCTTGGGGTAGAGTGAAGGGGTGCTGGAAGGCTTAAGACTTGCAAGTCTTTCCTCAAGAAGGGACTCAAAAGCTCCACTATTAGTTTTTGCAGAGTTGTCATCCCAATCAATACTTAGTGCTACCTTTTTTTGTATGTGTTAATAATCTATTTTTGCTAAAAAACAAAACAAACAAACAAACAACAACAACAACAAACTGTTCTGTGGCCTCTGTATGCCTTTATATCCTAGAGTATTGCAGTGGTCTTTTTGGAAACTCCACCCTGGCTTTCTGCCATCCGTAAGAATCACTGCTATTCTTTGGACTGTTACTCTTTCCTAGCAACATTGCTGTAACTTTTGTACATCTTTTCTTTATTTACCGCTCTTTATGAGATGAGAGATGGTCAAAGGAGTTGTTATACTCAGCAGTAAATAGGCATATGTAGACAAAACCCATGGAAGGACTGTCCCTTCTTTCCCTTTTGCTCTCTGTGGAGTCACAGAAGCCTCTGTCTTCTGTTTCCTATTCTGGGTACTCTGTTCTGTGAGCACAAAGCCACTAACCACTAGCATGGACAACTAATTGTGCTGGCTAGCTGTGGCACAAACAAAAAAATCATTTCTTGTGGCAGCCATTCTCACTGGTGTCTATTCCTCATCCCCAGTGTGACTTGGGCAACCCACAGCACTGCTCCAAACAAAGAAATCATGCATCTTTGTCTCAACCTTCCCTTCAGGCTTACATGTCCAGATACTCATCTTGACAGCTCTTTCTGTGCAGTGCCTTCAGGACCTGATCACTCTGTACAGTCACACTACTAATACCCTTGTGCAGGCTCCCTCTTGACTGTACCATATTTCTCTGTCAGCTATTCATGAGTCAGCTGCTTCGGGACCATTTCAGGCCACAATCCCTTACAGACTCTTCCCTTGACTGGCACTGTGACCACTTCACTACTCCATCCACTACTTCCCTCTCACTCCCCACTACAATGAGCAGACCCTTCATCAACCACTCAGACTGAACATCCCTCTTGCTGTAAGTGACGCCATCTGTGTGTCATCCAACAACAGTCTCCTCACCTGAGTTGTATTTGCAGCAGGCACACATTATAGGCTCTTTTCAGTTTTTTCTCTTCAACTGTTCTCACTCAGGAAGAGCCCACTGTAAAGCCTCTGCAAACCTTCCTCCACTTCTCCCACTAGACCCTCTCTTTGCCACAGTGTCTTCAGTGGGCATCTGCTGAGACCATAGCCGATCAGCACTGTTTTGATTTTCTTAATTCTCCCTGGCACTACCTTCCTGCTGGCTCTTGTCTTACGCTCAGTGATCTGAACCAGAAGATTCCAAATTGGTCTGTGTTTTGCACAGAGTGTGGCACTGCAGCTTCTCAGCACAGACATGGGCATAATGCAGCTACACTGTTGTATCACCTAAAACTGGTGTCATCTGGTAGCATGCTAGTAGAGCAGTGGTCTGTGTGAACACTTAGCAAGAGGCCATGGGCTGTACAGACACTTGCAGCAAAGTGCCCTTTTCATGTTTTCATTCAGTGCCCTGCTGTGTGGTACTCAGACATGAGGGCTGCTCCCATCCCATCTCTACTTAGTATTTCAGAGGAAAGAAAATATCTGACCATCGTGGTTCCTGTTATTCTACATGGGAGTTTTATCTCTGTCCTGTGCAATACACTTACCCCACGTAGAGGCCAAAAGGTTACCACCACTTCTTAAACACAGATGTATTTTGTCCTTCAGTTGCTGGCATTTCTTTCACAGCACCCAACTCCAAATACCTACTGCCCCTCCACAGCTGTAGCCCCCAGGTGGAACTGAATCATAGTCTATTGAGTTCTGAATTAGTTCTCACAGGACTCTCTCCAGATGTGGTTGGATTCAGCTCTACAAAGATTCAGAGTTTTCCTCAAGGCTTTGATCTTTTTATGTGACTTGCATGACAACATCTCTACTTTCTCACTGCTTATACCTGACTGGGAAACTCTGTTCTACTACATTTAACTTGGTGTTTTTTTCTTTTTATTGAACCTGAAGAGAAAAATGTATGTTTAATCAAGACTTTCTTACCGGGGTTTGTTTTGATGCCATTAACAAGGTTCTTGCCAGGGTTGCTGTGACTACTCCGGGCCAATTCGTCCTCTGTGTGAGGAGGCTGCACAAGCACACTACGTGGTTTGGGCTTCTCTCCTCCATCTTTTTCTTTTTTGACAGTGGCAGATTTTGGAGATTTGTCCAATGGCTGTTTCACAGGTGTGGGTGATCGTTTCCCTTTCACATCTACTTTCCGGGCAGGAGAGGAAGATTTAGGTTTACTCAAAGGCTTCTTCACAGTTTTGCTCTTTTCTTTCAAATCCTTCTTGGAAATTTTATCAGTTCTGCTCATGCCTTGCTCATTTACCAACATATCAGGGTCTACCATGCAGACATCAGGGTGAGGAGGATGAGGATGGGGGTCTACCATTGGAACAGGCTGAGGATCATGACTGGACCTAGAACTGGCATGATGAGCATTTCCAACAGCTTTATCTACTGGAAGGAAATCAGCATCTTCATCTGAGTCCATGTTTGCGTCTGCTGTGATTGATGGACATTCTTCTGTCTCAGGTGGAACATCTGAGTCTGACTGGGAGGTTCCAGAATCACTCACTGATGTTGGAGGGGTTTCCTCCGCTGTGGCACTTTGCACAGGGCTACTACTCATGTGGGGTGGTCTTCCTTGCACTGAAGGATGACCCTCCTCCTGTGAGAGGTCACTATCTTCAGAGAGCTCATGAGGGCTTGGGTTAATGAAGGAGGGCGAGAGCTCTCCCTTCCTGTGCTTGAATTCGCATGAAGAAAATTTCTGTCTGCAGTCAAAACTGCCTTCTAAATGTGGCTCCATCTCATGGGAAGCATCTCCATGGTCCTCTGCTCTTCCAGCCCTTTGCACGTCTGGGAAAAAGGGCTGGAAACTGTGTTCAGGGGACATCAGAGAGGAAGGACGGCTCTGCCTCTCTGTGTCCTCTTTGCCTGTGCATGGAGAAAAACTGCTGTCAGAATCAGGGCATGTTTTTTCATCTTTTGTCTCTGGTGCATGGTATGTGCTTTGGAAAGCTTGCAGACTGGTGCTCACCTCTGTTGGACCATTGGCTGTGGTTTCGTCTTCATGCTGATGATGAGGAAATGATGTCAATACATCAGGGAGAGATGTTAATGTCATCAGCTGTTCTGTAAATGGTGCTTTCTGCTCTGGACTAGTTACACAGGGCTGCTGTTGTTTCTCTGCAGAGAATGGTGTGGGCTGTGAACTCTGGCACTCCTTTCTGCATGGCAAAATGCTGTCACCCGTGTCACTACTGAATGCAGAACCACGTTCTTCAGCAAATGTCAAGTCTTTGGTTTCAGCTGTGTGGGTTTTCATAGCATTATCTGGTATCTGTGGAGATGCATCCCAAAGACGCTTGGTACTTGGTTCTGCTCCTGCACTTGTGTATGCAGAAAGCATATGGGAGTAAAAACTTTCTGCTGTAGTTGGTATTACAGGAGTGGTTGCTTCAGATGATGGTTCCTCTGACAGGCTGGAAGAGTCATCTTTCAGTGGCTGTTGGGGCACAGACTCTCTTTCCACACCTTTTGAGAACAGTTTATCTTCTTCATATGGACTCAGTGGTGAGAATTTAGTTAAAGATGAGTCATGGCTGCTGATCTCAGAAACTTCCAAGTACTCATCTTTCTTCCCCTGGCCTGAGGACAAAGCACAAGAAACCTTTAAAGGAAGAGAGATATCTCCTAAATGGCTTGCTGAGGTTTCCTCATGTCTGAACACACTAGATGTTTCACTCTTTCCTAGCAGGGAGCATTCAAATCCAGAAGAGATATCCATCACTCTGCCTTCTGTTGGCCCCTTCTTGTATTCCTCTTTCTGTTTTTCAGAAGCAGATTTCAAGTATATGGCTTGCTCATAGCACTCTGAGACAACCTCTGTACTTGGATAATCTGTTACACAGAAATGTGATTCCTTCGTGGATTTTTCAGCATCCTTTCTCTTTTGCAAAGAATTTTGGCTTAAATGGCATATTTCTGAAGCCTGCTCATCTCTGTCTATGTCTGGCGAGTCACTGTAACCAGCAGCATACGTTCCCACAGCTGTGGCTGATGCAGTTTTCCTAATTCCATATTCCTCTTTCCACGCTGGATCAGAAGTTGAAGAGGCAGTAGAAGGGGGTGAATTGGACTCCTCATGCTTGCTTTGCAGAAGTGGTTCTGTTACATGGAACTTCCCTATTCCTGAGATGTGTGCATAGACTGTGCCTGCAGCTTGGTCAGGGCTATGCAGTTTAGACTCCTTTTCAGATCTCTCTGTAGCACCTTTCTCTAACTCTGAGTCACTCATGCTTTCTTCCCCTTGCCCTGCTTTGTCATGGTACATATCTTTGAGATTTTGGCTTTCAGATTTCAGGGACAGAGGTATCTGCTCCTGGCCAGACAAAATGATGTTCTCATCTGGACAAGTGGCACCAATATAGGCAGCTGACTTTTCTTGATAAAATATGTCAGTGGGAGAGAGAAATGCTGTGCTTGCAGATGATGGATGATGTTCAGAGTCCATTTCTTCTGGCAAAGCACAGGACACGTTCAGTTCTTCCTGTCCCTTAGATATCTTAGGCTTATCTGTTTCAGACAAGGGCAAGTATCTTTTATGGATGTCTGCATACTCAAAAGCTGCATCTGCTTTATCTTTAGGGGATGCTGGAGATGACAACTCCTTCTCAGCAGAGGTATAAAGGCAGGACTCTTCTTCCTTTGCAGAGACATGAAAACCTTGATCTTTCTGAGAGCTTGGTGCTGTTGTTAGCACCTTGTCAGTGTGACCTGAGGTGTCTGCATCCTTGGATGTGAAGGAGGAGAGTCCAACTCCAGACACAATTATCTTCTCATAGATGTCAGCATACTTGAAACTTCTTTCATCAGGATAGGGTGTTGGTTCTCTTTCTTCTTGCTCTTGTCTCATGGAATTGTCATCACCTCTGGTTCTGCAGACCCCTTCCTCATAGGAACAAGGGTCCACAGGGCTCCTGGAATAGGACTCGGGAAGATATGCCACTCGGCTCGCAGAACCCACAGCCTCAGAATGGCCAATGGCAGCACTGCTTTTCTGAGGAGGGACTTCTCCTAGAGGGGAGCGTGCATGCTGCCCTGACCCTGCAGCACTTTCTTCTGGGGATGCTGCTACATATTCAGATTCTGCTGGTCTTGTAGATTGGAACAGAGCAGATGCTGCTGCCAAATGCTCTTTGCCTCCTGTAGAGTCATAATGAGCCTCGGTGGATTTGTAGTCATCCTCTTGCTTTCTGTCTATCTTGTATTTACAGTCCATTTCCTGAGACAAACCACCAACATGTGTTTTCTTTTCTGTATCCTTCAATGGGACTTCCTCCTGTTGCGGTGCCTTGCACAGATCTATCTTGTAAGGCCTCTCTGTTTCTGGTGTTGTGCCAGTCTGTTTTTCCAGAGGAGTAGCTGTTACTGGCAGGGGAGATGCTTTCAGTACTTGGTCTATTGACTTTGCATAGATATCCAGGACAGCTTTCTCCTCATAGTCTAAATAGGAGTAAACTTGTTTGGATGTCAACATCAATTCTTGCCTTTCTTTGTTTCCAGTTAATGGTTTGGCCTGATTTTCCTCACCAGCGACATACTGAGAAGACAAATGAGAACTGTCTGGGAAAGTGATGTCAGCAGGAGCTATGTTAACAATCTTTGTTTCTGCTGTAGGTTTGGCACTCTTCAGAGTCTCTTCTTTGTAATCACGTGATTCTACTTTTAAACATTCTGCTTCTGCTTGCAGTAACACAGGTTTGTCTTTGGCATGACAGAGATCTTCATCCTCCTCACTGGATAACTGCCCTGCTCTTCCAGTGTCTCCTCCTTCCTGAAGATACTCATAAGCAGAGCCCCACGCTTCACTTTCTACTCTTCTCCAGGTATGACTGCCAGGCATTACAGGAGATGGGATCTCCATTTCTCCCATTTTAGGAGGGGATTTTTCATATTCTGGTACCTCATCCAAGAATGTGCTCTCTCTCTCATGATCATATATCTGCCGCCTTCCTTGAACAGGAATCTCTTCCACTTCTTCTGGAAACCACACTTTCTTCTCATAACTTAAATCTTTCATGTAAAAGTCATCCATTTCTGGAGATTTTTCTTCTTTAGCTTCCTTGAACCTGCAAGATTTTACATCTTCAGCAGAAACATGTGATGATGATTTATCCTCAACTGGGCTAAATTCTGTAAAGTATAAGCCCTTCACATCTGGAGATACTTCCTGAGAAAAGAAGCCTGCAGTTTTTTCCTTAGATGTGGCTTTTTCTGTTACAGAAAATATACTGCTATCACTGGGAGACATTTCTCCAGTTGAAGTATCTCTGGGTGATGCATCTTTAACCGGGACACTTTCTAGGCAAGAAAAGGATTTTGCCACTTCTTTTGTGAGCACTCTGGTAGAAATGTTTGGTGATTTTTCATATGTATCTGGGCTCTGCTCTGTGAAATCCATAGATCCAACAGCTTCTGATGGAAATTTGTCAGTAAAGTCAGACAGCGTTTTTTCTTTCACAGGTATCTCTTCTGTGAAACTAAGAGATTTGATGTCTTCTGGAGAAATGCCTTTAACACAAATGTCTGAAGAGATGTCCTTACTGGGACTCTCAGTGAGAGAAATAGATTTGGTTTCTTCTGGAGAAATGTCTTTAATTGAAACCTGAGAAGATTTTTCTTCTTCTGAGGTGTCTTCTGTGAAATAGAGTAGTTTTCCTTCTTCAGTAGCCATCCCCTTAACAGAAATATCTGGGGATTTTTCTTTACCAAGATTTTCTTCTGTAAGAGAAGGTGATTTAGTATCGTCTGGAGAAAATTGTGAGGTTTTCTCACTTTCAGATTTGCTTTGGTTTGTGAACCATGGAGGAGCCACACTTCCCAGAGACGTTTCTGTGGTAGCTAATGGCTCAAAGGACAAGTGTTTTGAAAATCCCATTAAACTTTCTGTTGTAGATTTAGTTTCTAGCTCTTTTTCAGGCTCCAGAAACACATCTGTGCTGGGATGCGGTAGTACAGGAAGCTCCTCCTCCTCCCCTATCACCACTGTGTCCTGCTTGTGGTAGGAGAGCCAGGGCAGCTCTTCCTTCCTCACTGGCGCTTCCTGCACCTCCTCCCCAGGAGATACCTGCACATCACTGCCTGTGTCCAGCTTATACAGTACAGGTCCAGACACTTCTTTTTCATGTCTATACTTAGATGCAGACACCTCATCATCTCTGAGAGGTTCATGCTTGGTTCCCTTTACCACAACAGAAGTTCGATCTTCCGATTTCTTAGTGGCAGCATCTTCTTCTTTTTCAAATAGCTCTGAATCTACTGTTTCTAGCTTTTCCTCCACTGGAGACTGGTGGAAGGGTGTGTGTCCTGCACTAGTGGGACCAGATTGGGTGGGAGATGCCATTTTGACTGTACTATCATCAGGACTCATGCATCGTTCTTCAGCCTCTGCAGAGTCAATCTGGGAAAATGGTGTTTCTTCAGTGGATAATGGCAAACCAGAAGTATGCGTCACTTCTGTGGGGACACTGATTAACATATTATCAGTGCATTCTTGATGAGCAAACAGTGGGGCACTGTAATGGCCTCTGAGTTTCTCAGGCATTTCAATATTTGGAGTCCCATCTTCTTCTTCCTCTTCCTCTTCTGCCTCCTCATGAAGATCCTTTTTTTGAGCTTCCAGTTTTCTCTCTCCTTCTGCTAATGCATGGAAATCTTCAGGAGGTGGAGATTTAAAACATTTGTCTTCCTCCAAGGATGATGTGGGAGAGATTGTGCCAGCAGAGGGAACATAGTCAAGACCTTGGGTTGCTTCAGTCCGAGAGGAAGGCATGCTGTTTACTGTGTCTAGAAGTAAAGAGCTTTTCCCAGTCTCTTCTGTTTGTGGTGCTGTTATAGATGCGACTGACTGATCTTCTGCTACTGACGTTGCAAAAGATGAAAGCTTATCACATTCTGTAATGGAGGTAGCAGAAGAAATATGTTCTTCCTCAGCTAGCGGAGCTGCCACTATGTTTGTAGGATATGCCAGGATTTCAGACTCCTGGCCAGCATAGCCCTTGGCTGCAAGGTCTGCAGTAGGTGTGGCCTGTATTCCATGTATTGCTTCAAAAGAGCCTGGGTGGTCAGGAACAGAAATGTCATATGCATTGACATCATACTTCAAGTGTGGGATCCTCTCTTCCTGTTCATCATGTATTTCTTCATCAGAAATTGTCTGCTCTGTTTCTGAATATCCTGGGATAGTTTCATCTTGGATGTATGAAACATGTTCTGCTGTTGCTCCTGCTGGGACTGGCAGACTGCTCAGATACGACTCTTCCTTTGTTACCTCCTTTCCAAGTAACTTGTTTTTCTCACCCATGACACTAAATTCTTTTTCTTTAATGGTAAATATTTTGTCCTCCCTCTCATCCTGCTTCAGTTCATAGAAATCTTTACTCTTTTCCACCTTCATTTGCTCTGCCTTCATTTGCTGTTCTTCCTTTTCTTCCAGTTCTGCCTTTTCTACCACATCTTCTCTCTTTTCCCTCTCACCCTCCTCCTGTGCCTCTGTCCCCTCAGTATACTTTTCACAGGTCTTTGTTTCTGCTTCCCTCTGTTTTCTGTCCAAAGAGATTTTTTCCTCTTCTTCCTTGTCCTCATCTCTGAATGCTGGTGACCAAACAGCTTTTGCTACGAGGTCACTGTGTATTGGTACCTGTTCTTTGTCTGGCAACAGCTGAACTTCCTTGTACTGTTCAACTTTTCTCTTGCAGTATCTCATCTCAAGATTTTCATCTAATGTTCTTCCTTCATCCTCTGTTTTTTCGGCTTGACCTGCTCTTGGTTCTAGATGACAGACTGCTTTTTCCTCTGCTGGAGATTCTTTTTCCAAATTGGTAGTAGTTGTTCTCTGATCAGGAATGTTTGTTTTCAAAATCGGATCCACTTCAAGGTGACTCTGAGACGTCACGTCACTGGACTCTTTCATCTCTGTTTCAGGTACTCTCATAACCTTATCACTTACTTCTATATCAGAAATTTCTTGAGCCCCCTGCAAGTCCCCTTTCTCTTCATTCTTCAGCTCCTCAAAGTCTTTTGTAAGATCTTCCGGTGAAGATAGGACTAACCTCTGTTCAGCTATGGAAGTCTCTCCTGGCTCCACCTCTACTGGCATCTTCTCCATTGGTGATGTCCTCAGGTCAGTAGGTACTTCCTTTTCCGGTTTGATTTTCATCTTCTCAGTTTTGATTCTGCCTGGAACTTTTGCCTTGTATAATGTTTTTCTTACCTCTGGAGTAAATGGTTTTAAGTCTGGTTTAGACATTTTTTTGGGCTCTGGCTTGATTTCTTTCTTTTTATCCTCTTTCTTTGAATCTTTTTTTTCCTCTTTCTTTCCATCATCTTTTTTTAAGTCCTTTTTCTCCTTCTTAATCTCTTTCTTTTCTTTGTCTTTCTTCTCCTCCAGTTTGGATACTTTCTCTTTGAGATGCTTTTTGCCTACTTTGTCTTTTGTTAGTTTTCTTTTCTCAGCTTTGAGAACATCACTTGATTCTGTCTTTATTTTTTCATGTTTAACAGGTTTCTCAGGAATCTTCTCAGAGTGTTCTTTAACCTTTTTCTCAGTTTTAGCATCCTTTATGACTTCTGTTTTCACCTCCTTAATCCCCTCCTCAACAGCCTCTTCTTTCTTAGCTTGCTTTGTCACAGATGGCTTGGGGGAAGATTTAAGACTCTCTTTACTGTCAGTTCTTTGTTTAATTTTGGTCTGCTTCAGCACAGGTGGAGGTATTCCAGAAGTGATGTCTTTCTGAGTAGCCACTGGGTACCTCAGAAAATCCAGGTGCTTGAGTTTCTCAAGACCTTCCAGTATTTTATTCTGAGGAGCATTTCCAGGAAACAAAACCCTTACAATTTTCTCTGTTGGGCTAGCTGGCAGCCACACCACTAGGGCTGTGATGGATGTGAGATAGGGAACAGAAATTTCACCTTCTTTCCCACTTGCGAGAATTATGCCAGTCTTTGCTTTACTATTACCAGCCCATTTCTGCATTAGAAACTGCATTTCTTTACTGTCCTTGACAGGATTCAGTATATACATGTCCAGCTTACCCACTCCCATTTTGTGGAAAAGCGTGATAGGTTCAATGGTACTGCTCACTACCCTGTATAGAGGCTCTGATTTAATGCCAAGTCTGTTGAGATACTGCAGTGTCAGGCAAGCTTCTTCAATGCTCCTCTTTACTTTCATGGATGATTCAGGCATCTTCAGTTTTTCAGGAACATTAAAAAATACCACCCCCAGCTCGGGAGAAATTAGGTTCTTCATCCAGTCACTGTAGTTGGTAGAGCCCTGGGATTGTTCCTCCTCTTGTTCAGCAACTTTCCTCTGCAGCAGCCCATTGATGCCAGGTAGGTTGTCTGCACCAATGTGGGTCAGAAGAATAGAGTCAATCCTATCCAGATGCCTTACCAGCTTCCAAAAACAAGATTTCCTGTCAGAGCCACCATCTACAAGGATGTTAAACCCATTGACAGCAAAGAGAGCAGAATCACCTCTTCCACCAGGGAAAATGTAGCAGCAGGGTTTAGAAAGCTTCAAAAAGCCCCCTGAGGTGGGTGGTTCCAGGAGATCAAATGGAGATGGCACGTCAATAGTTTCAGAGACATATTCTGCAAACTCAGACACCCCATCCATTTCTGGCAGAACTGGATCAGGATTCAGTTTCAGATTAATAATATCCTGAAAACGAGGATGCCCAAGGTTGCTCCAGTCTCCTTCTCCCAAACACGATACAGTAAGGGAGGCCTTGATATCTGAATCAGTGTTGCTAAGAATCTGGGTGACCTATTGAGACAGGCACAGACAAATAAAAGTCAAACAGAGCTTTGAGACCAATTCAGCTCTTTAAAAAATAGCAGTTAATGCAGAAATACTGCAAAGACTCCATGAGCATTTTACTGAGAGGAAATGCTGAGGATAGATGACATACTCCAAAAGCCCATTGCAAATAAATGCATGCAGCCACGCTCTGCTCTCTTTTGAAATTATTCATGTTGATGGGTTTTTATGTTTCCTGACTGTTTGGGCTGCATGGTGACAATACCTCAGGAAAGAGAATAAAAGCAGGAGCCACCTTGTCCTCTTTCTTTACTTCTTCTTATTCAACCTGGGATATCAGTCTCTGGCTTGGGTTCAAAAATAGCAGTTTCTTTTTGATTTGTGAATTCTAACCCTGAAATACCCTTTTCACGGGTAGGCATCATTGTTGGAACTTAGCCTCACTTATTGGCTACTGAACAATCATATGGCACTTTGTGCAGTTTCAGTGCCATGGGACTTTCTCTTCTGTTCAGATCAATTTTCTTTCTTGAAGCTTATTTTAAAAGGTCAGCACTCCATCTCCAGTGGGGCTGGGGACATGATACATGATTAGTAAGTAGAACTAAGGTAGGTATCACTGTCAAGGCTCCTTAGAGCTGTGCAGAAAATATCCTGAGCAAAGAAGCATTACAACTCAAACTTCCTAAGAATCTGGAATGAGGTTGGAACATTCCTCCTTTGCATTATATTCTTAAACAATCAACCTAAAATAACTGAAGGCATTCAGATTTCCTGATGTAATTACAGCAGCAATGTTACCCATGGTCAAACTAATCAGTGAACTATTCCTGCAGCAACTGCACATTCAATCCAATGGAGGCATTCTAAACATCTAACACACAGTCATCAGTGGAAGCTGGGCTTATCAAAACCTGAAGAAGCCTATATGTGTTTGCAATGAGCTCCAATAGTAAGAAAGCTTAAGGCCTCTGAGGAAAGTACAGCTAGCCAAGATAATAAGCAAGAGATCCAAGGTTAAGAGACATCCTATAAAGTCTTCAGGACCATAGTGGACAAAGTCCTGAGCAATCATGTCTAAATTTATTGCTGAACCCACTTTAAGCAAGAGGTTGGACTACAAACCTCTCAAGTTCCCTTCCAACCTGAATGATTTTGCAATTGTACGATTAAATAACTACATTTGTAGTTACTTATTCATCATTTAGTCATTCCCATGTCATCTTTATGCAATGAATTCAAAGCTTTCTCTGTCACTTTTTTTCTTTATATAGCTATACACGCCCCTAATGAACATACTGAACCTTGAGAACAGCTTGTGCTCACTAGATGGATTGTGAAATGAAGGGAAATGTCTACATATACTAGGTTGACAGTGGCCTCCATTGGACATTATTTGGAAGTCGCCTGCGCTTATTTTAGAACCTGCATTAAGAAATTGTAAGTGTCTGCCCACTGCAGAGTTGGTCTGGAAGGAGGTCTCAAGCTGTGCACTTAAAGGTGGCATCACCCATGCCTGTCATTTTGGAAAACTTAAGCCAAGGAATTAAAGCAAGATGCCAACGACTACACCATGAGTTATTTATAATGTGCAATTATTTTGCTGGAGTTCATACAGTCATAGAATGGTTGGGGTGAGAAGGGACCTTAAAGAATATCCAGCCCAACCTCCCTGCCATGGACATGGGACATCACCAGATCAGGTTGCTGAAAGCCCCATTGAACCCAACTTCGAACACTTCCAATGATGGGGCATCCACAAATGCTCTGGGGCAACCTGTTCCAGTGCTCTGTCATGCACTTTGGGAACAGGAAGAGACATCCTGGCTTACTGCTCATGCTCACCTCTGGGTCTGAAAGTATCTCAGCAAACTTCTGGTAAGTGAAGGTCCCCGTCTGCAGGATCAAGTCTCCTTCCTGGTCTGAGCTCTGACCACAGAAGATCAGTAGTTTGTGGGCTGATGAATCACACAACAGTGAGTGAACCTGTTGCCATGAGACAGTGTAGTCATTAATTTGATTTGCAGTCAAAAAGTTATCTATATTCTTCACCAGTACCCAGAAACACAACCACATGGAGAGTCAAAAACTTCCAGGGGATATTTACTCATTTACAAATAGCCAAAATGTAAGTTTTCTATCTACAGGAGAGTAGGTTTCTGAAAAGGGAAGACGATGCAACTGTCTGCCTGACACAGCTCCACATCACATCATAATTCACATTAGGAAAGTAGGCTAGTTTTAAGAGAAAATGTTTGCTAGGAAGCTCTACAAGCGCCTGAGAAATAGTTAACATCAAGCAATAGGCACAAATTCTTCCAGGAAGCAGCTCATTGCCATAGGGCTGGCACACAAGGAACGATACATTCTTATGACTTCCTTTGTCTAGCAGAAAATTGTGCCAATTAATACTGGTTACAGCGTGTATCTCACTAAGAATGCTTAATAACCTAACCACACCTTGCAGCAGAGACCAGCAGCGTGGTCAAGAAGGTGCCAAGTGTGATAATCATGGCCCTCTATGTCAACCATAGGCCAGAGATCTGATGTGGAGAAAACACAGTGTCTTTACCTCAGACACGATGCTGTCCACATTGGGATTTACCAGGATCACTGTCTCCAGGGTATCACTCCGATGATGGAGGGTTCTTTGGCCTAGGGAGAAGCAAGAAATTAAACAAGAAGGGAGAAGTTGGTATGAAAGGGTCTTGCCTACTAATGTTTTAGCTTCTAAAATTCCAGTTCAGCACGGCTTTGATTGCAAGGCTTCAACTTATGTTCTAGACCAAATTTATTAATTGGGTCTGATAGACCAAAGCAAACCCTTTCTGGTAACAAGGAAAAAATCCTAGCCCTAGATCAGCACTCTCTGACTGAACTCAACATGTTCTGAAGCCCACGGTGCCAGATGTATCAAGCTGCCTGTTTGTGCCAGACAGCTCTGCCCCACACAGACTGGCACAGACTGATTATCCCATCCAAACAGAAGTATATTCCATCATTGCAGCTATCATGAAGAGGTATCTGTGGATATTGTCCAAGCCTTAGCCATCACAGGCCTTTGTAAGCCAGCTGGTGCCAAGAAGCTCGGTGCCAACTCACCCTTCACTATTGTCGTGCAGCACTGATACAAAACTCTTGTCATTCTAAGTGAGCTTTTTTTTTTTTCTTATTTGTTTTTTCTTTTTCTTTAAACCTGCACTCCTAGATGTGAACTGCTGCTATGGAAGCTATCTAGAATGCTTGCTCTCCTGCCTTCCTTCTGTGAGAGTCACAAACAGGCACCCAGATGAGAACCTGCTCTGTATGTAGGCAGAAAGGGAAGAGCCAAAGAGCAAACAAGCGCCTAGCAATGTAAAACAACACTTTGTGTGCTCAACTTGATGTGGGCATTACATGGAAATTTCACAAAATATTGACATAATGCCTGGGCCCTATTCATTTTTTTTAGAAAGAACAGTAGTAAGTGCCTGCTATCATCTCTCTTTTTGGGCAGATCTCAATCCTTCTAAAATAACATGATGAAACTGATGTTTCAAAGAAAGGTACCAAAAGGACACAAAAAGAAAGAATTCAGAGGAAGGCAAATATTTAGCATAGCTTTAACCAGACTCAGTTTACTGTGATATTTTACTGACAGCAATTAAGTATAAACCACCTAGAAATGCCCTGAATGCATCTTTCAGACCAAAATGAGAGAGGATTTAAGCTCCGAGTGGAATTATTTATACTCCGCTTCTCTAGCTGCTTTGTGAACTTGTATTTTTTTCAGTTTGTCTGAAATGGTCCCTCCAGACTAAAACAAAACCAATCACTGTGCAACAGAAATGTCTGCACTCAGCTCAGTGGCATTTCTGCCAGACTGGAAAACAAGCCCCTGCACAAAGAAGGGATTCTGTGTGTGAGCCCATGGCGAGTGGTATGGGAGATGGCAGGTGGAGCATATGAGAAGGGCCCAAAAAGTGTCTGGGGCATGCGCTGCAGCCAAAATAACAGTCATCCACTCATCGTACTCTTATCTTAAAGTAAGAGTAGCTGTAAAGGCACTGATGATACTTTGGCATTGTTTAGATCCCATCAGTGAACACAAAGTGTACCTGGTTTCCTCACTGATTGCATTGTGAAGTTTTTGCACAGCTCACCCCACACCAGGGCCTCCACTCATGCTGCTCAGTGCAGAAGCAATCTACTCCACTCTTTCCCAGACCTACAGTTGAAAAATGCGAACTTAAACAATCCCATTCCCCAGGTTTCAACTTTTACCACCTTCCTGCTTATAGAGACCTTTTTGGCAGTTGTTATCCACATCACTTGAAGAACACAACTTGGTGTGGAGAACCAAGGCCAATAGTCTCTTGTGCTGCGTGTAGAGGGCTCTCAGGCCCAGAGAGCAGTCACTGGTGCCAACACATGGGCATCCTTCCAGGCACCAGGCACCAAGGTGCTGCAGAGGCAATGCCAGCCTAAGGGCTCTGTGACGGACAATGCCAGTCATAGAGGGAAAGGGGCCTGTCTGCAGCACTAACAGGCATTAAAATACTGCTGCTTTCTGACACTTCTGTCACTCAAACCCAAGCAGCTGAGCTATCACTGTTGAGACTGGTAAACAAAGCATGGCTGTTTAGCAGTCTGCTCGCATCCTCCCATCCCACAGAGGGGCAGTCCCCTTCATGCTTGACAGAAAGAGAAGAGTTCAAGCTGTGGAGCCAGCAGCTGCTGGCAGATGGAAGGTAAGAATGGCAAAGTACTGAGTCTCATGAAGGGCCACGAAGATGATTAAGGGATTGAAGTGTTTTCGTATGAGAGGCTGAGAACAATAAGACTGTTTAGGCTGGAAAAGAATGCGGGGGGAGGAAGAGGCAGGATGGGGAACTTATCAATATAAATACCTGATGGTAGGGAATGAAGAAGATGGAGACAGACTCCTTTTAGTAGTGCCCAGTGACAGGATAATAGGCAATGGGCACAAACTGAGACACATGCAACTCCATCTAAACACACAAAAAACCCACACTTTTTTACTGTGAGGGTGGTTAAATACTGGAACAGGTTGTACAGAGAGGTTTTGGAGTCTCCATCCTTGGAGATACTCAAAATCCAACTGGACACAGTCCTGGGAAACCCACTGTAGCTGACCCTGTTGAGTAGGTAGGATCAGATTAGGTGATCTCAAGAGGTCCCTTCCAACCTACAGTTCTGTGACCTTGTGAAGCAGTGCAGTCCTTCAGAGCTTTGCTCCTGACCCACTGTTGGGTGGATTCCCTTTCTCCAATTGCAGCAATTGGTTCTCAGAAGGATACAGGAGCATAACCACATAGACAAGCCCATTAAAGAATCATTTAATGACTGTACACATGCATGCACACCAAAACCCAACATGGTTCTTCCACTTAATTCAGAGAGAAATCAGACCAGCACACATGCTCTCGTGTGCTGTGAATGAGGTGGCACACAGCCACCCCCCTGGCCTGTCAGCCTCTCAGAGCCAGTGCCCTGGGCCCTGCTTGGCGACAGCAGCACCCCTGCCCAGGATGGAACAAAGGCTGGGCTGTGGCACCTGCACACGGCTGGCACTGGACTGTCAGCATGTGTCAGGCTGCAGAAACAAAACTTTCTTTAAGGGAGAGAAGGGGTGCTTGTCTAACCCTGCAGCACCACTATTCCTCTGTTGCTGCAGCACCCTTCCTTTGGCCCAACTATGTTTTTTTTCTACTGGCACAACAATGTCTCACATGAGAGATGCTGCTGGGGCAGCCAGAAGGGCAATACTTTCTTTGGCTCCCCTGCCATGATGGTTCTGTGCTGACATCAGGTGACTGCCCAAGACACAACAAGACCCTTTTCAGAGTAGTTTACTGGGAGAAGCAGGGCTCAAGGTCCTACTTCAATCATCATTGTTGTTTCCCCTTTGTATCTCTGAAAAGACAGATCAGCAATTGCTGCCACTCAGGGACCTGCTGATCTGGCTTGGACTCAACATCCAGAGGAACGTTTGTAAGGCAGGAATGCACACAGCTGTGGAGGTTTTACCGTGCTAGGCAGCTGAACACCACAACCGCTCTCTCACTCACAGATGAGTAAAGGAAAGAACAACGCACGGGTTGAGATAAGGATAATTTAATTAAAGAGAAAAAAATATTGTTAAGGAAATATTAATTAAACAATTCAATTAAAGGGAAAAAAGGGAAAGGGGAAGAGGGAGGGGGAAAGGGAATAACAAAACAAACCAAGTAAAGGCTATGTGGAAGTGCAGAGGAAAAAAATTACTCTATACTTCCCACAAATGAGCGATGCTTGACCACGTCCTTGAAGCAGGGCCTCAATGCACGTAGCTGGTGTTCGGGAGGAGGACAGACGTTTTCGCAATGAGAGACCACCACACCCCCCTTCTTCCTTTTTCCACATTATATTGCTGAGTGTGACATCATATGGCATGGAATATCCCTTTGGTTGGTTTGGGTCAGCTGCCCTGGTGATGTTTCTTTCTCACTTTTTTGCCCACCCCCTAGGAGGGTTAGAGAAAGTCCTGATGCTGTGCCAGCACTGCTCAGCAGCAGACACAACACCAGTGTGATACCACTGCTGTTCTAGCTACAAGTGCAGAGCGCAGCGCTGTATGGGCTGCTGCAGGGAAAGTTATAACATCCCAGCCAGACCAAGTACAACAGCAAACCTGAAAAAATCAATTACTGCAGCTCTTTTCGGAAATGAACTGACCTAGAATTTCACCAGGAACAGGAACCTTGATGCCAAACTGATGAGAGGTTCTCCTACAGCTGGTCGATATGTGAACCAGGAGTTTAGAATTCACTATCCTACCGATAAAAGATGGGAAGAAAGTAGGAAAAAATACCAACATTCTTTTAAAAGAATAGGAAAAGAAAAACTTTATTTTAGGTAAAATTTTGCTTGTTTTATAGTAGTTTTCTTAGACACAACAAATTGGAAAAGGAAACATCAGCTAAAAGCAAGCCTATAACTAGGATGGGCTTCTAGAACAAACTGTATCTCCTGGGTCTGGAAATAATTTTACAAACAGTATTTCACTAGTCAGATGAAAAGTCAGCAGGAAGAGGAAACTGTGCCTCGGCTGCTCAGAGACAGCACCATGGTAGAACAAGGGCAGTAAGAAGCAAAAGGAAGAGAACAGGCCAGGAAGACAGCATATTTGTGCTGGGCCACAACACTGGCAGAAAAGTCTAACAAAGCAGACTGCGGAGTATGGCCCACAGGCTTTTTTTCCTGAACTCCTTTCAGACCTATAGTCAAGTGGCTGCAGGCTTGGCAGCTAAAGGAATGCCAGTCATTCCAAAGCCTCTTTGAATCCAAGTACTCATCAGTCTGAGGAGCCCTTTGCTGGCAGCTCCGTCTGTACAGTCCTGCCCAAGATTTAAACACATTGACCAGTATCCTTCTTACTATCAAAAATTACTTGCAACAGAAATGCGTAACAGTGTGACTTACGTTGCAGGCAGTGATTGAAAGCACACTGTTTGGGTCATAGCCATGGTCCTTACTAGAGCCCTAGCATGGTGAAATGCATGCCTGGAAATCTCACTGCGAATAGGAAAAACCTTTAAATACATTTACAGTATGAGGACTATCCTTCTTAGGCTCATGAAAATTGCTGTCCTCAACTTGCCCTGCACAAACATCTGAGCACAGGTCTAGGACTACAGATCTCCAGGTGCATTCTGAACATGGATCCCCATCCTGGCTCAGCCCTGTCAAACCATGCTCACTTGCTGCATACATTAAACAAATGTATGCATCATAGCGTAACCTGACATTAACTTTGCATCAAATAAAGATTTTCAGTTAGGGGTATGCAGTGACAACCAAATTTCATCCTGCCATGATGCAATTAACTGAGCTCTTACAAGGAGTTTGGAAGGTTTAACTTTTCCAGTGTACTTGATCTCGCATTTTTTGACAATAAATTTAATGTGACATCATGATGACTGTACAGTTTAGTTGCATAAGTTCCTCACAGTCATTTCTAGATATAAGCAACTGAATCATCTGCAAATTGATCCACCCCCGTGTTCATTCCAAACCCTTTTCTGGTCATTGCTGTATTGATCAATTTTATATTTAGT
Organism: Heteronetta atricapilla; assembly: GCA_011075105.1. Taxonomy (NCBI): domain Eukaryota; kingdom Metazoa; phylum Chordata; class Aves; order Anseriformes; family Anatidae; genus Heteronetta; species Heteronetta atricapilla. The sequence continues at coordinate 21,677,193 of CM021740.1, forward strand.
AGGAAATCATGAAGCCCTTGTACTTCACCCCTTCATGTGGTACAAACCTGGCAATATATTTGTTTTCTGTCTCTTAACTAGTTTTTGACTCGTGGTATTAGTTGCTTTTTACCTGCACAAACTGCTTGCAGTATATGATATGTATAGATCTTCTATATAAATGCCTCATTCATGTCTTCACTGAAAGTTCAGAGAGGGGTATTCTCCTCCTCTACATAGGTCATGATACTTACTATTGTGCAGAAGCAATGCCACTTTCATCTTGAAGGACCACAGATAGCATGCATAAAGCTCTTTTTCTATAGGGCAGTCACCTGAATGGAGGTCAGCAGGAACTGTCCAGGGAAGCATTATACATTAATGTCCCAGAAGTGATGAACAACAGCTTTTCTAGGCAATAGCAGAAGAACTTCTAAAGCTAATACTAAGGAGCATTTCAGAATTTGCAGGCTGCATTTGAGGATCATGACTGATGAGGGAGAAAAGTGTTTTTTGATTGTTTTAAGAGTATGTATAGCTTATGTGGCCCATTGGATGTAGTCTTTATTTGGTTTTGTTGGAAGAAAGCAAGTGATGAGCAAAGCCATATAGATTTTGGTGTAAATTACCCATCCACAGTTGTTTATGTATGCAAACAGACATACTGTGAGAGAATAAAGGATCTGACACTGTTTTTAGTGATCAGCAGTCAAGCAAAAGGACTATGCAGGAAGATCTGTCTAGGCTAAAACAAAGGACAGTGCTCTAGGGTCACTATATGACAAGCAGAATGTCAAATAAAGAGATGATCCCAGAAGCAGACAGATGGCCGTGGAGGCAGAAAAGTTGCTCTTGCTGCCACTAAAGATCCTTGTATGTAACGTGCAATGCCACTCTAATTGAAAGCACCAGTTTTCTGTAGCTGAATAATAATTTCTGGGCTGAAGGTCTAACAAGTATAGCTGCAAGGGCTGCTGTCTGTCATTTGCTGTAGTCTTTTAGACCACCAAATCTCAGAGGTCTTATTATTCTGTTGATGAGAACTGGAGAAACTACAGCTACAACGCACTGGCCTGAAATAAGAGACCAATTGTCAGGCCAGTGTACCCAGGTTCTCACCTTTGTAAAACACAATCACCTAAGCCAGAGCACTACAGAGGCATCTTTCAAGGGAGACTGTGCTAAAGTCAGTCATGATGTTCTGACTGGTACACCAAACCTTAACAAACAAAATGCACATAAAGACCACAAAAATGATTAAAGGACAGGCACATCTCTGATGAGAGAAGGGCTGAGAGAGCTGGTATTGTTTAGCCTGGAAAAGTATCTGATGGGAACATGCAAAGTCTGCACTAGAGCTAGCAGGACCTTGGCATACAGAGAATGCAGGCTGTTCATCTGACTACATAGAAACCAACTCTTCCCCCCTCCAGGGAATATTATTTATTCCTCTTTACCTCCCTTGTCTTCCTCACAAACACTCCAACACTGTAATGAGTGCAGCAAGCTACAGCTCCTTGAAAGAGAGACAGATTACTGAGCAGGATCCTGCTTCTTATCCCCTCTGTGCAAAAACATCTTCTTACCTCCTACTGCAATACAGACCCACCCTACCAACAAGCCCAAGGAAGCCCTGCATTGTTTAGCAGCGAGGGAGAAGAGCGAGTGCACTCTTGCTGAAAGCAATGTCCTAAAACCACCACCTGAAGGGCACACAGCTCCTTCCTCCAGCATGCAGATTGAGCAGCATATAGCTGGTAGGACCAGTTCTGGCTGGAGGAGATTTTGAAGCTCTGCCCGCTTGTCAGATGGGCTCAGGGATTAAAAAATAAACACAAAGATTGCTTTGGCAGCCAGTACACAAACCAGCAACTGCAAAATCACAGCTCAGCACCTCCTTACCTACAGACTGGCTGTGCATCTCTGTACCTGGGCATCCTTGCTGTACTGCAGGAATAATGTACCTGACCTGCTGTAACAGGTGAGGGGGCTGTATCAACCCTTGACACATGCTTTGGTGTTGTGAGCAGAAGGATGGGCAACCTGTGGGCAACCACAGCACTGGCAGCATGAACTGAAATGTGAGTAGCAATAGGAAAGTTTGCACACACCCATCCTGCTGCCTGTGAGCTCAACACATGCAAGAGGAGCATCCCCAATAAATGTAAAAAGAAATCCCTTTGCAGATGGATTGGCTGAAGAGATTCTGAACAGCATGTGGACATTTCTGGTGGGATCTAGAAAGGAAAGATTTGGGGAAAATTCTGTTTTAAAGAAAACTGACAGTTCGTTTTATTGGCAGAGGGAGGCAGCTGCTGTAAGTAGAGCATCTGTGCAACAATGCCTAGCCCTACACAACCAGCAGTAACTGCCACTGCCACAAACATAGCATGGAGAACACATGGCTGTATCTCATTTTGGTTTGACCTTTAGAGGACAATCAGGAGCATATAAAGTGCTAGCATCAGCCTGGCTGAGCAAAATAGTCCGCTTCCAGTTCTGGGAATTTAGCCACATAGGAGGCAGCCACCTTCATGTTTGGAGTTACATCCCACGTCCAAACTGAATCACCCAAGCACAAGGAAAGGAGCTTGGCCAGTTCCTCAGATTCTGAACAGAGAAGATGATCCACAGTCTCAATTAGTTTCCAGAGACTGTAAATTAGATTCCAAAGCTGATGTAGTGCTCATATTGGCTACAATATTAAAACAATCATTTTACTAATGAATTGTTCTTAAAAAACTTTTAATTTCAAAGCAAAGTATTCAGTTTTTTTTTATTGCAACAGAATATATTTGCCATAATTAAATATCTTCTAAAGTTGCTGATAAAAGCAGATAAAGATTTTTTTCTTAAACTTGCACTGATTTGTCAGTTATTTTTACTTTTCTTTCTCTCCCTTAAAAGTTTTCAGAAAATTATTTGCAGAATACTCTATTTACACACATAAAATCCCATACTCCCAGTTCTTTTTTCAAACAAAAATGGCTGTATTGGGTTGAGCATATGCTTTGACTAAGAAGATATGATAGGGTCACTACACTTTGCCAGTTTAAACCTCTTTGGTTTTTCTTGCCATGAGACTTTGCTCTTCAGGCTATCAGAGTCACCTTTTTATTCCTCTTGACTGCTCAAAACACCAATTCATCATTGTCCATGCCCACAATCAAGGTATTGCCTACATCCCAATCCTGGTCTGCCACAGAGAAGTATTAAGGCATCTGGAAGCACACGGAGGCTTGTATCCAGCAGTCCTGTAGAAGGCAAAGAACCCAAAGGAAGATGCCACTGGTTTGCTCTTGGCTGACTCCCTCAGGAGATGAATGAACCTCTGGTTCCATGTCTGCCAGACATGGAACAGAGCTGCTGTTGGTCCCTCCAGCTGAAGTTAGTCTCTTTTGTATACATAGCTGAAACACTCGCTAGCACAGAGATGTGAACAGATCGTGACGCATCTGTGTCCCAAACACCAGACTGTACAGTGAGTATCTTTTCTCCCTCACCCAACAGCTCTAAGGAATAATTATTCAATTATGCAAGCCACAGCTATTTCAGCAGGGGACACAAAGAGCACACTGGTACTGGCAGCGCCCTGTGGTTAGGGAGACCTCTTTGCTTTGGTGCAATCCTAAATCTGTGCATTTCTTCCAGCTCAGGAATTCAAGCAGGATCTCTAACATGCCAGTGGACCCCCTTGTTTGTGTTTACCAGAACAAGGGGATGTTTCCCACTCTATTGCTCATTTTCCTTAAAAGGTAGCATTGTGTCAGATGACATAAGATTTTCATGCAGTGTAAGTGGAGAAAAATCAGGTGAAGAATAAAGCTGGAGCTTGTTGTAAATTGCTCAGTAAAGACTAGGAGATATTTTTATTGCTAGGTGGGAGGCTGCAGTGCAGAACAGTGCCCAGTCATTGGATTCAGGTGCCTAAAGAAAGGTAGAGATCCCGGCAACTCTGGGTATGTCCAACTCTTTGTTTCTTTTCCAGAGATGAGTGGAGCAAAGGGTGCTATCAACTCAATGGGTTGGATCACATCTGAAAGGGGCTGTCCCAGTCTTCTCCCCCAGCTTCTATTCACAACATAGAATCATAGAATGGCATTGGTTGAAACGGACCTTAAAGATCATCTAGTTTCAACCCCCCTGCTCTGGGCAGGGTTGCCAACCACTAGAGCAGGCTGCCCAGAGTCACATCAAGCCTGGCCTTGAATGCCTCTAGGGAGGATCCACAACCTCCCTGGGCAACCCGTTCCAGTGCCTCATCACCCTCTGAGTGAAAAACTTTCTCCTAATTTCCAATCCAAATTTCCCGTCTTAGTTTAAAACCATTCCCCCTTGTTCTATCACTATCAACACATGTAAACAGTGACAGCTACAGTAATTACTTATTATAATAAAAATATTATGAGAAAAGTGCTGTAGTTTTAGCTTTCTAGCATGATTCAGCTGCTGAGAATAATGAGGAATTGGCATCAGACTGCTCTGTGGTACACCAGCAAGTGTTTTCCCTCTCGTGTTCTGAAACTTTCTACAATAAGGATTTATTTCACATAACTCCCTATTTTTAGGTTTTCAAACACTCTGCAGAAATAGATAAATATCTAATTATTTATCTGTGGGTAAATTATTTATCTGATTAATTATTTATCTGTGGGTAAATCTAAAGATTTATCTCAGAGATTTTCTCTAGTGATGTTCTCTTAGCTAGAGAAAAATCACTATTAGCAAAGGGAAAATATATTTTTAGCAGGACTATGAAAATCAGTTGATCATAGGAGACAAGAAGCTGAAGCCCCTCACTGCAGGCTTTCAAGGTGTGATTAGACAGGATGTTGGATAATCTCATCTTAAAAAAAAAAAAAAAAAAAAAAAAAAAAAAAAAAGTTGGTCCTGATGATATTTCCAGGTTCCTTCCAATGTGAGCTATTCTATGATTTTTAATATTAGGATACCAAGCCATATAGCCAGAATAATGACAATACTGAACTAGAGTCCTATGAATGTGCAACAGGAGATATACTTCATCTGAAGGAACTGAATAAACAATTACAAAAGACAGGAAAACACAATGCAGCGTTCAGCAAGTGTGAAGATAAGTTGAATATCTTCATGGAGCAAAGCATGCTGTAGGGACTGCAGACCTGAAAGTACACCCACATTGGCTTCAGACAGTTAACACGGATAACAGCTGTGGAAGTTTCCTGGTATTGGTTTTAGCTTTGGGTAACATCCCAGCCACAGACTGATGGGAATTTTATGTACACATGGCATATTTACCATTATTACTTATATTCTTGTTAGACTGGAGCTGGGCAGAGGGTAGAAGAGCACCCACTCAGGAAGACACCACCACGTGCACTAAAGCCTATTAGAGTTCAAGGGTTTCATGATGTGAGGCACTGACACAGAGAAGAGTGGCAGGCATTGCACCTCACCCTGAAAGGCTTGAGGCGCCTGAAGGAATTTTCAGGTTTTCTTTGCTAGAGATGTTTAAATAACTTGCTAGAGATGTTTAATAACTTGCTAGAGATGTTTAATAA
>CM021740.1:21682721-21848734 GCA_011075105.1 Heteronetta atricapilla
AATAACTTGCTAGAGATGTTTAATAACTTGCTAGAGATGTTTAATAACTCACCTTACCATACTGCTACTGCTTGTCAGGAGATTCAGTCATGCTTTAGGAGAAGAACAGACTGTGCAAAATGCTTGACAACTTTCTGGGGAAATACGATGAACATAAGCCAGCACCTGAACAAGAGGAAGTAATTTTATTTTATTTTTTGTTTGTTTGTTTATAAGGTATGAAAGGTGCTGGGTATTTGCTACATCCCAGGAGATACACCCTCCTATCATTTTCCTCTGTATTCCTTATCTTGCCTCTAATGTTTTCATGCCATCTACAACTCCTCTCCCAGACAACTTCTATCTCTATACCATGCCAAACATAGCAACCATCTCATTGCTTTTCAATTGTCTCACTTTTATATTAAAGAACAATTTGATAACTCAGCCATTTTAGAACCACTAACTGAAGACACAGATGTTCACTTTGGAAACAGCTGTATCTATTTCCAGAAGTTACTGTTCCTAACAGTTTGTTAAATGTCCCCGAACTGGAAGTTACACTACAGCTGAGCTAAGTTAATGGGTAAGATGAGCACTTCTGTATAGTTTGCCAGGTGCAGAATCAGTCAGGAGAGATTCTGTTCCTTTCAGGTGACTCAAACTCCCATTGAGAAACTTCTCTCCTTCTTGGAGTTGTTTGCTGATTGAAGCTCTCCTTGTTTCTTTTTCTGTGAAATAGTGTAAGGCATTCACATGAATCAAGAACACAACTCTGCATTTGGGAGTTATCTCCAGCTGTGAGGAGCTGGAGATGTAGCTTCTTAAATGTCTCCAGCTAAATCCACAAAAGGAAACCTAAGAACACCTTAAAACACCCTCTTATCTGTTGTCCTCACTCCACCAACCCTTGACAGACTAATGATGTTCCCTTTGGAAAACAAATTAATTTTTCTCATTTTCCTCGTCAGTAGAATTTCAGCTGTGATTTTCCACCAGTCCCTGAAAAGAGGCTCCCATAAAACTCTTTGGCTTTGAGGCAGGTGCATCATTCCAGATACCAGTGCTGAAGACTTCTGTAAATAGCAGAGCTGGGCAGTTTCCAATTTCTTAATTTTAATAAGAATATGAGCAACAGTCTACAGGTTCTTACAAACAGAACATAGCATATCTTAACTACCTCCTCCTAGTATTGAAGTATTTGGCTGATACTGGTTTGACTTGGAGCTATAACTTATGATCTGTCCTGTTTCTCCCCGATTCTTGTTTGCTTTTTGGACAACTGATCAATATGAAATGTTACTGCTGATCTTGTGTAAGCAAGTTGCCTGAGGCAGAGAGAACTTAATTTTATCAGGGAGGGGATAACTGTCACAAATAAGGACACAAATCATTCTGATATTTCCTCTTGTTTACCTACCCAGACGCCAAGTTTGTAGCAAGTCTTCTCTTTGCCTCTGACTTCTAGCATCTGTTTAGACTCCTCAAACTTCCTTCCTATCCCCTGAAGTTAACAGTCTCATTCTAAGTAGCATTTCTTCTTTCTCACTTGCTTGTTTTGAAGATGACATGCTGAATGTGATCTCTATTCAACAAATGTTTATGAAACCAGCTGTGGACTGTGTGTGACAGCAGCGGTAAAGCCCAGAAGGGCTGTATTCTGTCAGTGTTTGAGGAAAAAGCAGCTGTCCTCTGCCAGCATTTTTCCTTGCTGTATTTTGACTTTGCACTCTTGGATCTAGTTGCCACTTCATAAATTCTCTACGTGGTCTGGATTCCTGGGATTTGATTTACAGCATGGAGTATGGTGACAATGAAAGAGATACAGAAAGTTATTTAAAGGTGCAGAGATTCCAGGCCACCTGTGCATTCTGCCAGTAAATAAAAGGCTTGTCTGGTCAACAATGAGAAGAGAAGTATTTGAGAGAAGCCAGGGAAGCTTGTATCAGAGTAGAGACATCTTCTGTCAGTACTGGTGACAGATCAACTCAGCCACTGCTTCTCACCAGTCTGCCTTGCACTGACTTCACTGAAGTTGCGCTTCGTAACTTGAGCCCCCACTTCTTAACGCCATGCAGTTAGCCAGGTCTCTCTCAGTTGACAGATTACACAGTGCAGTCAGGGACTGAACTTACCAACTTGGGAGAATAAAATGGACTAGAACAGACTTCTAAGATCATGAATACTTTTGTCTCAGAGACTCACTTGTTTGGCTCCCTCAGAGTCATACAGACACAGACCCCTTCCACAGTCCCATGCATTCCACTTCCTCTGCCTTTGCTTTTGAACATGGACCAGCAGCAGGAAAGAAAACTAACAATTAAAACACTCATGCGAATCTGGCAGTTGAGAATGGGGCCAAAACACAAACTGCACTCATATTTACCAGCCTGCAAGCTGGTTCTTCAAAAAGATGCCACGTACTTGTTTGAAGCAATTTACTTCTTATATGACCTGGGCAATGTTCTCTGTTATGTCCAAGTACTGCAGTCCACCCCTTTCACACCATTTAGTATTTTCAGAACATAACTCTAGCCAACAAGAAGTCACTGGGTTCTTGCCCATTTTACCTCTAAGATAGATACTAGTATCATGAGTGTCTGAGGGCAGGCTGACATTCCACAGAAACATTCAAAATGGAGATAAAGGCCTTTTCCTCCCATCTTTCTCCTCAGTTATTTAACAATTTGGCAGGGGCACTTAAGAGGATGGCACGGGTGAGATGGCTATATCCCAGTGAAATCCCTGGCTAGCTACAGAATGTGGAAAAGCAATTTAGGCAAAGTTTCTTAACAGAATCTTTTAATTTGAAAGTTAGTAGAGGAAACAAATGATCTAGACTTGCCAGTTATGCTTCCAGACTTTTTTTTTAAAGAAAAATAAAAATCTGTTTCTTCCTATATCATATTGTGAAAAACAGAACCAAGTTTTTACAGCTTTAATCTTTTCATAGGAAAGAATCAGAAGGACTTTTCTCAAGACTAACAAAATACCTGAATAACAGAGCTAGCAAATGTCAGCCCACCCAAGCAGTGATACCATGCAACTTTTGGACGAGCCTCCTGGTGAGGGTTAAGGCTATAGCTTGTGCTGTTTATGTCCTGCCACCTGGCTTTTCTATTTCCTTACTATGTCCAGTTCCCCTGAGACAGGAATGGACTCTCCTTCCCAAGGTTAAAACAGCTAAAAGACTTTCAGGTCAGGTACTCTATGAACATATTCAGTAACAACCATTTATTAAACCACTGCTGCCTGAGGCGTTTAGCTGAATCCCAGGAGATAAAGGAGAACTGGCTCAGACATCACACAGGAAGGGTCTGGAAGTCTTGCTGTGCCTGAGCTCTGAGATTTGCTTTTACCTTTGCTTCACACTGAAGAAATTGAAGGAAAACGCCTCGGGCACTGACCGGTGACTCTAGTTCAGTTCTCCTCCTCTTGCACCTTACTCTCCAGGATCTCAAAAGTCAGTAAAAATTCACAAAAAGATTCTTGTATTGCAGAATGCCAAAGCCACCAAGAACCTTACATACCTGGTCTACTGAGAACCCAAGACACTGAGGTAGGTTCTAGCAAATTGCAAGAGATTTTGGTGCTTCACAAGAAGGCCCATGAAAAGACAACAATATATACAAAGAGACACAAGTTCAGTAGGTCATACTGATAACAGGCGTGCATGTTAAAGCCTACCCCACTGTGACTTACACTCCTCCTTTCATTTGAGATTCTCAAATTTCATTCTCCTAGAGGAACTATCCAAACCTTTACTTTTGAAGCTAAGAAAGGGCTTTCTCATTTATTTCAAACCATAGATATTTGCATGATGATGTCTTTTTGGCATGTAGAAGGGAAACCAAATTGCATGTCCCATAAAAATAGTCCAACCCGGTATTATTCTATCCATTTGAAAGATTGACTCAGCAACACTTAGAGGCCTGTCTCAGGAGAGCTAAGAACCCTGGCCAAGGACACCAATGCTCAAGTTCATCTGTGAATAAAGCCTAGGAAGGCTTCCTGAAGCACCGGATATACAATTAAGTTGTTCCATTAGCCACGCAATTAATGACTATTTTTGTGTGTCCACACTGCACTGTCCCACTGTAATAATCCCAGCCACCCTCCATGTTCCTTGCAATATCCCCAGGTCCTCTTATGAGTTGTAACTACCAACTAGTCAAGGGGCAGCACACTCAGAGATAGAAGTGCATTGTCTGACCAGCTGCTGCATAAGTGCTGATTGCCCAGATGGCAGGCCAAACTGACTATGTACTGTCCCAGTGAAGGCACTAAGTTGGATCACTTTCCTCTACTGCCCCACAGTTTTCATTAAACCTGTAGAAACTTGTTACCTTTAATGCTTTACCAAAGGGGAAAATGTTTGTTCTAGGCAAAGAAAAATGTGTATTTGTAAGAGAAGTCCACAGAATTCATCCAAGCTGCTCTAATACACACAATTCAACCAAGCAGTTCAAAGGGGATGAAAAAAGAACAAATACCAACCAAGTTAGAAGCAAAGTAGCTCAATACCTTCTCTAGTCTTTCCTCTCAACAGCAGCAAGACTTGCGTCTGCAGAATGATACGGACCTGTAACTAATTGAGGATTTTTGAGGGGAAATAAAAACAAATCCTCTTTTTTCCCCACAGAAAATCTTCCCCAAATAATTTCTAAGCTTTCATATACACGTAACTTATTCTCTTCCCTCCCATACACAGAGACTATCCATCAGCCCAGTAACTATACTACCTCCCTTCCTTCCCTTCGCAGTAGTTTTGCTTCACAAACACTTCACAGGCTCGAAGGTACACCCTTCATTTTGAGCTAGTTATTACTGTGAAGTCCTTGTATATTAACCAGTCTTGTCCTCTTTGTCCTCCAATAGCATTCGATGGCCTGCAGGCCTCTCTCTTTCCTATCCATTAATTACTAATGAAAACCTGTGATAATGCACATAGCACATTTGGCTGTGCTAGCCAAGAGGTCAGCAGTAGCACCTACTGGGATCTCAGACACCTATCACAAAGACATACTGCTGGATCTTTACTTGGTTCTCAGTTTCTTATTCTTTTAAGAGATGCAACCATCCCAGGAGTTACCTAGGATGGTCTGTGAATGAAGGCAGACAGAACGCAAGACCATGCCCCGTGGAAGCTCATGCTGTAGAACTCCACTTCTACCCCTAGTCTGGTGCCCAGCCACCTTCCTTTGAATGAGACACGCTGCATTTCTTGTTTATGTACACACAGCTTCCTTGTTTTCACCAAGGAGAGCCTGTGCTGGCTATCGCTGACAGTATTCCTCTGCTCAAGTCTATCGTCTGTTTACCTCCATATCTGCTGAGGACATGACTAAGGTATATTGACAATACAGACGTGGAAGAATGGCAAAGACAACATGAAAGACATTCCTCTTGTGGATTGTTTTGCCAGGAAAGAAACTACTGCAAATCTACATATCCTTTTGTCCACAAAATGGGAGCAGGGTGGAAGATCTGACAGCCTGGCCTTGTCAGATCAAAGGAAAGGAGGGGAGAGAAGAAGAGTTTCTGGCCTGTATACAACCACTACTTGCTGGAGGAAGTGTAAGGTCAGACATGCAATCTGGATGCAACCAAGCAGTACAGAGCTGTCAAGGAGACAGGGAGGATACTGACCTTATGCAGTCAAAGGTCCCCTGCCCCATGAGAAGAAAAAGGAATCCCTGTCATTCTGGAAGAGTGCCCAGCCTGCAGGGCTTTTCACAGTGGAACCAGAGATACTTGGAATAGAAACGCCTCGTCTCTGAGATCAGAGAGTTTAAACTGGAGCTTGTTTTTTCTGCAGTCATAAGCCAGCAGGCACCAGCTGCAGAATTTGCCGCAGTGTGTGTGTGCGCGTTTCTGCGTGTGCGAGTGTGCAGCAGCCATGCTCCTCCCATCCAAGCCCACTGTGCGATAAATATGTCCAGCTCCCTCCTTCTTCTCCTTCCTACATCACCATGAGTCCCAGCCCGATTGTTCACAGCCCCCAGCCACAGTGGCCCCTCTCTTTTCTATTAAAAAAGCTTTTGTCAGCATCAGTACTGACTTTTAATTGCTCCCTCCTCAGTCAAAGAGGTTTGTCTCTCTTTCTTCCTCACAGCCAAAACAGCAGTCTCCAATAGATATTCACGGTCATGTCGCCTGATATGTGCAACATGCTAAACCCTGCTCCAGCTCTGGACACTGTAGATAAAATGCCCTATTCTGAAATACTTCAACACATTTTAGCACTAGCATAGATGATTTAACACTTTTAACAAGATGTTTACTACAGACAATACTAAAGGAGGACAAAGATATCAAAAACAAACAAACAAACAAACAACAACAAAAAAAAACAGATCGCTGTGTAACAGATCCCTGTGTGCCCATGGACTGCAAAGGTGTCATCACACTGCACCACCGGTAATACACTTTCTCCCCTCCTCAAAAAGGGACAAGCTGGCCCCATACACCACTGTGCTACATGGGGAAGCACAGCAGAGTGAGGGATGACTGCTACTAGGAAAAAGAAAGCACTTTGACGTTTTCACTTTTAAAGCACAAAATGCCTCTTTGTAGCCTACTATAACAGAATTCAACTCCAAATCTAGCCACATCTCTTCTCCTCCTCCGCTGCCCTAGAAAAGCTGCATTACTTGCATTTTGCAAGAATCTTCCCTTTTTCCTCCCCCACTAACTGGAAGAGTTGGGATGCTTTTTGGCCTCCTGTAGTGGAAGAGTGTAGCGTTGAGCAGCTCAAAACCAGACTTCAGCTACTCCGAGACTACTCGTGCGTGGGTGTGCTGCGCTGAAGGAAAGAGAAATAGCAGGAGAGTTCCTGTATCTTTAATCTAATCAGCAGCACAACAGTCCACCCTAACAGCCCTCCCCGCTCCTGCCAGGCCTTAGCCTCTTTCCCGCATCAGCACTGAGCTGGGCGGTGGTACAGGCATTAATCCTGGCTTTCACCGGGCCTTGCCGAAAGGGAGCGCCCGCGAGATGCCCTGTGCCGCCGCCTCCCCTCTCCCGAGCGCTCCATCTCCAGGCACGACCACGCCAGGATCAGTCATAACGCTGCAGCGCTGGCTCCGTGAGCCCCGAGTCTCCTCTAGATCCGTTGTACATCCTTCTCTGTGCCTGAGCTAATGACACAAGTGCAGTAAACAGCTGAGCAGCTAGGGAATTCAGTCTGTCCCAATACCCAGGACAGGAGCAGCTGAAAGAGGCGAGGTCTTCACAAAGATCAGCGCTATCTGCAGCCCCCTCGCCTTCTTGTCGCTACCCCGTCCCCCTCGACCACCGGCCAGTCGCCCCCCCGCTCCAATAAGACTCCAGGGAAGGCCAAACGCCGTTGCTGCAGCCTGCTCCTCAAAGACCTCAGCCGCTCTTCCACAAGGGCAGCGCGGACCCGGCCCCTCGGTCCAGCAGAGGATGGCCGGGGAGCCGGGGCCGGGCGCGGTCGCCGGGTTGGGTACCTGCATTTCCAGTACCACCCCTCCCGTAACCCATCTTCCCCCGACCGACGAGCTTTCTCCACAGCAGCGGACAGCATCAGCCCTAGAACAAAGCCGCGCCGCCCGCCTCAGCGCCGCGCCGCCCCGGCCCCGCGAGGGGCTCGCCGTCTTGACGGCGGGTCCTGACGGCGGCCGCCCCCCGCAGCCGCCCAGCCCGGGCCTGGGGCTGCCGGGCCGGGCGGCGAGCACCGCGCACGTACCATCGTGTCCCGGGACGCGCGGCCCGCGGAGCGGCGGCCGCGGCGGGGCGAGCCAGGGATGCGCAGCGCAGGCCCGCGGCGGCAGCTGCTGTGTCAGGGCGAGCCGAGGGCGGAGCCGCCCAGCCCCCGCCGCGCCCGCGGACCCGCGCGGGGCTGCCTTAACCCCCTGCGCGCTGCCCGCCGCTGCAGCACCGCGCCGCCATCGGGGCCGGGCGTTCGTGGGCAGGGGTAGTCCGGATACGTGACAGGGGACGAGCTCCCGCAAACCACCGGCTTCCCGCGTTACCAGAACGCTTTTTCCCCCGCAGTCTCCAGTCAGGCTACTCCTCGGAGCAGTGCCCCTGAGTAGCGGCACTCCCTACTTCATCTGAGGGGGGGCTTTGCACCAGGTTAGCCGTCAACTGAGCATGAGAGATCTGGTACAGTAGTAGCAGCTTGGCTGGTGACAATAGTGCTGGCTAGGAGCAGAATTTGAGTGAGCAATGCAAGAATGCCAGCAACCTGAGCTCTGGAGGTTATTTCCAGCATGGTTTTCAGAAAATGATTTAAGCATTTCACTAAAGAACCTTGCAACTCATTTCTTAACCAATATCAGAGTGCCTGATTTGTTAGACAGCCGAGGCAGGGGAAACATGCTTCTGAGCCCAGCAAAGCAGGAACAAGGGCCTACTAGCCCAATATTTGGAACACTCCATGCATGGCACGTAATTACTCCATAATATGTTAATTGCTGATAGTAACCTTTTATCCATAGCAAGCACTGAAAATCAGTACCAGTGTCCTGCTTGCCTTACACAAAGTCCCAGCTTAGAGAGTTAACTAGGAAAGCTGAAGACGCCCTGCCTGCCCTACAGCAAGTGTCCCTCCCTCTCAGTGACCATCTGAGGGCTGTCAGAGACAATGGAATGCTCAGGAATAAAAATATCACCAAATTTTGATGCATTTTAACAATAAATTACAACCTTACTTTCCCTAGCTTTCGGATGATGCTAATCAATGGCTAATATCTGTGAAGCTCAGGAAACACAGTGGAATCTAACACCTGGGCTTTTTTTTTTTTTTTTTTTTTAATAAAAGTGTTTTAAATAGGGATTCAAAGGGACAAACGTCAGCTGTATATTGAATATATATATATATATAGTTCCATGCAATGGGAGCTGCTGAATTGCTCTGTTACACATGCCACATCCCAGTTTGCTGTTTAACAGTTCCAACACAGAGGCAGTGACACCAGCTACTTGCGCATGCCCATAAGCCTACTGTGGTGGCTATGAATGCCTGTGGCAAGCAGTAGGAGACAGGGCCTTCTAAGTTTTGCTTTCACCTCCAAAGTAAAAGTCACCACAAGGAGCAGTTCTGACCTGTAGCTCTGTGCCCAACTATGCACTTGACAGTCAAATCGGGCAACTAACAAATGGTGGTGGGCACAATTATTTTCCAGTCACCAGAATCACCAGTACAGCATAACCTCCCAGCCACAGAGAAATAGCAACAACTGCAATTAAGTGATTGAAGAAGTTTGCAGATGACACAAAACTGGGAGGAGCAGCTGATACACCAGGTGATCATGCTGCTATCCAGAGGAAACTGGACAGGCTGGAGAAAAAGGCTGACAGGACTCTCATGAAGTTCAACAAGAAGTGCATCATTCTGCATCTGGAGAAGAGCAACCCCATGCACCACTACATGCTGGGAACCACCCAGCAGCTTTGCAGGAAAGCACCTGGCAGTACTGGTGGACACCCAGCTGAACACAAGCCAGCAATGCTCTTACCACAAAGAAGGCTAATATACTGCAAAGTAGTGGCAGCAGGTCAAGCGAGGCGATCCTTCCCCTCTACTCAGCACTGGTGAGCTCACACCTGGAGCTGTGTGACCATTTCTGGCCTTCCCAGAACAATATAGACATAGAGCTCCTGGAAGGAGTTCAGCAAAGTGTCACTGAGATGATTAAGTGAGTGGAGCATCTATCACAAGGAAAGGCTGAGAGAGCTGGGACTGTTCAGCCTAGAGATGAGAAAGCTCAGGTAGGATCTCATCAGCATCTGAAGGGAGGGTGCAGAGAGGACAGAGCCCATCTCCTCTCAGTGAGGCCCAGTGCCAGGACAAGAGGCAATGGGCACAGACTGGAGCATAAGAAGTTCCATCTAATCAGGAAGCACTTCCTTACTGTACAGGTGACTGAGTAGTGGTACAGGCTACCCAGAGAGGTTGTGGAGTCTCCTTCCTTGCAGATCTTCAGAAGCCAGCTAGACAGAGTCCTGGGCAACCTACTCTGGGTGACCCTGCTTAAGCATGGGGGTTGGACCAGATGACTTCCAAAGGTCCCTTCCAAACTCTGCCGGTTTGTGCAAGAGCATAAGATACAAGACAGACTGGTATAACTGCAAGTGTACATCTTAGTTTCTAGAAGACACCAGCTTAGGAGCCCTTGCTCTCCAAAGGCTGTTTCCATCTTCATTTAGAAATTTCTCCATTGCACTCTGAATCTATGTATACTTTTCAACTCTGTGGCAACTGTTTAGCAATGCATCATGTGCAAAAGGTACTTCCTCCTGCGTATTTGATTTGTAACTTCTGGTCAGTGATTTTCTGTCATACTCCCTAATTCAGGAGAGGAAAATAAAAATAATTATTTCCTATTAACTTTCACTAGTGCATCCATACTCTCATGTCTTTAATGGTGCTTTTCTTCTGCCTTTTCTATAAAGTGAGAAGTCTATAAAGTGAGAAGTGCTAACATGATCTCTATTTTGCCTCAGTGTATTTGCCTCCATATAAATCACAAAAATTGGAGTCTTCCAATCGCTAATTGAGAGTTTATATCAGAAATGTTTTTCTCTGTTAAGTGAATGAACAGGAGACAGATGCATCTCTTATCTCTAATTTACCCTCTCACTTTCCAGTTTGCTACATGATTATGCCCTGGCAGGCAGGGATGTGTTTTTGTCTATCACAAGTGTTTTTACAAAGAATTACTTATGAGTTAAGGCAGTTTTCAAAAAGTAAAAATCCATGGCGTACAATCAGCTCATATATGTGCTGCTTGACTAGCAGAACATTTGTTCAAAGCTGAAGGGATTCTTAAAACAGCTTCTGCCTTTACCATAAGCCAGTCATTTAACTGGCCTAAAAAGCCTTCTGCACAGTTCTTTGAGGCAGCTCTCCTGCCTTTATGTGATCAGATGACAATTGCAGATAGCCTCTTCTTTTTAGCTTCTAAAGATCAACAAATTATCATTTAGAAAAAATAAAAGCCAAACACCTAAGAATAGCTGTCAGACAGAAGAAAAGGTGCACTAAGAAAGAGAGCACTTACTGAACTTCAAGTCTCTTCCAGTTCCTAAAGGAAAGGCAATTTTCTAGTTTCCAGTTCCTACTTTCTAAAGCCAGAAAGACCTACAGAGCTATGATCATCATCATGGTTTCCTCACTCTTTCAGGAAATAAGGACATTTCACTTGTCACTTATAAGACATCACAGACATCAGGACCACAAAACATCGAGGGGAGGAAAAAATAAAACTAGTGCTCTTGGTATTAAGTAAGGCTTACTGATGTTCCATTCCAAGAACCACTTGAACACTGATATTTAGGGACACTATTCTATGATGCAAGGACAGATTTATTTTAGCAGAATTAGAGAAGGGATGGAGTTTCTGCCACTTACACTAACAAAAACTCTCTTTCAGTGAGTCAAATAATGACAGCCACCAAGTCACCAGGGTTTGAAACAAAAGATCCTCTCTTTATGCTGGGAAACTGTAGTCCCTGTCAGCTGGGCTTGGAAAGGGCCTAGAAACTTTCTGGGATATAAGGTGTAGTTCCCCACTGACTAGAGCATGGAATTACATAAAGGGATTAAACTGTTACTGACATGAACATTTATTTTATCACTGTGTACCTCAGTCTGTATTGCACTAATAGGATTGTTCTTTATCATAAATACTTAGAAGCCACAAACTGGCTATTTCTCCAGACCTGCACAAATAACAAAAATTACTTCTTAAGATGTTTTTTTCTTGTTATTTTCAAGTTCTCTACTATGATGTAGAAAAGTTTATATAAAGTGAAGGCTCAGTTTCTCGATGAAATATTAGAACTCCAAGAACTGAAGCTACAGCACAATACTGAATAGAGCTTACAGTAAATATTCTGACAATGGCTCAGAATTGTCTGCTATCTTCCATAGGCTTCTTTGGCTCAAATGCACCTGATTTCCCTTCATAACTATATGCCAAGTCTTCAATGAGATTAGAGATTCTAATAAAGAGCATACAAGCATCTGAACTGGTGGAACAAAGGATTACCATGGATACACCAAGCCCTAGACATGCTTTTAATTTGAGTTCTGTTTTTATTAGTAAGGTCAGGTATTTCTTAGCACCTCTAAATAAAAAGCACACAGTTTACAATGCAAAGAATTCTGACTTCTGATATCTCATTACAGAAGACTGGCCTGGCAAAGTAATTATTAGAGAAGTAGCAGGATACCTCCACAGCATACTATATGAAGGAGACCGCAATTGTGCAAGGATTTGTTTGCATCCATCCTGTTGGAAGATTATTTTTTGACTACCCAGTTACTGACATTTCCACAGGCACTCTGCTTTCAAAAAAAAAAAAAAAAGAAAAAAAACTGACTACTTGTTTCAAGCTTTTGGAAAATTTCTACAGCCCTTTTGGCTATCCTCTTTTCTCTCCAGGTACAATGATTTTTATTCTTGTTTATGGGCTTTACCAGGATTTTTTAAAATACTTGCTTTAGCTAAATACACCTGAATCTTTCTGTTTAACTATTTTGTGTGTGTTTCCAGCTTTGTTTCTTACTTACAAATAGGAGTACCCTTCCATTCTGTATGACTGCTTAAATTCTAAGTATTTATTTCGTGCTCTTGTCAAGTGCCTATATTTTTAAAGTATCTATATCTGAAAAGCAGTCACATCCGGTTAGTTGTCAATGAACATTTGATCCCTTAAGCATTTTATTCTTTCAACTGCTTTGCAGGTCCAATATTGTTAGGCATTTATGCTCACTTCTTAGACTAATCTTTTCATCTTTCTGATACCTCAGGGCCTAATGAGTGATTACCTGAGCTATTGAGAAATAGTTTCTTTAGACTTTGACTTGCTGTGGTTTTTAACAAGTTTATAGGTGGATAGGCCAAATCATCTGTTACATTTGTCTGTTTATCACTTTCTTCACCAAATAGCATCCTTAATATAGGTCCAGAGAGACTGTCAGCACCTGTTATCAACCTCTTTTCCAATTCCTACTTTAAACAAATTTGTGAAATTTGTCCCAGAAAATGAGGTTTTAAAAATGGTGATCCTAATTTAACTCAGCAACTCAAAAGCTTTAGGGAAAATGACAGATGACCTGTCTAGAACTCTCGATGGAAAAGATAAAGAGACTTATAAAAATCAAGGCTGCAAAACTGGAGCAAACATGAGTAGTGCTAAAACACCAGAAGGAACAAAGAGGGATTGAAGCAAATACTGAGGCACAGTAGGAACCAGTGTGTAGCCTGCATGAGCAAAAGCATGACTTCATAGCACCCAAAAGGGGATTCATCTTGGCAGGATGGTTGGACTACACGATCTTCAGAGGTACCTTCCAACCTCAGCCATTCTGTGAAGAGGGTAGCTTAATGCAGTAGAGAGGAAGGAGGGACTGGAATATAATTCTAGTGATTTCATAACAAGGAGTTCAAGGAAAGCCTGCTCCAAATGTTGCCAATAAGTAACATACATCTACTTGAAGAAAAACTTGTGTCTTCCACACAGTGTCCATGCTGCCTGTGCATCCTCAGCCGCCTTCACCAGCATTAGTACCCAATTAGCACCCACCAGACTTCTCCAGCCACAGGCACATCATGTCTTTTCACATGTCTCAGCACATGCTGAGAACAACAGAAGGTATAAGCCAGGTCTAGCACTGAAAAGTAACAAAAAAATACCTAAGGCAGTGTGAGAGAAGCTGCAAGAGCCAAAATATGGTGCAAGATCCTTCCTACTGCAGAGAGCATCTTTTTCTTCCAGATATGTTTAACAGTTTCTTAACTCATTCTTTCTCTGAAAGAGCCACTTATCTCTTGTAATAGGCAATACCTGCCCTGGGGACTTGCTGCTTTTTCAACTCTGCCTCCAAGACTTGAACAATAACAAAAGGACTGCTGACAACTTTAAGGAGAGTATCTATTAGACCAGAGGCACTGATTTACCAGATACTGTTAGTTATCCAGATAATAGATGTCATAGAGGACACCTGTAGGACAGTCCTGAAATTCACAGCAGGATCCTTAGAGGCAAACAGGCAACAAGCAGTGGAGACTGAAGATTATGCAAACAGAAGATGGGAAGCTCAACCTGGTAGACAAAGCAAAAGAAAGGCTGGGGAGAAGATAGAACAAGTTTAAGAATTAGCAGTGGCGCAGGTAAGATTTCCAGAACAAGATATACATGGGAAAGTTTGCAATATCCTGTCATTTCTGTTATGCAACTCAGTGTAAAAAGACTATTGAAGACTCTCTCAAAAAGGCAGGTTTTGTTAACCCATACCTGTCTTCCTTTACCTTTCTCCTCAGTGTGATACTTAGAGTTGGAAAACATTGAGATGTTGGAATGTAGGCATTTTCTTTAAGAAACAAAACAGCTGTTATATGCCTGGAAAAATGCAGAACCAGTTTTCAGATTTAAGTGTTATCATACGGAAGCTTCTGTCACAATGAATCGCAGTTTGAAGACAAGCAAAAAAAGAAAAAACAGATATAGGATCTAGTTGTTACTGCATGCAAAGATACTACAGGAAACAGCCATATACTTTGATTACAGAACAGGAACTGTTCTGTGAAGCATATTTGAAATTCAAAGAGTAAAAATGTAGTTCCTCCAAACTAGCATTAATAGACGGCAAGCATGATAGGGGGCATTATGGTAAACAGCTATTTGCTCCTTGTAAGGCCTACTAATCCAGAAAGGAAAAGATGTGAAATAAGCTTTGTTTTTTTTTTTAGATAGCAGAAATCAAATAGGACATCCATTTTAGGCACCGTTCCCTCCTGCTTTTATGCCCTCCTGCAGTATGAGCACTGCAGCATATGCTTTCTTGCAAAGATGCAGCTCAGATGAAACCCAAGACGAAAAAAGACAAATGGAAGGAAAAAAATCAATAACCACTTCTGAATTATTCATCTCCATGAAATATGAGTAAAAGTGCAAGTAACTCTCATCTTCAGAACAGCTGAATTTTCTTTATAGGAGTCAAACTGTCTACTGCAGATTTTCCTGCACAATCATTAATACTCAAAGTTTCAGAACCAAAGTTGTAGGCTTTGGTAAAATCCACACTATTCACCTACCTAAAGTCAAAGTAACTGAACAGCCATAACCAGTTTCCACGATTGCAAGTGTCAAAGTGTAGCAGACAAAATCCAGAACAGGCTTCAGCTTTATATACTATGAGTAGAACTGCTGAACAGAGGTCATTTGAAAGCAAAATATATCTGTGTCCTATTGTTCTGGGATTTTTTCCTGTCTTCATTTTTTATTTTTAACCATGAAAAATTCTAGTCTCATCTAGCTTGTCTGCCCCAGTAAGTTCTACAGATAAAGACCTATACCAGTAGGGATAAAAAGACACTGTTTTAGATGTATTTAAAATGCATTCCACCAAACACATTTAAAGAGGACCGAGAAATAAAAATCAGTTATTCACACTACTACCTCAAGGACAGACTGGCCTGCATTTAATATTTCTTGGCATTCTCATATTTAAAAATAAATCAAGTAAGACAATACCTACATCCACCAGGACAAGAAGTACTAAAGAACATGAAACAATGACAATATGCTTCTTTTATTCTGTGTCCTGAAGAAATAACCAACCTGTTCCCAACAACTTCATTATTAGTTTTCCTTTTCTATCAAATTTAAGTGTTAATTATCCCCCTAGTTCCATTCAAACAGATCTTGACACCTGAAATCTTTATTTACATGTGAAATATAAAACAGGACTGATCCAGCACTATGCTCTACCTTCATTTTCCATGAAGAATTCAAAGAGACTGTTTCATGATGAACCCACCCATTTACTCTTTACCTCCCCATATGCCATATATGCTTCTAGAATTTGAATTCCACAAACTGCCAACACTACTAAACCACGATATTTAGTTTTAGAAGCAAAAATAATAGTTTAGTAGGGCATGTACTAACTTCAGAAGAGCTACCAATGAATATTCATGACCTCAGTTATTTTGACTTTGGGAGCTTTATCTAATAAACTGGCAAAATTGGGAAGTTGGAGGTATGAGTGAAGATAAAGCAGAAAATAGAAAGAAGAAAACTGACCAGGTGTTAATTTTTGTCTGTTCTGTATAAAGACTAGTTAAGAGTACAAAATATAACCATATCAATCTATTTCTCATTAAATAATTCAATCAACACAGATTAATGGAGGTTTATTCTATAAATTCTATAATTTATTCTATTATTCATATATATGCCTATATATGGAATTCACCTACTAGCACTCTGACATTCTTGCTAGTAAGCTTCCCATACATTTCAGCCTTAAGTGGTAACTAAGGAAAGGATAGGGATGGAGCACAATAGTTACCTATACTGGCCACATTTTTGATCAGAGTGATTTCTTATTGCTTTTCTGGAGTAAATGAACATCACAGCACTGATAGCACTTCCTCTACCATTTACACAAACACACCCCAAAGAGAACAGGAATCTAATTTTGCTGAACTTTTCCAGTGAACCTGTGTGCCTGCAGTATTCCATTTACTTTAGATAAAGAAGGTTAAAGAATCATACTTGCATTTAAAAAAACAAACAAACAAAAAAACCAGGGCTCACTGGGGAGCCTGTTCAGCCAGGAAAAGAGGTGGCTGAGGGGGGACCGCATCACAGCATCATAGTCTACAACTTCCTCGCAAGGGGGAGTGGAGAGGCAGGTGACCTATTCTCTATAATCACCAGTGATAGGACACACGGGAATGGTGGGGGGTCCCTTCCAACTTGGGATATTCTATGATTCTATGATCCACAGGTATTAAGATTTGTTCCAGAAGAGAACTCAGACATAGCAGATTTAGTCAGAATGAAACATAGTTTACTGTGGTTTGCAGCCACTAATTCTACCTAGATGCGAGAAACAGTTTTAACCACTGGTAATTATAATCACTGAAAGTAATAACCCATGGCTTATGGTAGACTGCTTGTAACCTGATGCATTCAAGTGAAAAGCAATGCCTCACCTTAATACATAGTGCACCTCACTTTAATACACAATGCCTCACCTTAATACAATTGTCTGAATAATACAAAAATCACACACTCACCTACCAAACAAAAATAGTTAAAACATTTGTTTTGTTTATAATAAAAAATGTGAGATTGTCTTCAGGTAGTAAACACCCTTTCCTTGCAGTTCTTAGTATTCTAAAGCCTGAATAAAGAAATTGACTAATTTGCTTCATTTTTTTGCTTCATACAGGCTAGCAGGATAAGGCAATATGTAAGAAATCAGATAGAATGGGTGTATGGTGTGGATACCACGCAGAAGCATGTTTGCTCTATCAAGAAATAATGAAAAGCTGACTATTTTTTGCAGTCTCCCAAAGTTTCCAAATCAAGTAGCAAGGCATTCCATTACAAAGAATAAAAGGTGCTACTTCAAAAGATGCTTCTAGACAGTCTTTACCAATGCCCGTTAAGTCCATTTTAAACTTCGTTATTTTCTAGCTCAGAGACTTTTATAATTTTTCAGGATCAAATAGAAAGCACGTCATCTCAGATTCCCCGTGTACAAAGCAATACCAGTTCAGGAAAGGAAAATAGTATCTCCAGTCTGCAATTTTAAATTCTTATAGAGAGGAAAAGGAGCATATTCTCTGGCAACACCATGGTTAACAGGGCAAGACAAAATCCTGGAACAGAGCCCAATCAGAGTCAGGGACATCTGTCTTCTAAGGAGGTTGGAATTATGGCATTAAAATTACAATAGCACATGACAACAATTAATCTCATGGCAAAATAGGATTAACAGGCTCCTTCAATGCTAGCTTTTTGAGTCCACACCTAGGGGAAAAAATATTTCTTGAAATAGCAGCTAAAATCCTGGAAAGGATCACTTCAGAGGAGTTCTGCTAAGTTCTTTCATCCAAGCTGGATGCAACGGAGTGCCAGAAGCAGTGCTGCTGCTCTGCAGACTGAAGGTTGGACAACATTTCCGAGCAACACACAAGCACCTCGTGTACCAGTATGGGAAGATGATGACATTGCTCGTTTCTCTTACATGTTAATGCTTCCAGTGGAGAAGTAAGATAGGATACATTTGCTGGCTGTAAGTAATGATGCCTTCCGCTGTCTGAACCTATCCTGGGAAGTTCTGAAAAAACAAGCTTCTCTAGATGTATTCATGATCTCAGGCAGAGTAACAGCCCGAATGGCTCAGCCCAGGTGCTCATTCCTAGGAGGAAAGCACTGAAACATCTTAAGACACTTACCTCCAACTGTTTAAGTATACTACCCAGGTAAACAGGAATTGAGAGCTGCTGGTCAGAGGCTCCCTCCTCAAGCCCATGCCAATACTTTAAAAGCAAAGGAAGAAATTCATAGCACAGTAGAGTGAAACAGACCAAGAAATCTGTCAGGAAGTTATTCACAGCTGTTGTCACATGATCAGGATTATTTTCACACTTAATCCTCCTTCCCTTTTGCCTATCTTATATCTTAGCAAGGTCCAGTTCACGTGGATTGGAAAAGCATACTCTAAGCCACTGAAGGCAGGGACACTAAAGGAGAAACATACAGTAGCCACAGTAAGCTAATAATACACTAGCAATACATTAACAAAGCTTTTGTTACCAGTCTCCAAGTATGGCTGGGATTCCAGCATCATTTGTACAAAGTCACCCAGAGCTTGTATTAACTTATAATAATTATGTCTAGCACCACCATTTCTGCTAAAACAAACATGAAATTCCCCAACAGGTAGCAGACAGAAAAAGAGAGCATGTTAGAGCTACTCTTATTTGTGACGCCACTGTCACTGTAGTTGCTGTGCTTACAATGCACACAGCCACCAGGAGAATGCTGCCTTTGTCAAGTAAAAGTGTCACTACAGCACTGCAAAAAAAACATGCAAGTCAAAGTTACTGTGTGTAGCCACTGTGAGGGACAACATGAACTAGTTACCAGAGTACTGTTTAAAAAAGAATCAAGCCTATCTTTGAGAACAGATAATTAACATAACTGTTCTGCAGCATACAGATCCTTCATAAACAGTTATCCAATGACTGAAAGCTGCTCATTTTATGAAGTGGAGAAAACAGTTTCGATTTTTTATTGCTGTTTTTCCACAGATATTGAGTGCAATCACATGCCCCTTCTTTCTTCTTAACTGGCCATCTCACTCAGAGCTGTTAAACACTTATTTAAGAAAGAAACACAGCTCAACAAAAAAAGTAGAGATAAGAGAATAAGGCCAGACAGTCAAGAAAAAAAGTGCTATTCTGGGCAAAAAATAGAAAGAATTAAAATAGGTTACACACTAAGAGATAGCAGTTGTCTGACGAGTAAAAAAAAAAAATAAAAAAAAAGCCTTACATAAGGTGCTAAAAACAGTGCCTGCAACACCTGAAATGCCTGGGTTGTCAGAACAATAGAACTGCGTGTTCACCAAGGTCATGAAAGACGCTGCTCTCAGTATGCAAATGCTGACTCCTAACAGCCAATTCAGCTTTCCAGCAAGAGGCACTCAGCTCTCAGAACTTTAGCCAGTAGTGCACTGACCTCAGCTAAGTCTTATGGAAGCAAGTCAGATTCTAGAGGATGCTAAAGTCTGGAGTGCAGGTAGGTGTTTTTATTTTGTGGTGATGTCACTCATGAACAGCAGCTGAAGATAAGAACTGGAAGTCTTATTAGCTGTATGCTTAAGTAC
The DNA here is from genome assembly GCA_011075105.1 of Heteronetta atricapilla. Taxonomy (NCBI): domain Eukaryota; kingdom Metazoa; phylum Chordata; class Aves; order Anseriformes; family Anatidae; genus Heteronetta; species Heteronetta atricapilla. The sequence goes on from CM021740.1 coordinate 21,702,367, forward strand.
TACAGGAAGTCATGTAAGAACCATACCACAAATAGGGTCAGCAATTATAGAGAGGCAGTAGCACCAAGGAATCATTCAAATAGGGAAAGCCAATATTTTGCTAAATTTCTTATCTGATAGATCTTGTTCAAAGGGGATGATTTTTCCCCCATTCTTTAGGTGTATAGTTTCATGAATCCCTCATTATTAAAAGGGTAAACAATAAATTAAGAAGAGGCACAGTGTTATCTTCAAAAGCTGCAAAAGCATGCAAAGTGTTGTGGCTATCCATTCAAATGTAGCTTAGTTAAGTAAAATGATTACGGGGCTTGAACACCTCAATCTTAGAAGTCTCAAATCCTTCAACTTAGAGAGGAAGGCCAAGAGCGTGAAATACATTAAAGGCTTACCAAAAAAATCAGTCATAGATCAGGTCATTACTCAAATCGTAAAATGCTAGACAATAGGAAACGCTCAGTGAAGCTAAACTTAGAAAATAACTTCTTTTGATAGCAACCAGTAATTTCTTTACTTGTTACATGTAACTTGTTACATGGCTGTGAAGGCAGACAGTATTTGTATTCAGAAAGGATTAAACTTTTTTTTTTTTTTAACTAAAAGGAGTTGCTGTGGACAAGCCCTTTAACATCCCAAATCCAAGCATTATGCAGAGTGAGGGAGTATGAGGAAAAAGGACAATCAAAAGCAGCTACTCTCATATGTTCTCCCTGAAATACATCTATTATTGTTACTTCTTGAGACAGAATATCAGGCTACATAGACCACTGATCTGATTCAGTATGGCATTTCCTTTGACCTTACTCATTTTTAATAATCTGAACAGAATTTTCCGTTCTTACCTTACTATTCAGTAGAGAAAAACAGAATCAGAGCATTTCTGAAAATTTGTTTCTTTCATAGTAATGATATTTCACGAGTGAATCCTATATGATTTTACTGAATCCTCAGTAGATTCAAATGTATAATAAATATGTACAGAAGCGTCAGTTGTGAAATGCAGGTTAAACATTTATATGAGTTCTGGAGCAAGAGAAGCACTATTTACCCTTTCAATCAGTAGTCAGCATTTGGATAGGACAGCATGAAAACAAGAAACCAATGTTCATTTAACCTTTGCTTAGCTCAAATATAGGAATATGTTATTGGAGCTCTGGCTTCTTATTTCCCACCAAGCAGTCTGTTGGAGTATCAGAGTAAGAACCATAATGCATACTTTATGAACAAAGCAACATTTTAAAAACACACAAAGGTGAAAAAAATTATTCCTCATAACTTCCTAACCTGGCCTAACAAAGAAGGTTCATTATGCTGGCTTCAAACAGGTAAGATGAAGCCCAATATTATTATCAAGGACAATCCTGAAGACGGATTATGTATTTGGAAGAAACCATTTTAGAGAATGAAACAATTTCTATTCTAAATGAAAATTTAGAAATAGTGGTAGTGATTTCAGCAATCAGACAGTCTGTACAAACAGATTACTTCTATATAAGAACTAAGAGATTAACTAAGAAGTTCTCAGCTTCCAACCTGAGATCCAATACTCTACATTACAGGAGGCATTACAGGACCTTACTTATTAATAAAGCCAAAAAAGCTTGTCAAAGCCTCAAACATCATATTGATATAATGCACCTTATGAAATATTAATTATACTATTTAAGCCTAGCTTGACTTTCAATTGTATCATTAGTTGGTTATAACAGGTTTTCTGAAGATTACCACAGAATATAATCTGAGTGGAAAGATTACTGGTATAGCTATTCAACTATCTTAAATCATCAGTCTAGCTAAAAGCAGCTGCTACTATTTCTGAGAACAGTTTTTTTTATTATTATTATTCCTGCTCTCTACAGGAATGTTTTTTTCCCAACAAACTCAAACAAGGATCAGAAAGTATGTTTATCTTGTTCTGAGAAGTAATTATTCTGAGCATTTTACATTGCCACATATCAATTTCTATTGGAAGAGCATAGTCTCTCTGTTTTGCAAAGAACTATTACCATCCAGACCAGGGTACACGATCAAGTACTTATGGCAGCCAATGGCAACTGACAGCGGTACAAAAGTGCACATAGGGGTACCCTCACCATAAGGGCACACAAGCCTTCAGTATTTCACCTTGAGTTGGTTTGACACTTACTTTTCACATCACATTACCCTTTCCCTCCTTCAGGGCATTTATTAGCTTCCAGATGGTCCATAACACATAGAAAGTTTGTCATGCAAGATCCTCTTTAATTCTTCCTACCTTCTTCCATTATTCTGCTGCTAATCAGGACTACCCCTTTTCCCTGTATACAGTTCATCATCAGATGCTTGTTTTGTTTCACGCTGTCCCTACCGTCCATAGTTCTCCCCTGCAAACTATGCTGCACGGTTACCCCAAGAGCAAAAAAGTTGTGTTGTTTGTGATAATCAGAAGTGAGTCAGCAAGATAATGTACCAAAACAGTCACCTTTTGTAAGGTGGACTAGGTATCATTTATGACTGCCACACCATTACTGGTTCTGTCCTTAGCTTTTCTCCTCTCATTTGAGCCAAATCTTAGACTCATTTGTTCCTCATCTCTAAATAAGCTGAAACAGAATTTAGAACATAAGTTAGATTCTTAAACATGAAAGTACTTAGTATAGAAAAACTGCTCAAACAAATGTGGTACAGCTGAAAACATTTAAGATAGCAATTATCTTCCAGAGGGTATGATCTGATGGTACATATGGAATGCATAAAGACTGTCCCCAGGTCACATTTAAAGTTTTTCTAGATTATCATGTCAGTTGTGACCTGCAATTTCTGTTTTTGCAATCTTTCCTATGTTCTCCTCCTAACCATATCATAACCATAGCTTCTTGCTAGCTATCACCAGAAATCTGTCTACACTCAAGATCTACCACCTTCAAATAAATGATGGTGTTATAGCTTAACTCTACGATTTTCAAGCTGAAAGGCATTCACCTTTAAGCTACATTATCTTCTGCAATAATCTTGAACTATGTGAACTGTCATTGTTGTCTGCAGCTCGAGACAGTTGCTTAATACAACTTAAGTTGTGGCTATAAGCCTCACACTTACTCTTTTTGCCTCAAGATTCTGGATCCCATGGAGAGATCCCTCTGAGAAATCACCCTGCTGCATTTTGACTAACATGCTTATTGAATTGATCAACAAGAACATGCAACTTTCTAGTTTGATGCAAAGCTACTCTCTCAACTTCCATAACCCCAAAGACTGTCTCTACCTGTCTGTTCTTGCCTTAAGTGCTGCCAGGGGACTAGTAGAGAAGTCATACACCAGCTGCACACACCTGCCACAAACCAAGTAGCCACCTATGGTAACTAATTGGCTCCAAAGACCACGTTCCTTGGATAACCAGGCCAGAATATCTCACATCTATACTGCTGACAGCTTCACCACACAAGCAGGAACAGCTGAAGGCCAGCTGTACTTCTCCCTTCCCAAAGGAGTACTACAGCAAGAGATTTTGTGTAGAGTCAAAACAAACGTATTCTATTTGAAATTCTGCAAATGTGTATTTATGGAGAAGGGCTCTAAGAAAGAGTGGTACTATATCTACTACCACATTAAACTGCAAGCCTTCAATTCAGGATAAAAAGTATCTATGGACAGTTTCAGCTTCCTCGGTTAAATGAGACTAGCTCAGCTGAGATTGCACTAAAGACTCACCCCAGGCTGTTTAACATGATCATTATCTTTAGTGATACCATAATACTAAAAAAGCAACATGGCAAGAGATTTAAGTACTATTTTCCACTGCTAACACAGGGACTTCAATAGCTCTAAGTCATTGTCTTTTCATAGGAAAAAGGAATTTGGCCACCACCCACCTTTCTCCCTGCTTCAACTTACCAAAGAAAGATATCTCCTGTATCTCTTGCCTAAAATGTAACCAACTCATTACAGCTACAATAGTGCACTCACATTAAATGTGGTTAGGAATTCATGCCAGAAGTTACTTTTATAGTATGCAGAAGCAGTTCCCTTTGATTAGTTTATTAAATTTGATAGAAAACAGCTCATTTGTTTGGCAGATCACTTTTGAAGAGATAATGGTAATGGATAAGTGTCTTGCATTTAATATGCTTAATATTTTCAGTTATAGGGGAAAATATCCAGACAAGAGATCTGAACCTTGCCCCTTATTTTATGGCTAATAGAATTCTTTGAACAGACTTCATGGACTTCGATTTCCAAAACACTGACAAGTGGACAAAAATCACTTATCTTTGTCTGCTGGCTCCTTCAAAGAACTACAAGCAGGACTTCCCTTTGCAGAACCAGTGGGTACTGTTCTCAGATTGACACTAATTCTGTCCTTTATTATAGTTTCTACTGATTTGCCCAATAGAATTAGCAGTTGGTTGACAGGCCTGCAGTTCCCTGGATCCCTCTTGGAACCTTCTTTATAGACTGGCATTGCATTTATCACCCTCTTGCTCTGGAGGAAAGAAAACGTTTTAGGTGAGAGAATACACGCTACTAATATTAATCCAGATATTTCAACCCTGAATTAAGAATTCTTCAGTGAACATTATACCTTAGTTACCTTGTTCGAGTCTATTTGTACCATAACCCCTGTAATAGTTGCTTCAAATGCAGACAAATCTTCTGCCATGTCTTGGCTTGTAAGTTTAATAAATAGTATTTTAATACACACACAGAACAGACCCAACAATATACACTCTGCTTTGCAAGGAGGCAGATTTTCTATCCCCATATTAAAAGAGTCACAAGTAAGTCAAGAGACCTCTCAAGTCAGTGGCAGATTTGAGAAGAGTCTAAGTACCTTCTTTCACAGCTATCCATTAAGAGAACAGTTTTTCCAATGGGAAAATATATTCAAGAAGCTTTGACAAGAGTGTAAAAGGAACAGTGAGTTATGAGTCTTATTAAAAGAGGTTTTGCAACAGCATCATTAGTGCTTATTACAGCAACTTTAACGTACGTTACATAAATTATAAACAGCATAACTAGAATCCAAGCTTTGACTGTTAATGACACTGTCAAAATACTTTTACTTATTATTCTTCTCAGGAAGAGGAAACAGGCCTCCAAAAAAGTGATTCACAAAGCCCTTTGATTAGTCTTACACATCCCTTGCAACACATTTTATACATGCAAAAGTACATTCTAAAACCCAAAAGGAAAAGGCAGATAGTACATAACTCACATAACACTATATCATGCCATCTGAATAAGATACAGAAGACAGACAAACTCTAACTTACTAGGTTAATACACTTTTACACAGCACGTTTTTATTCACTCTATTCTCAGTAGTAATTAAATTCCTTACATCCAACAAATCCTTAAGATTGTTTTTCTTCTTTAGTGGTTGTCTGCAGAATCCTGAGCAAACAATTCACTAAATGAATATGACATTCTAAATCAAAATCAACTTTATTCTGTATTTTTTCAAATCCAGAAAGAAAAAAGTAAAAGTTAATGGTGATAAACTGACAACTGACCTTTGACTTCTGAAGAAAATTGAGCCAGATGCCGGGTTACAAAGAGTCGCAGTTGCTGATTCAGGTCACAGAAGAGAAGGTTAATATTCCAGGAACGAATTCCTGCCCAACAGAAAAAGAACAGCAAACTGTTGTTACACTTACTTCAGAAACAGAAAAGGAGACAGAAATTAAACAAGACATATAAGAACCAGTGATGGTCTTCCAAGCATCCCTGCCCATGGCAGGGGTGTTGGAACTAGATGATCATTAAGATCCCTTCCAATCCAAACTATTATATGGTTCTATGTCTAAGACTGAGAAAAAGTCTCCAGAATCAGAGGGACATAAGGTGTTTCCCTTCCATAAAACATCTATCCCTGAAGTACATGCAGTAAGCAACTCTTCATTCTACCTAGGCTTCAAATGAGTGAGACTAATAAAAAAAGTTCAAGGGTTAGTGGCTAAATTACTCTACTGCCCAAGCAAGGCAGTTACACTACGTTAACTTTACATCTTCTGCATTATCCAGCACTGGTTGCACATAGAGACAGGCTACTGAATATTGAAATTACTCAACAGCTCAGACACACTGGTTTCCATGCTCTTATAGCTTGAGCATCTTCCAAGTCATAAGGGTCTCCTCCACCCCTCAACACCCCCAACTCCCTCTGCCCAATCACTCCTTCAAAGCCCCTGATCCTACTCAAAGACCCTTTGAGTTTGTTCTTTAATCTACATAATCTTTGTAAGCTAATTGCCTTCATATCAGCAGGAAGCAGTGTCTGCTCCCAGAGCAAGCGGCACCACGCTGTGCTGGGAAGTCGCCTTCAGACTTTAGCATGAGCAGCTATACATTCTAGAGGACACCAAACACTACAGATCAGATCTTCTTCACAAGCTAGTAACAACCTCTCCTGGATGGTGTGATACTACATTGTGGTACCACGAAAGTCACCATGGAAAGGTACCATGGAAAGTCACCATGAATCACTACTCTGGCCTCTTATGCTCCTGGCTGCAGAAGCACAGCTGTTGAAGAACAATACCACAGACTTCTAAGAGTTTATTAAAACAAGGATTTCAGCCCCCGTTTTCTGGGGGTCCTTGCTGACAGTTCTTTCACCATTTTCTGGAAGCCTGTCCTCTCTTGTATAAAGAAAATAAAGTTTTACTGTTTGTGCATCCAGTATCTGCTTTCTTTCCAAGTGAAGCATGTTGACTTTTCATGGACATAGCATTCCCAGTTGCCACAATTTTTGTTCTCCAGCACAGTAACTTGATGTTACACAAGAGCTGCTGACTACTGGTGGGAAACAGTACCTTCTACGATACAAGCTCCAGCTTTGAACACATAACCAAGACAGAGTTAGCAATCATTGCATCACAGTTCAGTAGTCTAGAGGCCTGTAAAATCCACATAAACTCAGGAAAGTTTTGATCTTAATTTCTTTCTGGTGGCAGCTGACAGACTAATACAGCTTATCACCTGACAGTCTGCACAGCAGAGCATAAAAAAAGTAAACCCTCTGAACATCAAAAAAGCTTACTGCCACTTTCAGTGTCAAAGAACATCTATTCCTTTCTGTTTAGCCATGGGATAGGAAAAAGTAAGATGTGCAGTAAGAGACAACAAACAAAAAGGTGAAAATAATGTTTTCCTATTAAATTCTGTTGGAAAGCATAATGGATTAAACCAATGTCAAATATAACTGCCTCTGAATGCAGTGCTGATGAGCATTCTGACCCAAACAGGAGCAAGGTGGCACTCTGCAGGGCATATCCTGCTGACAGTAGCTGCTGTGTCAGAGTCCTGGTGTTCTACTGCAGAGATAAATGATATTTGAGGCACTGCTACTTCCTCTAAGACACAGACAGAAGAGATACTCTTTCAGATTAAGGAAAAGGTGAAATTCTCATTTCACTCATTATCTTATTTGTCACAATTTATTCAGTGTTTTCTTTCCCTCCAGAAAAGGAATCTCACTCCCCTTGCCACAGTTTCAATTTATCCCATAGCACAATGGTCAGAACATTGTCTTTGCTGATTAGCTTCCTGTTTCCAGATAGAGGAGTGCAGACTACACCATAATGAGATTTATAGGTGCCCATGTTCTTCACATGTACATACCTTGGGTAAGGTACCATGGAACTCAGTTTCCCATCTCTGTCTTAATGCCCTTGTAAACTTTTTTATTTCTTGCCAACATAGCTGGCTCATAAGATTTGGCATTTCCTAATACCATAAAATGTCTTTTAGATGTTGTTCTATAACTGGACAAGAGTCACACAGCAACAGAGAAATCAGACCAGTATTTGTTGGACAGCATTTTAGAATAGGTGGTGTTCACGTTTTCCACAGATACACAATGCCACTGCATAAGAAGCACCAAGTGTGGGAACAAGCAGGTTCCCACAGTGTCCTATATTCATTATTCCATTCTCCTGAACCAAGAAGAAAACGGAAAGTACACTTTCTGGTTCAGCCAGAGTAAGAGAGTTATTTATTCATTTACTCTTCAAGAATCTCTTCCCGGTAGGTTTTTGTGCAGGCAGGGCCCCAGAGCCAACAGAAAGACACAAAATACAAAACTGTTTTATCCTTAAATATATAGATAGATGTATAACATGTAACATTTTAGACAAGTTTGGCTTACCAACTTTATTTGCTAGCTATTTGCTTGCTATTTATTTGGCTTACCACTTATTTGCTAATTTTTTTAATTTGATTTTCACTGGATCTATAAGCCTTTTCCTAGGCTTACAAAGTTGCAGGAAAATGCTTTTCTGAAGGGTAGAAGCATTTTGTTATTTATATTGCTTTGTTTCCTGAGGAAATCAAATCCTCTGCTTAGCAGCCTATTCTACCCTTACACAAGGCTTACGTGAAACCTCTTCAGAAAGCTACCCTTAAGAAATGGGATACATCATTTTTGTACTATTTCCATGCTTCCAGAACACCCTAACCAAGGGTATAGCTGTCTCCACCTTTATAAAATGCTGTATGTTGATAGATCTCAAGACACACACACACAGTCATTTTAATGATTCTTGTTATTTATATCCATTTTCAACTTACAGTTCTCAATCTATTTCAAGAAGAGGCCATTCCCTCAATTTCCACAGTGGAGAAAAATCCTCTATGACTTTCTGGAGGTCATGCACCCCATCAATGACAAAGAGAAGCCTGTAATCCAGGTTCCTAGCTCCTTCAGCAGTTCACTTTCTACTGAGCAAGGCATTCACTTCTACTGGTAGAGATGTAGCAATAGTCCTGCTTAAATAGCTCTTATGCCAAAAGATGGCTGCACTTGACAGGATTTCATTAGGTTTCTGGTCAGACACAATTAACTGTAGAATTTGTATGTGCTATGACACAATCCATATTGCAAAATTTGCATTTATTTTTTTCTGGAATTCCCAGGGTATTGACATATCAATCCACTAGTTGACAGTCCAATCAGCCACTATTTCAAAGATTCATTCAAAAGTGGGACAGAGATGCAAGTTGGCACTCCATTTCAGTGAAGTCCCAAGCAAATAAAACCATCCGGATGTGCAGAAAGTGGGAGCAGCCCTTCAAAGCCTCTCAGAGGCTAAGTAGTCAAAATCCGATCTATCCCTGCTGAATGGAGTCATCCCTTGGAAAATGGAATGAAACACTAACAGTAGTTGGTAAGTGGCCTGCCAAAGACGGATGGATGGCAAAGATGCTGAAGTGGAGGAACTGGACAAGACATGACATTTTTATACCCCCTTCTTAAATCACACCGTCTATCTGTTCCTTAGTACTGTTGACGGTCAAAAGGCACACACCCACAGAAGTATCTCCGAATAGCACAGTTTGGCCAACATTTACAGCGGTCATCACTGGCATCTTTTAAGACAACGCACCTTGGAAATGAGGGGAGCACATACCAACTTCCAAGCGTATGAGGCAACCCTCATTTCTGAATGATTTACTAAACTGCATACTGAAACAGGACCCCCTCCATCCCCACAAGGTCCTCATGCAGCTGACAATCCAACCTCTCTTTTTCTTCGGAACGATCAGAAGCTGCCACAAAGAAAGAACTACCATTCCACCCGACTGCCTGGCCCCCATCCCTTGAAACAATTCCACAGCTAATTACGCAGAGAACGACCCTTTGCCAAGGGCGCCGGGCACCACCCCAGCACGGATAGGTAACAGAGCAGCCAGGCGTTCCGGCACCACGCCTTGTCCTGCGCCATTTCAGGGGCGGTTATCTGCCGGGCTTTGCCCACCCGCAGCCCCTCCGGCCCACAGGCCCCTGTCGGCAGCTGTCCCCTCGCACTGCAGAAGTCACTCGGGCAAGACAAAGCCTCCGGCAGCCAGAACTTCGGGTGAGAGGGAAGCAAGACCTGGACTTCTGATCCTCTACTGAGACGGAAATTCGGGGAAACCAGAACCACGGAACGCCTTCAAACTTCAGACATTTATGAACAGCGCCAAACGCATTTCGCAAACGCAAGTGGAGGAATTCGCAGAGGGGAAAAAGAAAAAGAGGCAAAAAAACCACCCCAGCTGTTCACGGCCCGAACACCTGCAGGCACGCCTGCCTGCAGTAGCAGAGCCCCAGCCGCCTCCCGCCCGCAGATGCCCGGCCCCGCCGCCGAGGACCCCTGACCGACCCCGGCCCGCTCCATGCCCCCGGGCGGCCCCCGACCCCCTCAGCGCCGCCTCGGCCGACACCTGCTCCCCCTCCGCCGCCCAGCACCGCCGGGCCGGGGCCGCCGTCCCCCCGGGCCGAGGACGAAGCTCTGCGGCGGCGCCTTACGGCGGGGCGAACAGCGGCGGCTCCGCCTGGTGCCGGGCGTCCGCTTCCCGGCGGCGCGGCGGCAGGGCCGGCACCCCGCGCGGCCCCTCAGGCGGCGGCGGCGCCCGGCCGGCCCCGCTCCTCACCGCGCTCCAGGGCGCCGCGCAGCGCCCCGCGCTCCGGCTCCGTGCCGACCTCGCCGATCACCACCAGCAGCGCGTGCCTCCGCGCCTCCCGGCAGCGCGGCCCGCCCGGCAGCCAGGGCGCTGCCGTCTCCATAGCGACCGGCCCGGCCGTCGTCTCCATGGCAACCCGGCGGCCGCTGCTGCAGCAGCGCGCTGTGACTGGCGCACGGCTCTTAAAGAGCCCCGAGCTCCTCCCCCATTGGCCCAGCCGGCACGCGGCGCTGCGCTACTGCGGCGAACGCGGGTGTGGCCTCAGGGGGCGCGGCCTCTCAGGCCGCAGCCTCTCAAGCCGCAGCCTCTCAAGCCGGAGCCGTGCCCGGCGGCGCTGCGCTCCTCCGCGGGCCGTGGCTCCGCCCTCTCCCCGGGCCCCGCTCGGGGCCTGCTTCGGATTCTTTGCCGGCTCGGGGAGCTCCTGGCGCGGGCTGCGCGCAGCTGGCCTGCCCGAACCCGCGCCGTCCGCAGGCGCGAAGCGCGGCGCCGTCGCTACCTGACCAGCGGCTGCTGTGAGCGGTCCCGGGCCGGAGGGCGGCGGGACTCCCGGTCCCCGGCCGGGCGCAGCAGCGCTCCGTCGTGCAGCTGCCAAGCTCAGGTATCGAACCGTGAGCCGAACTCACGACCTTTAAAAGAATAATCCTTGTTGATCTGATGGGAGAGAGTTGCTTAAATATAGAAATCTGCAGAGGTTTTTAAATAGCCTATATTGGGTTATTGCAATATCCACAGTAAAATGATGGAAGGCAGCAATATTAAAAGATGCCCAGGCTTGCCGTCATTTACTTTTCCTTCTTCTCTGTCCCTTGGTAGTAAACTGAACGGTGAGATCTTCATTGTCTTCTGGTGATTCTTTTCCCTGTTCGACTGCAGACAAGTGTACTGGTCTCCAGTGGTACCTTATGAGCTTTCCTAGATTCCAGAAACATGGTATACAAGAAAAATCTCTCTGAACTTTACCCTCAGGTGTAAAACAGCAGTTGTGAGCAGTCACCTGCTGTGTAGACAGGACTTCTTAACATGCAGAGTGACCAGAGAGGGCCTTAGTTCAGGACACAGGTCCACAGCTCTAACAATCTGTTCTAGCTAGCCACATCTTCAAAGCACTTCAGCACAGTATCTGGAACAAACAAGCAAACAGAGTATGAGACTTTGGTGTGCCAAACAAGGGAGAAGCACCAGAAAGTAGTAAAATCCATCTCTCTTCTGACAAAGGAATTGAGAGACATCTTGTGCTGATGAAACTGAGTGGAAAAGTATCCCAGCTACTTTAAAACAAGATTGAAGTCAGAAATAATCTGCAGTGTTTCCTAACGCAGCATCAGGTTCTGTCCTCTGCAGTCTGCAAGATTTCCACAGAGATGAGCTATAGTTTAAGAAGCTTGATGATAAACCGGTGTCTTGTCCTGCTTTGTTCCCTTGTGACTTGCCAAGCCTGCTGAGAGGACTCAACTGAAACCTCGGAAGGTTCAGACAGACAGACAGCATTTTGGCAAGCATATATGAATCTGAAAATCCATACTGTCATAAGCCCCTGTGAGAAGCTAATTGGGAAAACAGCCAACCACAGAAAGGTGGGAAAGATCCAGAACAGTTATTCTGGATTAGTTCTGCAGACTACTGGAGGTGTTACTAACTTTAACAGTTTCTCAGTTTGAGATCTTTACTCAAAAGGAGATCTTCACTCTCAACAGATGTATTAGGGGATGCTGCAATAGTTTGTTTTTGCACTACATTGCGATGACATAACTGGCTATGATATTTAATAAATAAATCTTACAAACAGAGAGTTAGTGCATCAGAACAGTTTAACTTTTGTGTATTGTACCTTGCATAACAGCATTAATTTAATTTGTCTCATGGGATTGCATGGAAGCAGGTAAATACGTGAGTAAAGAGAGAAACCTACAAATAAACATCAGCGTACAATAAACTCTATCTTGAAAGTAGTATTGTAGATCTTGGAGGGCGAGTATGAAGATGCAAGATTTTCAGAGATTTTTACACCAGCTGGTAGAAATGCCTTCTGTTTTCAGGTGATTCAGTTTTAACATTTGCTGCTTATTTTTGACATGGTAGCTTTTCAGAGCTGCAGCTTTCCACTGCAGTGCAGAGAGACTCCTCCAGCTGGCTTTCTGCCAAGGGAAAAAGAAGCAGGAGACATGCAAGCTGTAGTGAAAGCTTAAAAAGAATGTCCAAGTATGGTCCTGTACCATAGTGTCTAGAACCTCTTGGGAGGACAGTTTACAGTTAAGAGAGGCATTTTCATACCGTGATCAATTTGTGTTCTTTAGCAAATGATAGAATCATGTCATTTCTGTTGTTTTCTGCTGTGAATCAGATCTCTCGCTGGTCACAACAGAAATGGAGTAGCTGTGCAGCCGTACTGGTGTTACATTTCATCAGCACTAGTGTGTGTGTGCTGCATCAGGTAGTGAAAGGAGGGATTTCTAGCCTAAGAGTTTCCTCCTTTTCCCTGTAAATCCACATTTTAGATGCATCCAATAGATCTTTAGAGCAATTAATGTGCAAATTTCTGCTTTCAAGCACCACAGCAGTAAAAGGCACCCCTGTGAAGCATCACAAGCTGACTGGGGCTGGGTGCAGATATCACAGGTCCTGACAAGCATCAGGTGCTGACAGAATGAGAGGTGGCAAAAGCAGACAGAAGGAGTATCTCTGAACAGAGGGAGCTGATGAATCACAGGTAAATGACCATTATAAAAATTGATTTAAAAAAAACAGGCTCAAAAGAGCATAAATAGGATCTTCATAATATCAAAGGAAGATCAATCTACTTAATTTAATTATCTTAGTCCTTTAGCCTGGAATGATGACTTTCTCTATTCCCTAGCTAAAAATGACCATATGGATAAAATTACTTCATGGAGCCAGAGATCTATGGCAGTATCTGAATAAGGCTACTGCCTTTAACCAAGGTAAAATATAATTTAATTTTAGCTGTGACCTTTCTGAGTAGCAGAGAACAATAGGTGACTTCATAAAGGGACTGTGCTCTTTGTAAGGGCCCTGATCTCACCTGCAGGAATCACAACTATCCTTGGAGCAGAAGAGCCTGGCATTCATAATGCTTCCCTGTAGATACGGAACTGTTTTGCCGTTTATACTGACACTTCCAGGGTGTATTTTAATATACAGAAAGAGAAACAAACAGCTAAGCCCTTCAGTTTGACCAAACCATTTATATATATATATATATATATATTTAAATTTATTTATTTGCTTCTCTTCAGCTCTGTGGATGATTTATTGGAGCAGTCCTGCTTTTCTTCCAACTTCTGTTGTATAGAAGGCTTTGCAAGATACTGAATGTCTCCTGCGAAATTTGGAATGACTGCAGCTCTGATCAAGACAGGGATCTACCTACCTATAAAATTATCACTGTGTATTGTGTCATTTCCGATGATGCAGAGCTTTTGAATTAAAGTAGATGTTTATCAGACCAAGGAAGGTACTAATTTGTGCTGATGCAGCAATTCCTCTTTGAAGCCAAGGTGATTTTTAATGCATTAAATATTAAATATGAAGTGGTCAGAATTCTTACCTCCTTGTTTAATCATTCCTCATAATTAAAAACAATTAAACTAATGTACTTGAAACAGTCAGGCAAAGCACAAGCATAAAAAATGTGCAGAAATTGAGTATTACTAAGATTTTTGAAGACCGAGCTGTACACGTTGCCAGCAACCACACTGAACGGTGCAAAGAAACTGTGATACTATGCTTTCCACCATATTTGTGCATATGTCTTTCACAATTTTCCTTGCTTGGTAAAGCCAGGTTGTGATACTAAGATTTCTCCAGAAGAAGGAGCAGTGAAACTATGTGATCCTGGCTTGTAGGTAAACAGTTAAACTTCAGTATTACATGGTGCATTTTATGTTACTAAATGCTAGGCATATTTAAGCCTAACATAAGTGATATGTGAGCCAATAAGTAACACACATGCCCAAGAAGGAAGTTTATTGGCTGTGGTATTGCTAGCTATGTATGGCATACACAATTAAGTACCCACCCTTTTTGTTTGTTCGTTCATTCTTTGGTTACATTCACATGATGAGCACATCTTTGGGGTCAGTCTTTTCACAACTTAAGAATATACATATATTGGATTAATGCTGAGACCCTTTGCCTGAAGGTCATAGGAGAACAAGAAACTGCATTGTTGAATACCAATGCTTGATACTTGTCCCATTGTATATCTTTCAGTGCTCTACCACTTCCATAGTACACAGCCTCTGAACAGTGGTTAAGTGATCAAATCTATGTTTGCACTGAAATTCAGTATTAATGAAAGACAAAATAAGCCAACTTTAAATAAAGAAATATCTGACTAAAATTAAGTTTGGCAAAGAAGTGCAATAAGAAATAAGGTTTAAGAACACAGTAACTACAAAAAAATGCTGTTTCATTTACCCTCTGGGACTGATTTAGAGACCGTCCTGCAAGGTGGATATTGCTGTGACCTAAGGAAGCTGTCCTCAGGCCTGCTGCCTAAGGAGTTTGTGATACCACAAGTACATCAAAGGAAGCAGAGTCCTCCGCTTTCATATCACAGAAGGTAACACAAGAAAAGACATTGTTTACGTGTATTTATCCTATAGCACAAGTCAGAGTAATGTGTCTTAAGTCTTGCAGTCATGTATCTATTTGTACACAATTATTTAAAATTATCTTAGTTTTCCTTTAAAGTTTGATAGAAACATAGTGTCACTTGGCCATATATTACTCTTGAGTCGGGCCACTGAAGGTTTAGGAAGTGTTTTCTCAGGATCCAGAATTTATCTTTCTCAACAACAAAAAAAAAGCACATTAATGTCAGCAGGGCACCCTCTAGGGGCCACTGTGTAATTTTTGTACGCCGTTCTGAAAATGATTTAATGTTAAAATCAAATGTCAAGTGAATTGTTCTAAATTATTAATTAAGCTTTGGCATGGTCCTGGAGGAAGTGACAAGGACAGTGCAGCAGGGAGCTGGTATGAGGCTAAAGGAGAGACAGTTGAGAGGGGATTGTCACTCCTGGCTGCCACCCCAAGCAACTCCCTTTGGATACTGGGATGACTGGGTTTAATGAAAACATGGGGCTGGGATGAGTATGGATTGTGTCCACTGTCCAAGGCTGGATGGCATGTGGCTTTCTGGGATGACAGTGGCCAAAATGGCGTATGCACCGATCTCTTTCCTTCTCCCACATTCCCTTGTAAATTTATCGGAAAACCCATGACCTTGTTTTCAGCTATGGCCTCCAAGAATGACTAAGGTCTTTTAGCTCAGGAAACAAACAAGTAGAGTTCCAGGCTCTGGTAGGGATAAAATGTGCAATGTGTGATGTCATACACTGTGTTTTCTGATTCTATGTTCTGAGGAGGGACTCCACATCTAAAATTCCATCAGCTCTCCAAAAGCTCCTCCTCTCCCACACCCATACCTAAATGCCTCCATTTTTCTTTGTCAACTTGTGCCACTTTGTCAGTACTGTGGCACTGGTGAGATGCCAGTACGGGCCAAAAGTGTAAAAGCTCACTGAATCTCCACACTGTGGAGATGGCATCAAGGCCTTTAGTCACAGGCCAGGGCAATGACCAAAGATGCTGCTGTGCCTCAGCATGTCCTCCAGAGTCCTGGAGGAAAGCACCAAGTTCCTGGCTCTGTCACCTCAGTAAGTCATTAAATATGTGGTCTGGCTCTTCTTTCGCCACCTGGCAGATAATAAAGATACAGAGCAGAGTGCGGTGCTGGGGGTTGCCAGCCCTGGGGTCACAGCGCTGATGAGGGAAGGTGGACATGGTCTGTTTTGAGTCTGTAGCGCTTTGGATGCCTTGTGCTGGGTGACAAGCCTCCCGCTCCAGTGGCCCGTGTTTGTGGTAGAGGTAGCAGGGCTGCTGGCCTGCAGCAGGATCCACACACTGCAAGCTGGCCGGACCACACCAGCTCCTGCGAACCCAGGCCTAGCATTTGGCCCCAGCCTCCGGGTACGTCCCCCGGCTCCCTGCTGCCCACGGCGGCTCAGGCTGCGGCCAGGCCGCTCAGAGGAATTGGGGTGGGCCGCGCTTCTCCTGGCCTCGGGGCCAGCCGGGCCCCGCCGGCCGCCTGAGCACTCCAGCAGCCCCAGGCTCTAGCCCCAAAGCCTCGGTGCGGACGGCTGGGCCCCAGCCTCTTACCGCCCGCTTGATGTCAGCGGGGCGGGTCCAGCCGGCGGCGGGGATGTGGCTCGAGCGCCTCAGCCCCGGACCGAAGCGCCGACGCCGGCCCCGCTCGCGGGCTCCCGGCTGCGACCAGGTAAAGGCGGCCGGTGCTGGGGCGGCGCCGCGGCCTCCCCCTTCCGTCGCCCCCTTTCGCTCGCGACCGCTTTGTCCTTTGTGCTCCGGCCGGGGCAGCTCCGTCCCTGCGGGCGTGAGAAGCGCGCGGAAGACGCGGGGCAGCCCCGCGGCGGCGCTTTCGGGGCGCCGCTGGGCCCGGCCTGTCCCCGGACGGCCTCGCCGCTGCGGCTCGGGGCGCTGTGCAGGTCTTGTCCGGGGAGCGCCGACGGCGGATCGGGGAGCGCGCTGGGGCCTGGCCGCCGCACCGGTGGGGCGCCGCGGGGCGGGGACACGGCCAGGTCGCGGCGTGGGCGCGATTCACCCTGCTCGGCGTCAGGTCACGGGCGGCTGCCCGGCTGCGGAGGTGCGGAGATCCGTCTTCTGGGGAGGAGGCGGGCTTTCCCGCTCGCTGCACGCAGCGAAGTTTGGGACGTGCAAGTGGAGGTGGCAGGGACTGCTGCAGTTGCCCCAGGTCAGCTGTAAGCGCAAGTGAGAACAAGTGTTTCCAGTTAGCTCCAGGCATCTTCCATGTTAGACAGCACGTCAACCTTTAGTGACCTCTGGGTCTGTAGCATACCAGGCGTTCTTATTTGCCATTGGACTCGCAGGCCCTGAGAATGTTGTATACTATGCAGTGTTTACTCCCAGGTTGGCAGAGCAAAGAATAATTTGTACAGAAATCGTCCAAGTAGGGTTTTTTTGATGTTTTTCCCTTGTGAACAGTAGCAACTTTGATAATACAGTACGATACTCAAACTTACATTTTCAAAGGCAGGTAACACCGTTAGTCCTTTAGTAAGCCTAGGTATCTTATTAGGCGCCTTAGTTTATCTAACTCTCACTTGAAATCAGGATCTGGTATTCGGTGTTCTCCATCTGAATACAATCCTCATCTGAGGATAGGACCTGAGACTGCTCTGAGTCAGAGAAATAGATTCAAAGTGAAAGAAATTATGATTACTAGGAGACCTGGTTCTCATTTTTCCGTCCCAATTAATAGACTATGTTAGAAAGGAATGCTCAGAATAAAATAAACTGTAGCTTCAACTGTCCATTGCAAATTCTGTAAGATACAAGAAATTCAGAGAAAATACTCCGAATATGAAAAATCAGCTTTCGTAACTTCATTCATCACAAGTCTTGTGTTGGATGTATTTTGTTTGAAGGGAAAATAAGCAAAGATTAATCTTACTCTTTTATCTTCTTTCTCAGATGAAGGTGGACACACCCTATTCATAATTTATGATAAGACTCAGAAAAAAAGGCAGTCTGCAAACTGAGGGAGGAATATTTAGATCAAAGGCATGTACGTTGTAAAGAAAGGAGGTTGCTTTTCTTCAGAGCTTAAAAATAGGTGAAAAAAGTCTACAGATTTAATGCAAAATATGTGCAGTCAACTTTAAAATTCATACTCACATTTGGCATGTACTAATTTGACTGCCAGGACTGAACTCTCACATTTATTCCACCCTGTTTTATGCAAATGGGTAGAACTGCAGAAAAGTGAGGCTGAAAGGGAATCCCGGAGATGAGTGAGTCCAAATTCCTGTTTTAGATCAAGATCAACTATACGTGTTTGTTACTACGTTTAAAAAAAAAAGTCTTAAATGTTAGAAACTGCATAATCTTCAGAGCTTCATTAGCCTTTTTAACCCTCTTTACTTCTTTCTCTTTCAAATTTAGTTTAATTTAAACCTACTTGCAGTTGTTGTAAACCTGTTTGCAGTTCTCCTCTAAACCGTGAATATGAAAAATAAATTATTTGCTACCAACTTTTTAAGTTCGAAGGCTGTTAGGAAAACCTATTAATCTGCAATCTTCTTGCTAGACATAATGCCTAGCTTAGGCCTTACCAGTGTAGAGAACAAGAACTATTTCACACATCTAACATATGCATACTGTATAGAAGTATGATGCATGAGATTTGCACCTTTTTCTTTAGCAGCAGCTTGCCACTGACTCATTAGTTTGTCAGGCACTATCATCCCCTATGACCTTACTGTCGATTCTTTCCTTTTGTTGACTGGTATTCTTATTTGCATCATACTTTGTCAATTTTCTGGACCATTATTTAGGTTTTCTTCTACTTCTTAGAGTCCTCTCAGATCCATATTGCTTGTGAATTTAATAAGTGTACTTGCTATTTTATAACCACGATAAATAAAGAAAACATTGAACAGAATAGAATCATAGAACGGCTTGGGTTGGAAGGGACCATGGAGATCAAACAGTTCCAACCCCCCTGCCATGGGCAGGGATGCCAGCCTCTAGATCAGGTTGTCCAGGGCCTCATCCAGCCTGGTCTTGAACACCTCCAGACATGGGGTATCCACAGCTTCTCTGGGCAACCTGTAAAGTTCTGCCAATATAAGCAGCATTATGTTAGACCCCACTTGTGTTTCTTGTATCCCCACGTGTCTTGTATCTTGTGTTCCATCTGCAACTTCATCAGGCTATGCTTATACCATCCTTATACACAAGACCATACTGTGTTTAATAGATATAAATAGATATATCCTTATTAATCACTTTAACAATACTGCATATCTTGAGCACACTTTTGACACTGTTAGCGCTGTTAAGTAGTCAGTTCGGCTATCAGCCATACCATCCATAATGCCCAAGTCAGTCAGTGCTTTAGCAAAGCCTTTATGTGAGCAAGGTATGTACAGATCAGTGCCTATCTAGGTCTACTTGTGATGTAGCATTGAGGGGAAGGAATTCGCAAGCGGCCTTGCACTGTTTGACGTGTCCCTGAACTAGAGATAATAAGGAAGTAAGCGGTAGAAAAAAAACTTGAGCAAGGTCGAGATAAATAACTTGGCTGCAATGTTGAAGATGAGCTTTGCATAGTGGCCAATTGCTGACTGGCTTGAGGTGCGTGTCTGATGGTCTCTGACCAATTGTATGACAGATTCGGGCACGTGAACAGCATTTGGGGCTATGGGGAAAGTATACATAGTGGAGAAAAATTGCAATAAACGTCCCCTGTTCAAGAGCCATCAGGAGTCTGTGTCTTTCATCCCTTCACATGGTGACCCCGATGTGATTGGGAAGAGAGCAATGCTGAGAGGAGCATCTGGAGGGACCCCAGCCAAACAACTCACCTGATGGCGGGACTGTGGCTTTAATCCCGGGACATCACCTTGAGAAGCAGGTGAGCAGCTGGGGCATTAACTATGGGAGCTAATCCGTCAGCCGAGGAGGAGGCGATAGTTAAGTTATTGACCTGACTCCTGGTAAAAAGAGGAGTGAAATATGACCCATATAAAGGGAAACTATCGCTAAAGATCTTACAAAAGAATGGGGCCCCAGCAACAGCTTCAACAGCGTTTGACGTAAAAACTTGGGAAAACATGGGGACAACTATATGGGATGCTGCCTCGTGGGGAGATAACAACAGCTGCTGAGGTGATGACGACCTGACACTTAGTAACTGAGACACTGAGATCATGGCAAGCGGAAAAAAGGGTACAGACAGCAGCTGCTCAGGCTATGCAGACGGGTGAAATAAAAAGCAGTGGCTGCATACCACCAGAGAAAGTAAACCTGACAGACTTTGGAACAGAGGCAGAGACAGTATCTCAGTGGCCGTCAGCGCCACCAGTGCTGCCGCCCACAAGGCCATTGGTGCCACCTGCGGGGGGTCCCTTTGACCCCCGAGAGCGTTGGAAACAACTTCAGAGAGAAGCAATAAAGGACGGGGGGGGGACACACAGTGTTGTATTTTCCAGTCCAAGTTCAGGATCATGGGCAAAATGACTGGAACCCCTTTCAGTGGGACCTTATTAAAGGTAAGATTGTGTAAGATGGTGACCACTTACAGGTTATCAGCCCTACATATGCAGTCCCTGCTGGAGAATGTCATGACGGGACAGCTTTTAACCCCCTTTGACATACGGCAAATGGCGGACATTATATTAACTCCGACACAAAAATTATTACGGGAACAGAAATGGAGAGATTTGTGCGAACATGCAGTGCTCCAAAATTTAGAAAGGCAGCCGGGGGATCCGCTTTTCGGAGCCGGTATACCTCAACTGATGGGTACAGACGCGATGGCGGATCCACGCCTTCAGGCATGTCTAGATCCAGACATCCTCCGGCTGACTGCGACCCTAGTCCTCCAGGCTATGTTAAGAATTCCAGAGACCAGGAAGCCCAGGCTGTCCTTTACAAAGGTCCAGCAAGGGGCGTCTGAACCATACATGCAGTTTATTGATCGGCTTCACGATGCATTAGATAAGCAGATTGGCAATAGGGAAGGAAAAGATGCCTTGCTACAAAAGCAAGCGGTGGAAAACGAAAATACCAAGTGTAAAAAGGTGCTACAGTCTCTGCCCATGAATACAACACTAGTTCAGATGATAGATGCGTGTAACCAAGTGGGTTCTATCAAACATACCGAATCGCTGGCGTCCGCTTTTGCAGCAGCACTAACCATCAGTCAGGACCCCAAGGGTCGGAAAAAATGCTATCAGTGTGGAGACCCGAGCCACCTAGTCTTCACATGTCCTCGGTGTGGGCAAGGGGGCAACTCGCCCGCAGTTCCGCCCACTTTGTGTCCCAGATGTGTCGAAGGACGCCGCTGGGCGAGCCAATACCACTCTCAATAGCACGCGGACAGCACCCTCTGCCGCCATGGCGGGGAAACGGAAGAGCGTGGGGCGGGGCCGCGCGGTGACACTAGCATCCCTGGCCCCCGGTCAAAGGAGGAACCTCCCACAAGGGAGGGCTCCACATGCAATGCTACCGCAGGGTGCAGTGCCATGCAGCCCCGCTGACACGGTTACTACCGTGGACACCCTCTCAGCCAGAACCAGAGGGAGTGCCAGAGTGGATGTCTCCACAGTAACAGACACCACCTTGTGGGGTACTCACGTTCATAAAATTCCATTGAACGTCAAAAGACCAATTGGGAATGGCTGTAGTGCATTGCTGCTAGGACGATCAAGTACAACTTTGACCGGATTGTTTGTTTTGCTGGGGATAATTGATGCAGACTATAATGGACAAATCCAAGCTATGGCTTGGACACTATCTCCACCATTGTCAATACCAAAGGGAACGAGAATTGCTCAACTGATTATTTTCTGAGCAGAAGTACCAAAGGCTGTGGATGCTATCAGGGGAGCGGCAGGATTCGGGTCAACCAGATTCCCCGAGGCCTTTTGGGCTGCCGACATAGCCCAGCATCGGCCAACGCTTACTGTTACCCTTTGGTAACAGTAACTCTGAGCACCCACACTCCAGTCAATGCAAGATGCTGGTGAACACTGGAGCGGACATTACCATCATTGCTATTAAAGACTGGCCCTCTGCTTGGCCCATGACAACTCCCACAGGCAGATTGGTTGGAATGGGAGGAATGTCAAGCACCTCTGGGAGTGCCACGATGCTTACTATAAAAACCCAAGAAGGTACTACGTGCACGCTATGCCCTTACATTACTAATATCCCAATCAGCCTGATGGGGCAAGATGTGATGGGACAATGTAAGTTCACCATCTCGTCCCCTGAAAATTTTCAGTAGTGGCCATTGATGAGCAACTGACACTCCATCTCGCTTGGAAAAGGGAGTCATGAGTATGGGTGGATCAATGGCCACTCAGAAGAGATAAGGTTGTGGCGCGGCAGGAGTTCGTTCAAGAACAACTCCAACAAGGACATATTGTCCGTGTCTTTCATCCCTTCATAGCACATCTATGTTTGGACCCTCATTCTAACTTACTTTTTGACATGGAATCAATGTCAAAGTGTAAGTTTTATATTTATGTTACTGAAATTTCATCACAGGTATGCATCCCTTTTTTTGCTTATGATCACCCCATACAGATATTGCTAAAAGTCTTACTATAGTCAAGTTGCAATTCTTCCACTTCTGTCTGTAAGGCCTGTTGTTCCGACATGAAAATATTATATGCTTTGTCTTTACAGATCTATGATGGTTGTTAACTTATCTCATTGTTACCTTCTAGTTACAAACAGGTAATTTATTTGATATGTTATCAAAGTTTTCAGAGATCTTAAAGGAATTTTGAGAGACTGGTACATTTGACACTTCTAGTCTTCAGATACCCCAGGACTCCAGGAGTTCCAAAAGGTAACTGCTAAGACAACATGTTTTAGAATGAAAACTCAACTTTAAAATCTAAGTATCTGGCTTAGATAAGCACTCTTTAATAAGTTTCATCCTGGCTTCAAGGGTGAAGTCTTGGCCATTGTCATTGTTTTTTTAACTGAGCTTGCTCCTGTTCTCTGATAACCATTTTAGAGAAGAGCAGTACATGCTTCAGCCTTCTTGACATTGACCACCCAGCAGCGTCCCCTCAGAAAATGGCAGACCAACGGTTCTTTTGGTTGTTGTTTTCCTGCTAATATGTCCATAAAATATTTTTCTTCTTGCTCTTGGACTGTTTCTACCTTTGGGCCTTTGCTTTTTTAGTTCTTGTCCCTATATGCTTCTGACATTCTTTTACATTGATCTTTTATGAAAGCCAGAATGTTTTCCTCCATGTTTTCATGGCATACCTGAGTCAAATCAGTTTCCTATGGCATACAGGATTATCCTTTCTTTGTATTAAGATAGTTTACACTTGTGCCTTTAGTAAAGACTGCCATCTCTTTGTAACTTCTTTTGTGGCATAAGATCTTACCTCCTGCCAGTTACTGTTTTATTGATGTCTGTTTCTCAAGATCCATTATTTGTTTTTCTGCCTTTTTTTTTTTTTTTTTCCAGAGATAAATTCTGTCCATTGACATATACTTCTGTTGTTACAACACAATTCCTTTGACTTTCCCTCCCTGTTAGTGTTAACTGTATCTACTGTAAAAGCACCTTCAGGTCAATGTCTGGATTTTGAAGAAGGACTTGGCTTAGGTAGAAATTTAAAATGCTCTAATGAAGAACATGTATTCTCTAGGAAAAGTTAATAAAGAAAAGAACTGCTGGCATGATAGAATTGGAAGAAAGACAGTTGTGTAATATTCTATCTATAAGAACAGGAGCTTATTCATATACACTAAAGTGGAACACAGTAGCAAACTTAGAAACATTAGTAAGTCCAGCTGGGATCAGTAGTGGAGTACCACAAACTTTCTTCAAAGATGAGGGCTCATGCTAAATACCTATGCTTTAGAAGGCAGCTTTACTTTCTACTTCAACAAAACATTGTGTAATTTTACGATTTTAATTTTGAGAGTAAGCACAAAGGAAGACCATTTGAAATGCTTTCAGTCTGATGGAGGCAGAATTCTGCATGAAGGAGGCAGAATTCTGCATGAAGGAAATTCAACAGACTGCAAGAGCCCATTCTAAAACTTCTGAGCCACTTAGGGATTGTAGACTGCTGTCCTTTGTGGAACCTGGTATCCTTTTTGGGTCCCTAGGATAAAGCATTTTGTGAAGATGAACTCTGGTTTCTCCAGATGGGTAGCAAAAACCTATCAACAACTTCAGCTTTCAAAAGGATTTAGTAGTCAGAGGCCTCATAGTGTGCTTCAGCATCAGGGCAAACTTCACATGCTATCCAAAGTAGTACATATTTTGGAAGCTAGTGTATCA
Source organism: Heteronetta atricapilla (assembly GCA_011075105.1). Classification (NCBI taxonomy): domain Eukaryota; kingdom Metazoa; phylum Chordata; class Aves; order Anseriformes; family Anatidae; genus Heteronetta; species Heteronetta atricapilla. Next base: position 21,726,674 of record CM021740.1, read on the forward strand.
GAAAAAGCTTTAATAACACAATTTAATGTGTGCTAAAGGAGCATCTTCGGGGAGGTGAAAAGCCAGACACTAAAACATCCTTCCTGCTTTAGGATGATGCTAAAGAACTGTAGAATGTGAGAACTGTAAATATATTTACAGTGTGAGAACTGTAAATATTTATAACTCATTTAACATTCTTAACATGAGTATCCAAAGTTGGATTTCACATTACATGTAAAATTTGTTAACATGAAATCTTATTTTCAGGGTTTTACTATGTGCAACTTCACATCTATAACTTTGAATACTAACAGTGTTTTCCAGGCCAGATATTATTTTTCAGTCTTCTTTGTTCCTGTTGGTATTAATGTAGAAAAATGAATCATAATTCACTTTCCTAGGGTGCCTAAAATTTTACACAGAAAATCATGGTTGTCTGGGATGAGCGATGATCAGTTCTGTGCCAGACCTGGAGGAGCTCCGGGCTTTCACGTGCCAGTAACGACAAAGGGTGCTCGGCAGGGGGGGTCCGGCGGGCCTGCTCTCTTGCCTTCGCCCTTTCCCCCACCCCGGTTCTCACGGAGAGGCCGCGTGCACGGCTCCTCTCGCTGAAGGGAGAGGGGGCCGGGGCATCTCCACATACGCTGTCGCTCCAGCCCGCTGTGGGGTCCCTGCGCGGCGCGGCCCCGCCCGCCCCGTGGCGCCTGAGCCGCCGTCTCCCTGGTAACGGCGCCTCCCTCGGAACGGCGCCGCGGGGCGGGCCGGGCCGGTCGCGCGCCACCAATCCGCGCGCTGCAAGATGGCGGCTGCGGGAAGCGTGGCGCGGGGCAGCGGGCAGGCGCCGTAGGGCCGCGGCGGCTGGGCTCCGTCGCGCGTGGTGCAGCTCCCGCGACGCCCCGCATGGATCCCGGCGTCAGCCAGTCGGATCCCGGCCTCTCGCAGCAAGGCACGCCCTGCCTGATCGTGGCGGACTCGCAGCCCGAGAACGTGGGCCCGGAGGAGGACGCGGAGCAGGCCTGCCTCGGCGTGCTCGCCCGCCGGCTGCCGGTCCGAAGGAGCCCAAGCCCCGTGCTGGTGAGCGCCCGGCCCGGCCCGGCTAGGCCCAGCCCGGCGCGACCCGGCCCTGACGCGACGCGTGCCCTTGCCTTGCAGGAGATCGTCTGCGGCCCTGCCGGCAGCCGGGCGCCCGCGGGCGACGGGGCGGACAGGGAGCGACTCGCAAGGGAGAGCGGGGCGCGGGGCCGCGCTGGCGGCGCTGTGCTTGCGGAGCGGATGGAGAGCCCTGCCCGCCCGGACGCTGCCGGCCCGCGCGGCCGCGTCGCTGAGGAGGTGCCGCCGCCCGGCGGGGAGAGCAGGTGGGCGCCGGGCCGGGCGGGGCGAGGCGAGGCGCGGCGCGCGAGCTGCTGTTGGCCGCCCCCCTGTGGGGGCCTCTCGCCCGATGAAATGGCGGCCGCGCGCCTTGAGCGGCCTGCGGCACGGGCAGCGGCAGCGGGGTCCGCGGGGGTTCCGGTGCTGCAGCCGCGTGGGGCCTGGCCCCGTGCCTGGCTGCGCGTCTCGGCGGGCGTGGGAGGAGCCGGGCACGTTGCCACCGTGAAGCAGCTCCGTGGAGCACCAGCGGGCTGTCAGAAGGCAGCCCGCAGGAAACCCTTAAGTTAGAAAATCTTTCTGTTGCAGTGCCCTTGTAAAGACTGGAGAAAGAGCTGGAAGTGATGTTGAGGACTGTCCTACCTCGCCATGTGTAGAAGGTAACTTCTCCGTTTCAGGTCTCTAGGTGGTGAATCTGATCAATTTTCTGTGTAGCTTTCAGTTCTGTTTCCTCACTTGTCCAACCAGAGTAGTCATGCCTGCAATAATTGGTCAGAAATTGGCATCTTTTTGCAGAAGCTGGTCTGCATGCTTCGGAGTTTGAAAACCTGTGAGGATTTAATGTAATTGTTACCAAGGGTCTTGGAAACAAGGAATGGCATAGAATATGTATGGTCACCACTAAGAGATGGAGCCTTTTTATGGCAGAGGAAATAACTGGCATAATGGTTGTCATCAAAGGACTTTCAGGAACAGAATCTGTATTATCAGGATTGTTTTCTGCTATCCAGCATATACTACTATACAGTAGTACCCAATGGCATTATATAAGACCTTGCTAGTTAACACTGGTTTTGGATGTAAGGGTCACTGTCCCTGTACTATTACTATAGTTATAATTGGTACAGCTGAATTGAGAGTCTGTTAGTTTATTTAGGGCTTTGGCAATATCTTAGCATATCTTTTGCCGTGGCAAAGATGGCTTTTTTTTTTTGGTACATATATTACTTATGGATGTTTGATGTTAGATACAGGCACGTCACAGCTGCATTTTGGAGCTCTAGAGCTCTCACAGAGCCAGGACTTTGAGAGTGACTTTGTGCCCAATGAAGAAGATGGTAGGCATCAGTTTCACTCTGGAGTTGCTATCCCATCTTCTTCTAGACCTGCAAAGGGTGATTCTAAAGACGGTATGTGAAAATGATTAGAGATGTCTTTTTGTTGCTCTATTGTTTTTTTTTTTTTTTCTTTTTAAACTAATAGATGTTACGTTTCTCTGAATACCACATTGGTAGTGTGCAACAATGAGTTCACAGTTCATAGTTGAATAGAACTTTGTCTTGTCTTTACTTTGGGCTAGTTTATTTGTTTTCTTTTTGGTTCCCAAATGTTGTCACTGATTCTGGAACCTGTCTTTCCAAATTTATTTCTAGAACATTCAGACAATCTGATACTGACGTCCATGCCTGGCAGAAACCTCATTCCATCCTTTTCTTTGTTCTATTGATAGTTCAGTACTAAAGCTTTGTCATATAAAAATTGTCTTCATATATGCATACATAACTTAAAGAGCTACACTTGTTTCTCTCTCTGTATGTCCCTGAGTGACCTGAGTGACACCTCTGAGTGACAAATGTTCTTCCGTTGTTTTCTTTACCTTGCTAGAACTGAATGTGCGTAACAGGGAAATTGTCTCCAGCATAGAAACGCATGCTGCTTTGGAGAGCCAGCCAGAGGAGTTTGAAAGGTAAAACAGTCCCTGTTCTTTACATTTCTGTTGCTGAAATTCTAGAAGTTGGTTTGTGTGTGTTTTTTGACTTCTGATTTTTTTCACATTTTCTGACTGTGGTATATAGAAGTGCATAGTTTTCATCTATTCCAGTAAATTTACTTTACAGTTTTGCAGTTGATATGTTGAGTTTCTCAGGTCAGTGACTGTGTCTTACTTTCCCAGAACTCTGCAGGAAGCAGAAGAGGATACTACGAAAGAAATGCCTGCCTCTGATCCACTTGAAACTGAGAAATCCGTTGGTATTTGTCATGAGGAGTTGGATATCTTGTCAACTCAGGAAGAGATGTTTCCTGAGAATAATGTAACAGGTAATAATAGTAAAATAGAACAAGAATGTCCCTCCCAGAGGTCATCATCATAATTCCTGCTTGATATTTTTAGTTGTGTAGTGTTTAGGGTATGGAGTGCTGTGAGTACTTTTCACATAATTTCAAATAAAATTGAGAACGCTTTGGAAATGAAAGGCCACAACTTCTTTCACTGGAGCAGTGTCTAAATGTCACTTCTTGATAGAACAGTCACAGTTGCTTGTTAAATATGTTTCCTTTCTTGTCTCCCTTGAAGAACAAAAGTAATAATAATAAAAAGATCTGAAACTGGTAACAATGATGCTCATGCCTTGTAGTGGCACGCAATCTAAAGTGTGGATAAATACTGTAGGCAAATGTTGTAGGCTTTCTTATATTTGGTAACTTCGGCAAAACGTAGAAAAGACCTTCAGGGTCATGAAGTCCAATCATCAACCTGGCCTGTTGAGTCCCATCACTAGACCATGTCGCTTAGTGTCATATCCACATGTCTCTTAAGTACCTCCAGGGACGGGGACTCCACCACTCCCCTGGGCAGCCCATTCCAAAGCTTGACCACTCTTTATGAAGAAATTCTTCCTAATACCCAATCTAAACCTCCCCAGTGCAAGCTGAGGCCATTTGCTCATGTCTGATCACTTCTTCCCTGAAAGAAGAGACTGACGCACAGTTCAATACAGTCTCCTTTCAGTTGTAGAGAGTGGTGTAGTCTCTGCTCAGCCTCCTTTTCTCCAGACTAAACAACACTAGTTCCTTCAGTTGCTCCTCATAAGCATTGTTTTCTCTAGTCCCATCACCAGCTTTGTTGCTGTTCTCTGCACATGCTCTAGCAACTCAATATCCTTCTTGCAGTTTCCACCTTACTCCTGAGCATTATTGAGCATCATTGGTGTTCCTGTTTGGGACAGGACAGCACCCTGCATCCAAAAAGTTACCATGATTCCAGTCAATCTTACTTGCCACCTAGGTTAGTGTTCCTTTCATGCAAGAGAAGAGATTATGAAATAGCATCAGGAGAGAGGTCATCGCTGTATGTCATGGTAGGCGGATGTCTAGGTCTGGTTTTGGGATCCATAATTAAAAAGGTTAATGAAGAAGTAGTAGGGTTCTTAACAATCCTGATAGTTATAGGTCTAGAAAATAAAGTTTTGACAGGGAAGTTTGTCACAGTCTACAAAGCACGTGCTAATTGAAGTCTCACTTAATGGTTTTTGTTTAGCTTTAATTTGCGTACAACTGTGATTATACTAGTATGTTTTTGTGTGTGAACCTCCTGTATCCAGAAGGTTCAGTAACCACTTACTGAAATTGAATCTGTGGTCACTGTGATGTCTTTGAAGTAGTGGGGGTAATTTTGGAGCCAGTAGGGATTTTTTCTTTTATAATTACAAAGTACAAAGATATGTATATTTTGGGCCAGAAAAAATATATTCTGTAGTTATAAACTACCTCTATCATCTGAACTGTATGATGTTCACATTTCACATGTTGAACTTCCACATGCTGCCCTTCTCCACATTTGTGTGAAAAAGGTAGACAAGGATAGGCTGTGACTTTACAGTAAGGTGTACGTCGTTCCTCAAAATTTTCTGATCAACTTGTTTAATGGGCAGATTTCTAATCTTACTTCCTTTTGTTCAAAATTATTGCAGGGAATGGCTGTCCTGAAACCAGCGTGGAAGAGGGAAGTTCTCTGGCATGCACCCCTGCCCGCAGTCTGCACCTCCTGCAGCTCTCTGGACAGGGATCTCTTGTAAAGCAGAGTCATTCCACGTAAGCAAAAAAAGCCTCCCAAAAAACCAAAACTATGTTGCAATAGCTTCTGTACCATTTCCACCATTTTTTGTTTTATTCAAAGGCTGCTGATGCTGTTTACCTTAATTTGTACCACAAAAGTAAATTGAGTTAGTTTGGGCTCCATATCACCTGTTTGTGTTTGTACCTTGCAATTTGGAGCCGGCACACAGTTAAATAGAGTTCTCAAGCTTCCGTTCGCTTGATCTGAACAGGTAATACAGATTATAATGTGTAGTTTTATAGTTAAAAATTACAGTGTCAGTTATAGTATAGAAAATTTTATTGTTAATAAGCAGGTCGTACAGAGAAGATGTATTTGAGAGGGCATTATGTGCAAAAGGAATGAGCTCTGTGTTATGTAAAGGTCACCGTAGTTCTGGTCTAGTGAATTATAGTGCATTTTTGTTGTTAGAACTTGGAGATCTTTTCTTTTGTTTGTGAATGTGTTTGTGGCATAAGGAAATTGTGTGGAAGTGCTTAGGAGAGTGTAATCTAGGAGAGAGAGTTCACATTTTGCTGCTGGGGTGTCCTTGATTATGTTCACTGAATAAAGGGTTATGTACAGCTGAATAGGGAATTAAGTTGCGGCTTCCAGCTTTTAACCCCAGGGTAACTCTTGAAAAGAGCTCTTTGCTTAACTGTTTTGCCTCAACAAGATTCTTACTGGGGTTATCAGCTCTATTTCATCATCAGCTATCTGTTGGTAATTCTTTCTTTGACTTACCCTGTTGTGATGACTTTTCTTTTTCTATTGATACTGGATATTATGTACTTTCTCCTGCCTTTGGCTTTTTGCCATGCTCTACTGTCTCACAGTTGGTGCTGGCTCTTTCTCTGTTGTCTACTTCTTCTTGTATGTGCATGGTCTTAGGTGAAAGTTGTCAAAAGCAGGAAGCAGTTCAGTTTGTGTTCTGGTAAGGTCTCTTTGACCTTTGAACCTAAATTGTTGACTTCTTTTGAGGACAGTGGCCAGAATTCTCTGCCTCATGTTCAGTGTGGTGTTCCCCCGACCCAGCCCACCAACAATGAAGTCTGAAGATTTTTCCTTTCTCTCTACTCCCACCCTCCCCGGTGGATCCTCACTTTCCAATTTCCCTGTCACACACATTATCAGTGTATGGTTGTCTTTCCTATCTTAAAACCATGCCCTTGACACTTCTACTTTCTCAGCTACTGCACTATTTATCCCTAAGTTGACTGAATACACTGTAGCAATTATCTGAAATTGTCTTTCATACTGAACAATGTGGAGAGCAAGGAGGTGCTCTCAAAATAACCACCTTAGATGACCAGGCCGTGGCTGATACTTTAACTAGTGCTGTTGCAGGCAGTGACAGAGTCTAGTCTCCTCAATTTCCCATTAAGTGTGTGTTGTCAGGTGACTTTCTAATCATAATTTCCTAGCCAGAGCTCAAATAAATGCTGTGTCTTCCTCAGTTATAGTATAGAATCATAAAATATCCTGAGTTTAAAGGGACCCACAAAGATCATTGATTCCAACTCCTGGTTCCACTCAGGACCATCCAAAAATCAAACCCTGTGTCTGAGATTGTTGTCCAGACTTGGTGCTGTGACCACCTCCCTGTGGAGCCTGTTCCAGTGCCTGACCAACTTCTTAGTGGTGAAGTTCCTCTCTTTCTAAGTAGCCTTTTCCTGATATCCAACCTGAACCTCTCCTGATGCAGCTTCATGCTATTCCCTCAAGTCTTATTGTTGGTCACCAGAGAGAACAGATTAGCACCTGACTGCCCTTCTGTATCCCTTTGTGAGGAAGTTGTAGGCTGCAGTGAGGTTGCCCCTCAGTATCTTATTTTCTAAGCTGAGCAAACCAAGTGATCTTGGCTGCTCCTCATGTCTTCCCCTCAAGACCCACCACCATTTTTGTTGCCCTCCTTTGGACACTGTCTAATAGTTTTATGACCTCCTTATGTTGTGGCACCCAACCTTGCACGCAGTAGTTGAGGCTACACCAGAACAGAGCGAGACAGTCAATTCCCTCAACCAGCTAGCAATGCTGGGCTTGTTGGCCCTTTTGACTTCCAGGACACACCATTGACTCATGCTCAACCTATCATCAACCAAAACCCCCAGATCTCTCCCTGAGGCTGCTCTCCAGCCTCTTGTCTTCAGTCAGTATGTATATCCAGGATTGGCCTGTCCCAGGTGCAGAATCCAGTACTTGCTCTTGCTGAACTTCATGTGGTTGGTGATTATCTAGGCCTCTATTTTGTCAAGATCTCTCTGCAAGGCCTCTCTACCCTCAAGGGAGTCAATAGCTCCTCCTAATTTAGTATAATCTGCAAATGTACTTAGTGTACCTTTGAGTCCTGCATCCTTATAAAAACACTTATATAAACACTTATAAAAATGTTAAAGAAAACTGGCCCCAAAATGAAGCCCTGGAGAATCCCACTAGTGACTGGCTGCCAGCCTGATGTAACTCCATTTACTGTAGCCATTTGAGCTTGACCAGTCAGCTGATTTTTCACCCATTGTATTATGCATTTATCTAGCTGTATGCTTGACTTTTTTGTCCAGAGTGATACTGTGAGAAACAATATCGTAAGCTTTGCTGAAATCCAAAAGGATTACATCAAGTGCCTTCCCTTGGTCAACGAGGTGGGTAATGTTGTCATAAAAGGAAATTAAATTAATTAAGCAGGACTTTGCCCTTGTGAATCCATGTTGGCTGTGACCAGTGGCTGCATTGTCCTTCGTGTGTTTTTCATAACTCCCAGAATATTTTTTCCACAGGTTTACCAGGCACTGAAGTGAGACTGACAGGCCTGTGATTACGAGGGTCTTCTTTCTTGCCCTTCTTAAAGGGACCACCCTTCATAAAACTGGGACAGCATTTGCCAGCTTTCAGTCAACAGGGATATCAACTAGTGATGCCTGTGTGGTCAATGACCATTTCTCAGGTCTTTATATATTTATATATATAAAGCACCTATCACCATATTGATAAACACTCTTTCGATCCACCCTGATGGCAGGGGTAAGAACAGGAGTTGGCCTGTTAATACCTCAGCACTTCTGTTTTCAAATAATTAAAAAAAAAAAGGCACAAGACTTTGCTAGAGACACGCACAAGACACGCTCTCGTGAAAAGACTCCTAATGTGACAAGCCAGATCTACATTTGAGGAGAAGTTAATCAATCTTCTAGTGATATATGTTCTTTTTCCATGTTACCTTTTCTCTGCAGTGGCTCTTCAGGCCTAGTTGTTCCATCTCCTGTTGCCTTTGGATCCAATGCTCTCGTCCCTAGCAGTCCTACTGAACAGGAGCAAGCAAAAGGTAAAGTCTTCCACATACTCACTCACCTGTGGTTGTTTCCGTACTCTGTGGTTTAGTCTGAGCCTTTAGCCTTTCCAAAACTTGTTTAAATTACACTTAAAGTGTAAAGTGGGATTGAGAATACTGAAAGAGGTAGATGCAGGGAGATTTGTATTTGTAATTCAGATCCCAATATGCTGTTGGTATTTCCTGCATAGCTATCATGATAAAATTTCCTTCACGTGAAAGATGAGGAAAACTTCATATGGAAAAGAGAGTGCTTCTTGCCATTGTCCTCCTTTCTTAGGGGCAAGCCATTCTTTTGCTACAGGTAGGTATGTCTTAAATATATGCTGTTAGGGCAGTAGGAAAGAGAACTGGGTCATAAAAGTCATCTTACCTTAACTGAAATGGCTAATACAATATTTTAAAAAGCTTTTATATGTTACATGTATGTATTCTAGAAAGTCATACCAAAAGACAGCTTGTTCTGTATGATACCTTGGTTCTTGCACACTTTCTCTAAGTACCCGTTCGCTGTCAGGGTTAACGTATCCATGGACTTCTAGTATAAATCACCATTCCTTTCTGCAAGATTGCCACCTCATTTGCTGCACAAAATCTGAAGTACCTTTAGAATAGATGTCTAGTTAGTGGGGTCTGAATTTGGTTGCATTGTAATAGAAATAGCAAAAGAAAAAACAAAAACCTGTCCTCAGAGAATGATTTGTATAAATTTTAGATACCTTTTTCTAATTGTAGAAAATCTATACCTTTGGTAGCAAAATAGTTACAAGGACTCTCCCCAACCCTTCACCCTGTTCATTTAAAGATACAGATAATTTTGTTAGTTTTTATTATTTTTTATATATTTTTAAACACCCCTCCCCACCCCAAGATTTCAGGTTCACCCATTAAAGTATGAGAGAGTTGCATAAACCACTGCAGATAAGTCTCCTAATGTAGGTACAACATAGGGATCTGCTAGTAATTTATTTTCTGCTCTTTCAATCCAGATGAACAGATGGATATCTCTATCCCATCTCAAGCAAGAGAGCTGATGCAGGAGGAGCAGAGGGGAGAGACGCTGATGCAGGAGCAGCAGAGGGGAGAGGCGCTAGTGGAGACAGCTGTCTCATGTATCCCACCAGGACCTTCTGTCCTCCCCCAGGCTTCAACTCCAGTGTCCCAGAGTGCCCCAGCCTTCTTTCCTGGATCTTTACCTATACCATCACAACCAGAGTTCTCTCATGTGAGTGTTCATGTAAATATCTTTTCTGACTTTTTTTGTGGGGGTATTGCAGAAAGTGCATTTTTGAGCCAAGCTCTGTGCTTCTGTGTGGGGCTTCCCTACTAAACTGATGGTCGTGAGCTTCTCTGTTCCTACTAATCACGGTTATATGTTGATGATATTTCTCTATATGTGTGGCACTTCTTCCTGCAGAGAAAATACAGAACAGCTTAAGAGTGCATAGTGAGTTACTGTATGTAGATTTGTTGTCTTTTATTCTACACTAAGAACTTTCCTTGTGTTTTTTTCTTCCTTTCTTTGAAATGATTCTGCTTTCTCCTGCTGAACCAGACATTCTGCATCTCAAACCGTGTCTGAAACTAGACTTGTACAAAGATAGACTTAATCGTTATTTGTCGTGGAGAAGGCTTGGACAAGGCTTGAACTCGCTTAGTGCAAATTTCTTTTAAGTTGCTTATTCTTACCGTCTGTTGTTTGCTTTTTGATTCTGGAAGTTAATATTGTTCAAAGGGATTTAACAGATTCTTGGTGGCTTTATGGTTCAATATAACAAATTTAAATAAATTAAGCCAGAAAATATAGGTTGAACTGGAGACTTCAGTAGTTGAGGCAGTTTTTCCTTATCTGAAAGTGGTCTTCATGCTAATAGAATTATTATAGAGAATCTTTCCAGAGCCCTTGTTTGTTTGACTGAGAACAGCTACTGATTTGCCATACTTGCCCTGTACTTCATGATTTGGTAGTAGGAAAGGTGAGCCAAGGATCATGTCTGACTGGCAGAGGTACTGAAAAGTAATGAATGATGATAATTTCTTGTAGCAAGAGTGTGGCAGTTAGCACTTGTTTAAATGGATAAAAAAAAAAAAAAAAAAAAAAAAAACACTTTGTTTTAATCCATAGGTTTGTGCTGAGGTTGCTCTGCTCTGTAATCTAGCATCACCTTCTAGAAATAATAAACAGCCCAATTTGGGATAACCTGATGTTCAGCATGCCACTTTTTTCATTTTAGGATATTTTTGTTCCAACTCAGAGCCCAGAGAAGAGACATGAAGGAGAAAAAAAACCTGCTGCTTTAACCTGTTTGTGCTTACCAGGGGACCTCTCTGGAACCACAGATGTTTTGTCAGAGGTGCCTATGGGGGACTCTGTGCCACAGCCTTCTGAGTCCTGTAATCTGATCCTTTCTGTAAGTGAATGTAGCGAGTCTACAAAAGCAGAAGTCAGTTCAGGCTCTCTGAAAACCAGCCAAGATAGTGAAACCTCACAGGTACAGAAGGTTCCTGAATGCATGGCCTCAGACTTGAGCCTTTGTTCTGTGGAGAAGGACAACACAAAACTGAGACTGGATGCAGGCCATCAAGCCCTCCCTGAGAACTGTGAAAAAACAAAAAAAGAGGGTATAAAGAGTGCAGGAAAGCCTGTAATGCAGTTTGTTAGTGCAGGTGAAGCAGGAAATGAGTCATTAGCCCCCACAGCTCATCAGGAGCATGGGTTTATGTCTGGAACTCAAGCTGCCGAAGGTCAGTCTGGTCAGCCTGAGATTTTGTCCCGTACTCAGGGCAGAGAAGCACAGTCTGAGGGTTATCCATTGGAAGAGAGTTCTGAACCTGAGGCAGTTCCTGAGACTCAATGTGAAGAACAAGAAGAAAAGCTGCAAGTAGAAGAGAAGCAAATAAACGAAGATGAGTCTCCTGTTAACATAACCCTTTCTCAGAGGTTTATTCTTGAAAGGGAAGCACAGAGTCAAGAAGACATGGAAGTGGATTTTGCTGGTGGCTCTTGTAAAAATAGCAAAAAAATGTCTGATCAGACCGAAGAATTAGGAAAGGTTGGACCAGAATGCTGTGTAAAAGAAACTTTACAAGGTTGTACTTTTGGCATTGGAGAGGCAAAGAACATGGATAAACTGTCCTCTAAAGCTACTTCAGAAAACATGCCAAAGCTCTGTGAAGTTTTATCTAAGCCTTCTGTAGAGGAGTTAATGGAACAGCACAACAATTTGTTTCCTAAATTAAAGTCTTACATTCCATTAGAAGCGGCATTGTGTGTGAAAAGCCACCCAGACGGTTCAGAATTAGACCAGGCAATAAAAATGGAGACTCAAACACCACTGCAGGAGAAAGGGGTTGACGTGGTTGTGGCTCGGCAGGAGAAATGTATACCAAAGAGTACAGAGGATACTACTATGACAAGGAATCTGGAGCGAGAAGAGAAGATGCAGCCGCAGGAGAGGGTAGCTACTAAGTCTCCCAGTCCTTCCAATGGTAAGTGAATTTAGGTTAGTAGTTCATAGGTGCGTATACTTCGAATAATGTCAAGGAGGCTGTGTACAATCCTCAGTGTTTTCGGGAAGCACTGGTTCTGAATGGATGTTGAACAGCCTATATTCAGAGCAGCAGCGCAAATTACTGTTATGTTTGTAAGGTGCTGCTTCCTTTTTCACAGTTGCAGCACTGCTGCAGGCAAGAGTGATTGATTAAAAAGTAATTCATGCTCCTACACCCCCTGGCTGTTTTATGGTAGAAACTCAGGGCAACTTTGAAAACTTGGAACCTTCTGACCTTGGCAATGCGTATGGATTTCTTTAACACTTTTTTTTTTTTTTTCCTGAAGCAATAATAGTGGTGTCCTTGAAAGGAAAAGAGTCTGTGGTAGTCTATACTTCCCTTTTAGGTGTCCTTACTGTTTGTTTATTTTCTCCTTTCATTCTCAGAGGAGGATTTTCATTGTGGAGACGTACAGAGCAGCTTTAAACTAGACATTAATATAGCAAATTTATCTTGAGTAATTTTAAGTTGAATGCTTTTTACTTTCACATAAGCTGCTCTTCGGTAGGTGTTGTCATGAAGTGAAGTCAAAACTGAGAGAAGTCTAACCTATTTTTCATGTATCCTTTTGTATCCCCCTCTCCCCCCCATCCCCTTTTTTTTTAATCTGGGACAAGCTTTTTTGAAGTGAGCTAGAATAAGGAACACTTCTGTCTGAAGCTTAACCAACAACAGATTGAGAAGGGGTTTTTTTATGTTTTTTTTTTTTTTTTCCTTTAAATTGTTTTGCCATGCAGCTATGCGTAACTGCTGGTCAAGGATGGTAAATAAGTGTCCGGAAAAAATGAAATGGAGCAACCCCAACAATGCTGCCTTAAAATGTTTGTCTGAATAGAGACATGAACTCTTTATAATGTTACTGTGATTTCATTTCAGTGTTGAAACCACTTTAACTTGCTGTTGTGTAGTTAAGGAATCTGGAATGCTGTACCTGAGTTTTGTGGAGATTTTGCCTCTTAGTTGGTTCCGTTTTAAAACAGTTCTATACTCCTCAAATGAGAAAATAATAGATGACAGTGTTTTATTTGGTATTAAATCATACGCATTTTTGTGAAGTAACTTTTCATTATAAACTGCAGGATCAGAGAGGAGGAGGGAGAGATTTCCCCATCTTGTGATGGCAGTAGGTAACTTCCTGTGTCCTGAAGTTGGTGACTGTGAAAGCTGAGTGTCTGGAAACATTAGTTCTCAATAGGTGATTGTTGTCTTTCCATCTGAGCAGACCAGTATGTTAGTTTATGTTTACTTAAGTATGCCGATTTGGGTAGTTCATGCTCTGAATTATCTAAGTCATTCAATTATAGTATAGTAGAAGATTAATATAATTGTGGAGTGCTGTTTAAATTAAATGAGATCTTCAGCAAGGAAGATGTTTATGAACCACCTGGTAGATTCAGATTGACCAGTCTGTGATCTTGTTTTATGGAACCTAAACAGCCGTGGACTAGATTTGAATTGCTCCTAGCACTTGAAGGTTGTGGTATTGTAGTATAGTCCTGTAGTCTGTTCTTCAGAACTTTGTTCAATGTTTTCTTGTTTTTATTTTGAGAAATTAGTGTTAAGATATACTGCTCAAACATATTTCCTAATGTTCAGTCTTATTTTTCCCTTTATGGACTTGGAGTTGATAACTGGTCTGAGCAATTTTCTATTCTTTGTCACTGAGAGATCTATTCTTTGTCAGTGAGGGATATCTCACTTACGTCCTCTGCCAACTTAAAGTTTGTTTGTTTGTTTTTTTACCAAGACCTGTATATTTCTTCAAAACTTCTCTGATCAGTCTCACTAGTCCAATATTTTTTGCTGTTTTCTGAACTACTTGTTTACTTTTTTCCACTTATGAACTGATCCTGCCATTTATGACAGCTTTGGCTGTTTCTTCCTGATAGCTTTTTGAGTGCATTCTTATATGCTTCCCTCCCCTTTTCTTCAGTTCTTGTGACCTTGAACCGTGCTGACTTCTGGAACATGTGATCCTGTTTGGAAAGGTCAAAATGGCAGATTTCAGAAAGGAACAAGACGAAGAGCTTTCTTCTTTATGTCTGAGCAGACGTAGGTGAGATGACTTTGAAGTGCTAGATGGAGATTTGGATGAAAAGGGATTGAGTGTAATACTTGTGTGTTTTTAATACCAAATTTTCTGACAGGTTTGGTAAGCACCCCCCAAAAAACTGTCTAATAATATGGAACTGTCTGGCAACAAAAACTTGAGATACTCAAATATAGGATGAAGGTGTCTTGCGTTGTAAGTTACAAATGACAGGTAAATATTCACATCTGTAGAAGTTAGATTACAGTGGGGTAGAGAAGAGAGATTTGAATGCTTATGTATGTCACCAGTTTTGGAGAGATTTCTAGCAAAGGATAGTATCATTTTTTCAAGCTTGGCTTTACTATTAATACCTGTTGACCTATTTTAAAGCAAATTAAAGCTCAAATTACTTTCCAGCAGCATGGAGCCTTGTGGCCATAGCTTTTTAATATCACTGACATCTGAGGAACACTTCTACAGTGATTGCTTTATTTTGAGCTAAGTATATGTTTAGTCATATAAAAATTCCCTTGCTTTATGGGTTCTGATCTCTTTCCTTAGATTTAAAAACTCCACTTTCTCAATAATGAACTCATAAGAATCAGTCTATAATTCTGAGCACTGTTTAATATACCAGCTATAATACCAATTTAATTGATGTAACTTTTGCACCCATTCTTCTAAATGCCATTTCACCAATTAAACATTTGAGTGTTTTTTGGTTTTGCTTTCTTGAACATCCCATAACTAGCAACAAACAGTTTCTTTCAGAATGTTACAACAAAATTCTAGTTGTTGCTCAGCAAGAAAGAAGAGTGTTTCAGTTGACCAGAAATGCAATGATTTCATGCATTTTCTGACTTAAGGTCTTTGTTTGCATGGGGAACCAAGCACTAAGCAAATGGCATGCTGGAGGCAATTTGGTGTAATGTTTGTTTTGTCAACTGAGACAATACTGTTGTTAGTTTCAGATTTAGGGTATGTTGCTAGGATACATCTGAATTCCACAAATTCTTGTACAAAGCTTGGGGGCTGCCACTTCAGTGAGATTTAGGGAAAGCTTTCACTATTGTTTAAAAGTGGCCTGATTGAATCATGATTAATTTTCCAAATTTAGGGGGAAAAAAAATCAGTATCAGACAATGGAGACTGTGCACAAAATCTGCATTGCTGGGGTTTTAGATACTCTCTGGACCATAATGCCAAGCCTCTTTGTTATTTTGTCTCCGTGTTCTATTGTTTTGTTATTTTTTTCCCTTCTTTGGCCCTTCCCATTCAGGGGCTTGCAGTAGGGTCATTGTGCCCATGTAATAGCACTAAACTAAAGACTGAAAATCATGTTCTTTGTGAATTGAGAAATTAAACAGTCAGAAGAGAATCAGTTTATATTGGTGTACAGTTTCCCTCTCTATTTTCCCCAATATTGAATGGCAGATGCATATATCCATATATAAGGATATATAAGGACATATATAAGATAAGGTTAAGATAAGGATATGTAAGAATATAAGGGCAAAAATGTAGTGGGGAGATACTTCTGGAGATGTCTGTTTCATCACCCAAAAATGTATGGTTTAGGAACTTTTTCTTTCTTGAATGGGTGTGTTCTTCTTTCCCTCCATGAAAATTCTCACTGTGTTTTTAACCTCTGTAAAGTTCTAGGCATCAAAGCTTCTTGTAATAGGAAGATTGACAGCTTAAATTATATTCTGAGTTTTAAAAAATAATACCACAGCTGTCTTTATTTCACCAGGTATTAGTTTCATTTGATGACCCCTAATTCTGAAACCTTAAAAATCTGATAACTTCAATTGGTGTAGAATCCTGTGAATGCCAAGAATGAAGGTACTTGATATCAGTATTGTAAAATCTATTTCCTTTCTATTAGGCCATTTTAGATATTAGGGAAGTGTAAAGATACAGAGGAGCTCAAATATTATTTAACATGAAGGTGAGTTATGATGTTTTAGATACAGTGTTCTTAATTTCCTCTAACTAAAAGAAGAAAAATAACTTCCTGTGTAGAAAACAATACCTTTTAAAAATTGAATTGAAAAATAAAATAAAATAGACTTTTCTGTTAACAAGAGTGGGGCATTGAGTATGCTGGGACTGGATGTCTCTGAAGACAATGTGGCATGATCAAGAGAACAGTATAGGTCTTTGAATTTGATAAGAGTATTGGTTCTATTAAATAACCTGTTTGGCAGGACACTGCTGAAATGATGATGAAGATGAGTAGCTATAAGTATATAATGAAGCTGAATGTTTTGTTCCACTTTCGTATGGTGTTTCATTAAGTTTGTAATCCCCAGCTTCTTTTTCAAGAGAGCATGAATAAAACTTCTTTTAGCTTGAGGTAGTATTTCTCTTGCATGTCATAATTAAAACATTTTTCTTAGATAAATCTAAATACAACTTAAACACATCATGCTTAGCTTGATTTACATTCCAAAGAGAGCTGTAAAATGAGCCATGTTTGGAAAAAATGAACTTGAAAATTAATGCTTGTGGTTGTATTTTGCGTATTTATATTACGTTAAATAATAGAGTCATCATAGAATCATAGAATGGCTTGGGTTGGAAGGAACATTAAAGATCACTTAGTTCCAACCTCCCTGCCATAGGCAAGGATGCCACCCACTAGATCAGGTTGGCCAAGGCCCCCATCCAGCCTGGCCTTGAACACTTTCAGGGATGGGACATCCACAGCCTCTCTGGGCAACTTGTTCCAGTGCCCTCACTACCCTTACAGTGAAGAAGTTCCTCCTAATGTCTAATCTAAATCTATCCTCTTTTAGTTTAAGACCATTTCCCCTTATCCTGTTGTTATGTACCTGAGTAAAGAGTCCTCCTCCATCTTTAAGACCGCTTTAAGCACTGAAAGGCTGCAGTGAAGTCTCCATGAGCTTTCTCTTCTCCAGGCTGAACAGCCTCAGCTCTCTCAGCCCTTCTTCATAGGAGGGGCGCTCCAGCTCTCTGATCATCTTTGTGGCCCTCCTCTGGACTCGCTCTAACAGGTCCCCATCTTTCTTGTGCTGAGGTCCCCAAACCTGGGTGCAGTATTCCAGGTGGTGCCTCATGAGGCCAGAGCAGAGGAGGACAGCCACCTCCCTCTGCCTGCTGGTCACAACTTTCTTGATGCAGCCCAGGACATGGTTGGCCTTCTGGGCTGCAAGCACACACTGCTGGCTCATGTCGAGCCTTCTTCCTCCAGAACCCCCAAGTCAACCCCTCACAGCTGCTCTCAATGAGTTCTCCGAGTCCATATTCCTGTCTGGGATTGCCCTGACCTAGGTGCAGCACCTTGTGCTTGACTCGTTGAACCTCACGCGGTGCACATGGTGGGCCCACTTCTCCAGCCTGTCCAGATCCCTTTGGATGGCATCTCTTCTTTCTGTCATACCAACTGCACCACTCAGCTTGGTGTCATGTGCAGACCTGTTGACGGTGCACTTGATCCCATTGTCATGTTCTTGATGAAGATCTTGAAAAGCACCAGTCCCAAGACAGACCCCTGAGTCATACTGCTGATCACCAGCCTCCACCTGGCCATAGAACCATTGACCACTACTCCCTGGGTATGGCCATCGAGCCAATTCCTTATATGCCGGATGGTCCACCCTTCAAATCCATATCTTTCCAATTTACAGATTAGGGTGTCATGTGGGACTATGTCAAAAGCCTTACAGAAGTCCAGGTAGATAATATTGGTCGGTCTTCCCTTGTCAATTGATGCAGTCACTCCATCGTAGAGGGCCACTAGATTGGTCAGGCATGATTTGCCCTTGGTGACGCTGTGCTGGCTCTCACCTCCTTTGCCTTGCATGTGCCTTAACACTGTCTCCAGGACGATCTGTTCCGTGATCTTGGCTTACAGCAGTTAATTACATATGATTACTTGATATCTGACACACAGTGTTTACTACTTGCCCTGACAATATAAGACTTGTACTATCAATGATACTGGCTCCAGTACAGAATCACAGAATATTTGGGATTAGAAGGGGCCTTGAAAGATCCTCCTCTTGGATGTGCCTTAACATTGCCTCCAGGAGGCAACGTTCCATGATCTTGCCAGGCACAGAGGTGAGGCTCAGTGGTCTGTAGTTCCCTGTGTCTTTATTTTTACCCTTTTTAAAAATGGGAGTGATGTTTCCCTTTTTCCTGTCACTGGGACTTCACCTGACTACCATGACTTTTCAAATATGATGGAGAGTGACTTGGTGACTCCATCAGCCAGTTCCCTCAGGACCCTGCTATCCATGTCATCAGGCCCCATAGACTTGCAGTTGTTAAATTGCATCAGGAGGTCCCAGATTTGCTCTTTACTTACAGTGGGAGGAACTCTGCTCCCTCAGCCCCCACGTAGAGGTTCGGGGACGCAAGAGACGTGGGAAGCCTGACCACTAGTGAAGACTGAGACAGAGAAGTTGTTCAGTACCTCAGCCTTCTCCATGTCTGTTGTTACCGGTTCACTGTCTTCATTTGTCAGAGGCAACACTCTCCCCTTAGTCTTTTTTGTGTGTGTGTGTGTGTCCAATGTACCCGTAGAACCCATTTTTGCTATTCTTTGCATCCCTCACCAAGTTTACTTCTGTCAGTGCACTGCTTTTCCTGATCCCATCTCTGGATATCCAGACATCATTTCTGTACTCTTCCCAGGGCACATGGCCCTGTTTCCACTGTCTGTGCATTTCCTTCTTTTGCTGAGGTTTGACCAGAAGGTCCTTGTTCAACCATGCTCATTTCTTAACTTGCCTGCTTGATTTATTGTGTATGGGAATAGAGAGCTCTTGCACTCTAAGGAAAATATCCTTAAAGAGTTGCCAGCTCTGATCAGATCCTCTGTCCCTAAAGACAGTGTCTTATGGGATCTCAGCCACTAATTCTTTGAACAGGTGGAATTTTGCTCTTCTAAAGTTCAGGGTCCTGACTTTGCTCTTAGCCAGGTCCATGTCCCTTGAGATCACATGGGATTGCTCTATGTTAGGAGAGAGTTCAGGTTTTTGAGATACTTGCTGCAATCAGACTGGGAAAGTATGCATCGTAGTATTTTTTTTTCTTGCCATCCCTCAGTGACTAAGGTATGAAGAGCTTTAAAGCATCATCTGACTTCTCTTAAAGCAGGTTTGTTCTCATAACAGTTATTTCCAACAGGAGGCTAATCAGCAGATAACGAAGCATACATCAGTATGCACAAACTTTGGGTGAGGACTAGAAGGATCTTGGAGTCCAAGAAGCAGGAGTAGAAACCAACGGTGAGGTGGGAAGGGGCATGTCTTCCTGTTTATGAAGTTGCCTGGAATGAGCTTAAATGAATTATTCTACAAAAAAATCACTCATAGGATGGTATATTATAGAGTACAGGGAGAAAAGGAATGACCTGGAAGGCCTCTAGAAGTACGTTCAGTTCTTTCTTATTTGCTAATGGAGTCCTTTTTGATGTATCACAGGTAGGTATAAAATACCAACAGAGAACACTGATGTAATCAAGCTTTTGTCCTGTCTAGCAGCACTAGTGAGTTAAGAGCAGAGGTAAGAGGTGGCTTTTTGAAAGAGAAAGCTGAAGTTCTTAAATATAAGTCATGGTTTGTGTTGTGTTTTTTTTTTTCTTGGCCCTGTCTCCCCCACACTATACCAGTTTGAATGTAACTCAACGCTCTAGTTTTAGTAGCTGCTTAGATAGTAAAATGTTCCTAGGTCTTCCACATAGTGGTCTTTGCAATATTCTTTTGAAAATATCCTATAGCATGATCTGCAAGAGCCTTTGGGTAGATGTGTGCACAGAAGACAAAACGGCCATCCACTAATAGTCTTCTGTGTAAATCTTCATGTGGCTTAGAGCAGTGGTATGTGCCACATCCGTTGTAGAACTGATGGGTAGAGAGAAGTAGAGCAGAGGGGGCTGTGTGTGTGCTGCTGGAGAGTTTCAGGCTGGCTATCTATGCGGTAGTAGTGTGCAAGAATCATCACTATAGGTAGAAAAGGGAGTGAGACTTAAGTTTGCATCTACAAGAGAAGAGGATAACAAATCTGCTTTGCTCAGCTTGATGCACAGTTGGAAGAATCGATTGTCGCCTTCTAAGGGTGTCGTTTTGTGCTATGCTGGTAGTTGCTATTTGCACTGTGCTGTAAAACGTCCAACTCTTCCTGTGAAAGTTATCTAAGAAATTGAAATTTTTTATACCTTAGCATTAGCAAACTTGAGAGAGACAAAGTGAGCCAAAGAAAGACCAGATCTTTTGATGTTGAAAGATAAAAGCAAATTTTATAGGATGATGGTCTTAAAGATATAGGAGAAGATTGTAGAGAAATGTAACCCTTCATTGTCTGAATGGTTGGTACAGTTAGGTGAAAGTAATTAAGCTTTCAGGCATATTATGCATTTTTTTCAGGTCAGGCGTTCATAAGCTATTTGAGAGGAATGGTAATTGTCCTTTTGATGTGCAGTGTACCCACAAAGCATGAGTATCATTGTGCTGTGAAATACCTGCCCATTGCAAAAACACGCTGGAGTCCATAGGATGATCTTAAGGATATTGCAGTTGCTGAACCATATCTTCAAAACCTGTGATGGTGTAGCAGCTGATGGTGAAGATGAGTTTCCAAAAGGACAGTAAATAACTTTTTACTGGCTTTTTTTTTTCCTTCCTGTGAGTGGATTATGTCATTGTCGTGCATTTATGGCATCATTTTATAGTTGTGTATATTATATGTTAGCATGTTGTGTAACTGCAGAATGATGCACTAAAAGTTGTATGTGCGTATCTGGTGCTAGCTCTTGAAACCTTTACTAGAAAATTTCCAATACTGTTTAGTTTTGTTATTTTTTAATACACGCCTATTAAAATTAGAAGTTACAATGTGACTTGTATTGTTTGAGCAATGTTTTGGGAAAACGAAGGTTAGGAATAAAGATGATAAAAAACTATTTTGACCATATGTGGGGAGGAAGTGGTTATTCTTTAAATCTTATTTTAAAATTCCATGTAATTTGTAGACTGATGCTTGCTTATTAATGTCCTTCTGGTGGCAGCTGTCAGCTGGTTATAAAACTGCAATATCTGTTATTTCCCTTAAAAGTTTACTCTGATGGCAAGTTTCCAATGTTACGGTGTAACTGTTCATTGACAGCTGCTATATATTCAAGCTCATAGGTAGCTATCTTTATCTCAGAATGGTTGTGGTTGGAAGGGACTTCTGCAGGTCATCTGGTCCAACCCATTGCTCAAGTGAGCAGGTTGCACAGGACTGTGTCCAAGTGGGGTACACCTGCTGACCATTTACCCAAGGCTATTTAGAATCATATGGTGGTTTGGGTTGGAAAGGACATTAAAGCTCATGTAATTCTAAACCTCTGCTATGGGCAGGGACACCTTCCACTAGATCAGGTTGCTCAGAGCCTCATCCAACGTGGCCTTCAGCACTTTCAGGGATGGGGTATCCAATGTCTCTGGGCAATCTGTTCCGGTGCCTTACACATTAATAGTGAAGAATTTCTTCTTAATGGCTAATCTAGATCTACACTCTGTTAGTTTAAAACTGTTGTCCCTTGTCCTATCAGTACACGCCCTGATGAAAAGTCCCTCCCCATCTTTCCTGCAGACCATTGTTAAGTACTGGAAGGCTGTTATAAGGTCTCCCTGGAGCTTACTCTTCTCTAGACTAAACGACCCCAACTCTCTCAGCTGTCTTCACGGGGAGGTGTTCCAGCCCCTCTGATCATGCTCATAGCCCTCTGGACCCATTCTAATAGGTCTGTGTCTTTCTTAGGCTGGGGTCCCCATAGCTAAACACAAGGTCTCACAAGAGTGGAGCAGAGGGTGAAAATCACTTTCTTGAACTTGCTAGCTACACTTCTTTTGATGCAACCCAGGATACAGTTGGCTTTCTGGGCTGCAAGTACACATTGCCAGCTTGGGTTGAGTCTCTCATCAACCAGTGCCCCAAGTCCTTCTCCTCAGGGCTGTTCTCAGTCTGTTCTCCACCCAGCCTATATTTGTGCTTGGGATTGCCCCGACTCAAGTGTAGGACCTTGCACTTGACCTTGCTGAATTGCATCGGGTTCACATGGGTCCACTTCTCCAGCCTGTCCAGGCCGCTCTGGAAGGCATCCCTTCCCTCCAGTGTGTCGATTGCATGACTCAGCTTGGTGTCATCTGCAAACTTGCTGAGGGTGCACTCAATCTCACTGTCCATGTTGCTGACAAAGATGTTAAACAGCACCTGTCCCAGTACCAACCTCCAAGGGACACTGCTCATCACTGGTCTCTGCTTGGACATCAAGTCATTAAACGCAATTATTTGGGTGCAACCACCCAGCCAATTCCTTACCCACCAAGTAGTCCATCCATCACATTGATGTCTTTCCAATTTAGAGACAAGAATGTTGTGCAGGACAGTGTCAAATGCTTTGCACGAGTCCAGGTAGATGACATCAGTTGCTCTTCTGTTATCCATGGTGATAATACACCATTCTGTGCAAGGTTAGGTTATTTATTCAGGCAACACAAAGCTCTGCCAATACAGTTGTGTCCTAACTTTCATTTTTGTTTCTGTCCTTGTTTCTGTTCTCTGTGCAAAATCCTGAGCACTTCTCCAGAAAACCTGCATTCTGCAGAAGCCCTTTTCACATGAGGATATTTAGTCTCACTTTTATCTAGCTTCAATGGAGAAAACTGCGTCAAAGTTGACCACAGTCCAGACTTTGATCGAGAGAGACTTTCCACATGAAAAGTGAGGAAGATCAGTTAGAGCAGCAGTCCTGAGTCTACTAACTGTTCAGGAGGTTTTTGTACAGGATAGCACCAGGGTTATGCTTTTCCTCATTTCCACACCACAGTGAGCTTTTGCTTTTTGGAGTACGCTCCTGAAATTACTAATCCTGGCTCTCCCTGTCTTTTAGGAACTCCATTTCATTTTACTTTGCCAAAGGACGGTGATACCATTCAGCCCTTGACCAGCATAACACCACCTCTTACTGGCCAGCTTAAAATGGGACCTAGAAGACACAGCACACCAATTGGTGAGTTTGACCCGAATGGTTCTCTTCAGTTTGGAACTTTTTATTCTAGAAACCTGCCTTGGCAAAAAAACATTGCTGCTGTATGAGGAGGGCTCATCCCTCTTTGTTCTTTCCTCGGTCTCTAATGAAGATATTTGCTACCTGAGTATGGGGTTGTATGGAACACATCTTCCTTCATTGCATTCCCATACATAACTCCATTAAAGAATGCAAAAGACCCCTTTGAGTAGTGTAAGCACTTAAATTAAAAGGTTGTTCCCAATGTTCATCTTTTTGCAAGACTTTATCTGCTGGGCTTACAAAATAACAGGTTGGATGTTTTGGAGAAAAGGAAGCTTATATTTCTGGTAAATTGTAAATCATTCTGCTCTCATCACAAGCTACAGATGATACTTGTGCTTAAAAACTTTGCTTTCAGAACTAGGATGATCAGATAAGAATTTCCACTACTGCACTATCACTAATAATGCATGCAGTGAAGCATTTTCAAAACCAAACTGGGCCCTGAACCATAGCAGTGGGAACCACAATGGCTACTTCCATTTCTACTTCTTTGTTTTCCTATTTTCAGTGGCTGATAGTTGTCCAGACAGCACTATAGCAACTAGTGATGTTACAGCTGAGGGTACAATGGGGACCAACAATGTCACCATGGAAAGTGCAGTGGTATCAGCAGATGTGTCAGAAGTGTGTGAGAAAGGAGATTCTCGTGTAGCTCCTGAGGCTGATGCAAAACTCTCTCTGCAAATGAACCTTGTTACCCCCGTGAATGATGGGAGTGAGGAATCCCTGCGGTTCTGCTTGGAAAGTAAGAGACTGAAACCTCGGAACATATAGGTTGTACTAGAGCTCAACCCTGACTTAGAATCTCTCCATAGCATTCCCTGAGATGGTCTCTGAAATCTTACAGTTTTTCTTTTTGGGCAGTGAGAAGAGAGGCCTCTGTTGTGGGGGAAAGATATTTCCAGCAGACTGAAAATTGTGATGTGTATTTGCAATGTCCCTGGACAGAAAAAGAGTTTCTTTATGTTAAGGAAGGAAAAGATACTGAAAGTATGATCTGAATGAGCAAGTTTGATAGCATTTTAATCAGAACAGTGACATTCAGTCTAATAGTCTAAAACTTGCATATGTATACAGGCTCAAGCCTGTGATGATCAGGTGGGTGGGGAGGCCTTTGTCTGACATTACTCAACCTCTCAGCTCGCTGGGTGTGGGGTGCTAGGAACGACAGGAGAGCCTGTGACACTGAAATCGTCCTTCCCTCCCCTCTTGTTTCAGAGCCTACAGCCAGTGACAGGAAGAATGGATCTTCTGCTGCTGCCAGGTAACTGGGCTTGTTGCTGTGCAGAGTCAACAGAGAGGTCTGGTTAGATCCTTTTTCTGCTCATTACCAGCATAAGGGGGAATAACAGTTGAAATGAGACATGGAAACAGGGAGCTCTTTTAAAGGTAGCAATGGCATTAACTCTTTATTTTTTGCATCAGGTTTTAAGTGAGTAGATATGGATGCAAGGTAGGTCCAAAACAGCAGGTTTCCCACCTGCTGTTCTGCTGTAGGCTTTGTGCTTTCCTACTAACATCAGTATTTTACCTCCTTTTGATTATAGTCAAAGCAGAAACGCAGGTCTGCACTACCAACCTCCGAAATTTCAAACGTGGTTTTCTTTGTTATCGTGCAAATTTCTGTAAATAATCTCAGCTATGAGGAGTTCTGAAAGAAAATTCTGTTTGATATGAGGCTGATAGAAACATAAAGTTGCTGATGGATTGAGATCACAGTTTAATGCGTTGACCAAAATGCAAGTTACTTCCTTGATCTTTTCATCTGTATGTATCTATCTTATCACATATGTAAGAAAAAAAAGCCTGTTTGGAAACAGGCTTGTTACCATGTACTGTATTTCTATGGTGCCTAATGTTGCTTGATTGTATCTTGTAGACTATACAATTTGTAAGTACTAATAAGAATCTGAGTCAGAAGACATTATCTATAGTGGTCTGAGTGAAGTATAACGGTTTGAAGCAGTGAGAAAACTTTGAAATAAACTCAGTACCTATTGTTGCAGAATTAGGTGCTGGATGGTAATTATGCCTCAGTGCTGAGGATGAATGGCAGTCAGTCCTCACTGGTTGAGGTTGGGCTGCCTTTGTAGGTGCAGATTGAACTTGATCTCTTGGAGTCTGCTTTACAAGTCTTTCCCCATAATTTCGCTCTGTCACGAAGATTTTAAATAAGCCATAAATGATCTAATGGTGTTCTCCAGTGGCTGTAAGAGGTAGCGATGGTGAAACTCGTGATGGTGCTGCATTTTTTTTACCCTAAGTTTTCTGGAATTGCTAGATTGCTCTTGGCAGTGAGAGTGTCTCCAGAAATAACAGAAGTGCTTATATAATTGCGAGTCATTTCTTGACCTTCGAGTGTCTGACCATCTTACTCATTCTCTGGTTGCATAGGTCAGCAAACTCAATTTTAATGTTTAATGCCAGTAGTCATTTTCCCAGGGGGCTAGAAAACTCTCTCATTATGCTGTATTTTCGCAATCCCTAATTCTTTGTTTTGTTGTTGTTGTTGTTGTTGTTTTAAAAAAAATCTGCATTGCTAGCTCCCAGAAAGCATCATCTTTGTTCAGTCGTGTCTGTGAAGTTCGGCGAGAGGATGAGGCCAGAGGCCATGACCTTTCAGCTTCTCCATTTAGGTAACTACTTACAGTCTTTGACTGCCAGTCCTGGTTCGGTTTTGGATTTACACACATGTGCATTTTTAACATTAAAGAAACTACACTGAGTCATTGTCTTTGGGTGACTTAAAAGGTTGGGCACAATGGAATGAATATATTATGTACTGTATGTCTATACTTCATATGGTAATCACAGAATGGTTGAGGTTGGAAGGGAACTCTGGAGAGTACACAATGTCCAACCCTCTACCAAGCAGGGACACCTAGAGCACGTTGCACAGGATCACATTCAGGCAGGTTTTGAATTTCTGTCTCCTGATGGGGGCAGTGAAGTTTTGACCTATGAAGAAAAAGTAATTTATATTGCAAGAGTATTGAATGGTTATTGTATAGACTGTGATGACCAGGAACTTCCAGTGCCGGGCAGTGTACAGACAGAATGGAAAACAGTCACTCCTCAAAGTCTCTCAGGTATGAGGAAGGATAAATGTGTACTTTTAGTAAGATTCAGTATACAGTCCTATATAATACCTGATAAGATTGACAGGGAAGAGAAATCCTAGCGAAAGTGTTGAACAGCATTTGTGTTTGCATTCCTGCCTTTTCTTGCTAGGTGCGATTACCTCTTTCAGGTCAATGAAGTGCTGAAGCAGACTGTAGCAACTTCAAGATGGCATGACTTTGAGAAGCATTTTCCATAGGTGGTGCTTGTTGTTTGGAGCATACATTGCTTTATTAGTGTTTGCAAAAGCTCCTAGTTTTCTATAGGTGTCAGCAATTCTTCCTGCCACCACATGGATTACTTGAGAGATGTTGAGAAATGTTTTACAATTTGAAAACACACAAGGTTCTTTTCAACCTGAAGAAGCAATTGAATAAGTGTATTGCTATTTTTTGAATAGTGCTTTCACCTGAGTAGTGGAATATTGGCCTTCCTGCTTTTTTAATCAATAATTTTGACCTGTATATAACTGGTTTGCAGGGGGAATCTATTCAGTTTTCCTGGCACAGAAGATGATGATGAATTATGTAAAAACCCCAGTGGTCAGCACTGCCGGCAACACAGAGCAGATGACAGAGGTGGACAGCTCCTAATTCCTCAGAGGATGCAGCAGAGCTGCCATCAACAACCTTCTTGTGCAGAGGAGAGGGAGTCTGTGGAGTCTGGTACTGTAAGCACTCAGATGGAAGAAGGGACAAGAATACAGAAGAAACCAAGTAAAGCTGTTGCAATTAATGAAAGTCAAGAGAAGCAGGCAAATAGTAATAATAAAGGGATTCAAACTACAGCAGACTGTCATTTTACCCCAACAACTGTTACAGTAGCAACACAAACAGCAGAAGGAATCTGTAAGCGAGTGGATGTGGGAACCAGTATGTCTGGGCAAAGACCTAGTCGACAAGATGCAAACATCCAAACTGAGGAGAGTGGGGAAAAGCTTGTGAATGCATCTGGAGAAGACACAGACTCTCTGCACAGCCAGGTGGGATGAAGGCTGCCTATATTTAATTTTACTGCTTTAATTTTATTGGCTGAAGTATCCCTTCAGCCAATAAATTCACTAACAGTAATTTCTCTGTCAAAAAAAGCCAAGAGTCCTCTTCAAAACATAAATGTCATAAGCTTTCCTTACTTAGTGGACAGAGTAAGTTTGGGAAGTAAATGTCTTGGTATTTTCTGAGAAAATATGGCAAGTGATTTTGTGTCTGTCTGTGTGTTTCTAGACATAGTTAATGGTATTAAAAAAATAATCTTCTTTTGGATGGAGGAGAGAGTTGTATGAAATCTGGAAGGAATGCTTTGATGCCTCCTGTTTGCACCAGTGAACTTCTGGCAGCTTATTCTGCTGCTCCATTTAGTGACAATGGATAAACGCATCGGGGAGAGCACCTCTACTTAAGCATTCTAACAAGATGAATTAACTTTGAACTACTATTTCAGAAAATTTGCTGCAGTCTCAAGGAAAGTCACTGCTTTGAAGTTACAGCTTGCATATTTATTTTGAATATAAGGACTAGAATAATGATCTTTTCTAAACTTGAATTAAGAACTGTGCCTCCTCTGGGAAATAGAAGGTTAGATAGAGGGCCATAAATACACTGTGTAATAGTTACGTGATCTGAGAGCCCACTGAATGAATATCAGAAGCTATACTAAGCCAGTTTGGTGTGTCCTCCTTGTACTGCTGTGATTTCCCTTCCTCTGCCCCTCAACGAGTGAGCAAAATGTGTTCAATTTTCCCTTGTTCAGGGTCTTTCATGTTGTTGCATCTAATTTGCAGCAAGATACTGAGAGGTTCCATAACACAGTACTCAAATGTGGTAAGAAAAAACTGTACTGCAGAGATGGCTGTACACAGAAATTATTTGCTTTTGGTTGTGGTTTGTTTTCAATTTAATTTGTCTTGTTTATACAGGGAGAGGAGGAATTTAACCTTCTTCACCCACCCAGAGGTCAAGTTCAGCGTCGCCACGTGCGAACTGTTCGAGAGGTGCGCACTGTTGTTACACGTGTTATAACAGATGTTTACTACATAAATGGCACAGAGGTGGAACGAAAGGTAGTTGAGGTAAGTTCCTGTTTTCAGCGCTAAATGTATTGATATGTTTGCTGAAAAAATAAATTGTGTTGTGGCTGCAGAAAACATGAGTTGAGTGAGCAAACCAGTGTGCTGTGATGACAAGTTTTTTTTTTAATGAGTGAACATGTAGACCATTTAGTGCACATTGAAAGCTGTGTGTTTGTTGCTGGTGTATTTCATTCCTGTTACTGCATTCTGAAGATACACTTCTTTAGGAAACAAAAATGGACAAAAGACTTTGTAATATGCTTCTAACTATTGTAAAATTCTTGGGGTTTTTTCAAAGCAGAGATTTCAGAATGGGCATAAATTCTATTAGTCAGCAAAAATCATTTCTACCTGTAAAATTGAACTGTGTAAGACTGTTCAGCCTGTTTTGCAGTTCAGTGTTACCTTTCACCTGTGGTCCACAGGGTTTTGAGTCCTGTCAACCAGATTCTGTAGGAGATCTCCAAAAAGCATCTTGAAATCAAAAAATAAACAAGACTATTTTTACTATGCTTGTATTGCTGTACAAGCCATTACTTTATTGGAAAATCTTTAGGGAGACTCAAAGAATAGTTAACAAATGCTGATGTGATATACACAGTAAACATATCAGCCTGCTAGCAGTAACGCATTACTGCTATTCTACTATACAGGTAAATAACGTAAGTGTCTTGTGCTAACGGTGTTTTTAAAATGAGTAATGGCACAAAGTGATAAATTAGTTCAGTTACTTATGCTCTCACACCTGACGCTACACACAAAATTGCTTATTGTAATATTAAAATAGAGAATTAGATTTTCTTAAATGTGTTTTCATAGGCTATGTAATCATAATCATATAACCATTTCCAATTTATCTACCAACATTTGATACCAGTATTGTGTTGACAAACATTTATATATCCATAAAACTTGAATTGCTCCAAATGACCAGCCATCTGATTTTGATCTTGTATTATTAGTAACCAAAGGCTGATAGTGTCACATGTAGTTGTTGCACTCTTACTCTCTAAAAGGGTGGAAATCATTCAAAGCCAGGCTGATTTCTGGCTTTGAAATCAAAGCCATCCAAGCTCTGTCTTGATGACTGATTTCTTAATGTGATTTCTTCGTATGGAGCACAGCTACAGGCCTATAGGGAGAAAGCTACTGTCTACCATTGATTAGTCCAGACTCAATCTGCGTAGCTGTCTTCAATTTCATGAATGTGTTCTCAACTTGTTTGTCTGGTGTTTCTAAAATGTAGCTTCCATCTAGCAAGTTCATCACCTTTGAAGTGACCTCTTTTTTCTTCTAAGGAAACTGAGGAGCCTATAGTGGAGTGCCAGGAGTGTGAGACTGACACATCCTCCTCTAGAACAGCAGTGGGCTCATCGCTGACCTCAGGGGACCTTGGCGATGTCAGCTCCTTCTCATCTAAGGCCTCAAGCCTCCACCGCACATCGAGTGGAGCAAGCAGTGGTCACTCTGCAACACACAGCAGCAGCTCAGCACGAGGAACTGGAGCTGTCAAAGGGAAAATGTGTGGTGCAGAAACTGGAGAGTTTGTTTTACCCATTGGCAAAGGCATCTTGGGAAAACTAAGGTAAGTGCAGAGCCTCGAGAATGGAAGAGAAGGTATTTTGCAGAAGTCAACAGCTGGCTTGGGTGAAATGTGAAGCAAGGTAGACCCCAAACCAAGAATTTTCAGGAAAGGATCTGTCTTGATGAACAGAAATAAGGAACAGTCTTTACTTTCCTATCTTTTCTTCCTGAATGAGTAATGGTTGTTTACTTGTGATGCATAGCTTTGCTTTAGCTCTTAGCAGTTTAGGAAGGATGAAGCAAAGTTCTTGTCCAGTTGTCAGATCACAGTGAAAATGGGGTGATACAGTGAGGTGATAACTCTTTTCAGAATGGTTAACTGAACTCATGAATTCTCTAGCCCTAGGAAAGGAGCTGGTCAGCCAGCGTCTCCTCTCAGAGTTAGCCAGACAGGAGCACTTCTGTGTGAGGAAGAGGAGGACTCTATGCTTGGTACTCGTCAGGGTGGCAGAGCACCTGTTACACCTCGTGGGCGAGGAAGAAGAGGCCGCCCACCATCTCGAACAACTGCAACAAGGTACCCTGGAAAAAGGAGTCTGTAATTTTAATACTGTCAAGGAAGAGAAGGGAGGCCTGCTGTATTAATGTGACAGAGAAAATGGAGAGTTAAGTATTTCAGGAGCTAGTTTTTGGTGATAGCATGTAGCAGCAGCAAGAATCTGTCCTAAGTATTCTTGGTTTAGTAACTGTTTTACCTGATCCTTCTGGGTCTGCTTTTGTCTTTTCTACAGAGATTTAGCTGGAATTCCAGGTGTAGAGGATCTCTCAACCACAGCATCACCTGAGGAAAAATCACTTGTTCGTGCAGTTCGCCAGCCAGATGGAGGGGAGAAATCTGACACTTCTGGCTTCTGTGCCTTACGTCGAAGTGACTCTCCAGAAATCCCATTACAAGTGGTGACTGGTCCTTCAGACTGTGCAGACTCGTCCTCTGGGAGCAGCTTTGTGGGCCTCAGGGTTGTAGCAAAGTGGTCTTCAAATGGGTACTTCTATTCCGGAATGATAACCCAAGATGTTGGGGCCGGGAAGTACAAGTTGCTTTTTGATGATGGGTATGAATGTGATGTGCTAGGAAAAGATATTTTACTGTGTGACCCTATCCCACTGGAAACTGAGGTGACTGCACTCTCAGAGGATGAGTACTTCAGTGCAGGTAAGAGCAGTGCTTGAGGTCAGTTCTTGGGTTCTCTTGAGTTGCTGAATTCAATAGAAGATGGGTATTTGTTCAGGAGGATGGGAAACCTAGGTGTAGTTAACCTGTGTCATTTGCTGTCTTATCAGGCGTAGTGAAAGGACACCGGAAAGAGTCTGGAGAGCTGTATTATTGCATTGAAAAGGAAGGCCAGAGGAAGTGGTACAAACGAATGGCTGTTATCCTGTCTCTGGAACAAGGAAATAAGCTTCGGGAGCAGTTTGGGCTAGGCCCTTACGAACCAGTCACCCCCCTGACGAAGGCAGCTGACATCAGTCTTGGTAAGGGGAGGGAGGTGCTGTTGAGCTGCTGACTGTAGTTTGAAGTGCTCCTGCTTTTCTTCTGGAGCTATGCTGTTACACATCTTGTGCCTTTGAGATGTTTCTGCTTCCTGATCCCAATTACCCATGTTTTAGATCTTTCTGGATATTCAAAAATGTTTTCAGAGTTCATAGAATATCCCAAGTTGGAAGGGACCCACAAGGATCATCAAGTCCAACTCCTGGGTCCCCAAAAGACCATGCAGGAAATCAAACCATGTGCCTGAGAGCGTTGTCCAAACACTTGTTGAACGCCAGTAGGCTCAGCGCTGTGTTCACTTCCCTGGGGAGCCTGTTCCACTGCTAGACCACCCTTTCAGAGAAGAACCTTTTTGTGATAGCCAGCCTGAACTGCCCGTTGCAGCTTCAAGTGATTTCCTAGGGTCCTATTGCTGGGCACCATAGAGAAATCAGTGCCTTTCCCTCCGTTCCCCCTCATGAGGAAGCTGTAAACCATGATGAGGTCTCCCCTCAGTATTGTTTTCTTCATGCTGAGCAAACCAAATAACTTCAGCCACTCCTCACATGTTCATGGAGTTCATTGACAACTGCCTACAAATTGTGCTGAGCCAGATCAAGATCCATCTAACGCTGTAACCCCACGTACTGCCTCAAACGACAGCTTTTTTATGTATCTTAGGGGAGATCACACAGGGAAAGCAAGTTTGGATTTGATCTTTGGTCTTATAGAACCTTTCAGTAGTCAAGTCAGTTGAATCTTTTGGATTAGAGGCTGCTTCTGGACCATTTTTTTTATCAGTTAGCAGCAGACCTGAATTTTGTCTGATGCATTAAAACAGTTGTAGTGGCACAATCAGTGTGGCTCATTGTAGTCAGCTTTAGTTTGGATAAGCATTAAGTAATTCTGTATCACCAGTAGACTTTATCTCACAATTCACTCTCTTTTTCCAAATACCTTATTAGCATATTGAGCAGTATATGCCTGAACAAAAATACTTGAACTGCTATATAAGTAACTTTGTTCCTTGTATTCTTGCCCAGTGATCATCCTTTGTGATGACCAGTTATTAATATATGAGAAGACATTGCTCCTGTTTCCTTTAGTTACTTAAGTTATAGAGAAGCTTTTGGTAAGATCATTTATATATATGTGTGGGGGTGTGTGGGGGTGTGTGTGTGTGTATATATATATATATATATATATATATATATACACATTTTATTTAAAAACAACTCTTCAGTCACTCATGCAGATCATATTCTCATTGATTCTTTCAAAGAATGCTAATATACTCAAGATGATAAATACAAATGAGTTTTTGTTTCCTACCAGGTCACTTCTTCATAAATCTACCAGATCCTTATTATCATTTCAGTGAATTTGTTGGTACAAAAAAAATCCACAAAGCTACCATTTTGTAGTTCTCTGGATCATGCTGGAGGTGTTAAGAAAATGTTTCATGAGTACTATAGCATGTACCTTTGTATGGAGGTGATTTTTAAACAACTGATTACATGCAGCTCTTCGTAATTTAGCAATTCCAGACTTGAATTCCTCAATATGACTTGCTAAGCACTGGATTACTTTATTAATTAATCCTTCTTCCATTATTCCTAAGTACCTGTTTCCAGGGTAGTGGTGCTTACTGTACTTAGTTACACCTAGTAGGTGGGGTGGCTGCTGTGATATAAACAGTTCAGCTATGCTGGGTGGAAAACAGACTGGCAGAGTACTGGGCTTGAGAAAAGAGACATGCAAGTGAGTGTGTTTTGTTTTGTTTTTGTTTTTGTTTTTTTCTCTCTTCTGTTTTGCTCTGTCAGAGGGTGCTAGTTTGTACCTGCTAGATACTGTTGAGTGTAGCCATCTCTGGACAAATAGGTAGGGGTACATAACAGCAGGAGTTCAACAAGAAGTGTTTGGACTATGTTCTCAGATGCATGCTCTGATTTTTTTTTTTAATTATTATTTTTGGGTGGTCTTTTGGGGACCTAGGAGTTGGACTCAGTGATACTTGTGGGTCCCTTCCAACTCGGATATTCTATGAAAATCAGTTATAATCTGCATACGATATTACAGATAATCTTGTGGAGGGGAAACGGAAGCGACGTAGTAACCTTGGCTCTCCCAGCACTTCCAGCAGTAGCACAACTCCCACTCGTAAAGGGCTGGAGAGTCCACGCATCCCACCAGGTGTGCTATCTGGTAAGAGGAAGCTTGTTGCTTCTGAAGAAGAGAGATCCCCAGCTAAACGTGGCCGCAAGTCAGCAACAATAAAGCCTGGTGAGAACATTGTTTTCTGTTCTTAAACTTCATCAGCCTTTTTTTTTTCCTCGATATTTCTGTAATTGGTCTTTCTACTTCTCACAAGTATCTTATTTACTTTTTGTTTATTTGCCCTGTAGGATTTGAGATAGATTAACCCTGGATACATTCAGTAGCCAGGGATATTTTTAGCATAGTCTGATTGTTTATCTGCCATCTTTTCAGTTCTGCCTTTTAGAAGTGTTCTTTGCAGCATGTTGTTCTGACCTTAATGCCTCTCTTCTTTCTTACCTGCTTAGTCAGTCCTGATAAGCCTTCACAGTTAATGCTATGAAGGGTCCCTTTGTTTCAGGATATTGACAAACTGCCAAACGTTGTTCTATTAGTCACTGGGGTTTTGATTTGAAGATTCTTTGCAGCCATAAGGGTAAAATATGCCAACCTATCCTAGCGTAATCATAACGAGGTCCTGCCTCTCTTTCTTCTCCAGTAAAATAACTGAAATTGAACATATGCCAAATCGTTCCGCAGGTCTTTGTGTTGAACCTGACTTGTGAGACTCATGGTGCTTCCATCTTCCCACAGGGGCTGTGAGAGCAGGAGAGTTTGTTAGCACCTGTGATGGTGTAGACGCTGTAGATCCCCCAGTTCTGGAGGACCATCATGGACCATTGCCCCACAATAAGACACTCTTTTTGGGTTATGCCTTTCTTCTCACCATGGCAACACCCAGTGACAAATTGGTCAATCGCCAGAAGACATCAGATGGTCCTGCAGGGAGTAGTGAAGAAGAAGAAGGTGAGGTGAACCTTACCCATTACATTTCCAAGTGGAATGCTGTTGCTTTAGGAAAAGGGCTGGATTTTGTCTGATCAGGCATTGGTGTGAGTGTTTTTCCCTTTTGCTCGTTAATCCTTTGCAGAAAGGAGCTAACTGTCAGTCTCTTAGAGAATTTACAACCTGAAACGTAGCAAACATCAGTGATGATTATAAGGCTGTTCAGCAAATTAAGAAAGTTATGACAGAAAGATCAGCAGACTCTGAATATATCACTAGTGTAATATAAGAAGGTTTTAAGAAAAGGGATAGCGCTGAGAAACATAGGACTTGAAAGCATGAATGAATGGATTGCTGCAGTTTGCCTTCGCTAAAGTCATGTTTCATGCAGTGAACTGTGGCATGAAGAAAGCCGTGAAGTGCTCACTTGGCTAATTAGGCCATAGTTGCACTTCCTTTCCTGCTGTCCTTTTTTTTGGACTCCTCTGAGGATTTTTGTAAATGTACTTGGGAAAAAAGGGAGGGGATCCCTTATTAGAACGGATGAGAGTTGTGAAGACTGAGAACGGTATAGACATGGACAGGTTATAGCCAAAAATTTAACCTTCTATTTCTGTTCTAGAATTTTTAGATATGGCTCCATACAACAAACATTATATAGCGCAACAGCTGCGAGCAGGAGCTGGCTATATCTTGGAAGACTTTAATGAAACCCAGGTAAGGACTCGCGTATTAGTTTAGGATGATAGTCACAGAATAATTGAGATTGGTAGGAATTTCTGTAGATCCTCTAGTCCATTCCACCTGCTCAAAACAGGATCAACTTGAGTAAGTTGCTCAGGACCTTGTCCAGTTGGTTTTTCAGTATCCCTGAAGGTGGAGACTCCACAGCCTGACAGGGCAACTTATTCTAGTGTTTGACTACCCCCAGTTAAAAAAAAAATAATCCTGCATTTAGGTTTGTATCTTCTTGTCCTTTTAGTAGATAACATGACGTATAGTTTGGCTCCATCTTCTGTACACCCTCCTGTCAGTTATTAATATGCTCTGATAAGATCACCTTAGCCATCTCCTCTTGAGCCAAACACACCCAGCTCTCTCAGCTTCTTCTTGTATATCAGATGCTGCAAATCCTAGATCAACTTAAGGGCTCTTGGCTGGGTCTGCTCCAGGTTGTATACGGTAGGGGAGACAGAGCAGTTGAAACTGAAAAGCGATGAATTTGCAACTGGTAAACTACTTATATGATGAAAAACAATTTTGTCAGAATCTGACCAGGACTCAAGAATCAGCTGAAAGTATTCCCTCCCATCTGAAGAATGATTAGTTAGTCTACAGCTAGCTTATATATGAGAAGACTTTGGATCTCTAATTTCAAACAGATCTAGGAGTGCGCTTTTCTGAGTTGGCAACCTCAGTACTTGTGACAGGAAGTTACCTTCAAGATGCTTTATGAATTTCCCAGACTTGCTTGTTGTGGTGGTATGATATACCCAGTTTATGTCTAGGAAATTGGAGTGTCCCATAAGGATGAGGGCTGATCCAGAAATTTCCCCAGATTGCCTGTAGAGTAGTTCATCTGTGCCATTGTCCTGGGTAGGGGGTCGAGAGTAGACATCCACAATGGCATCTTTGCTATCTGTCTCCTTAATCCTCATTCAGAGGCTCTCTATGGCATCATCCCCAATGGCAATGGCCATATAGTCTCATCTCTCCCTTATATACAGCAGAACCCCTCCACCTCGCCTGTCCTGCCTATCCTTCCTGAACTTCTGATAGCACTCCAGCTGTGGGTCTTGTCCTGCCAAATCTCACTAATAACAGATATATCATAGCTCTGGGAAAGGACAGAAGCTTCCAGCTTGTCCCGTTTGTTCTTCATACTGCTTGCATTGGTATACAAGCATATCAGATGTGTTCCTGAACCCACAGTGCTCCCTGGAGCAGCATAGATGCTCCTGTTAGCCTTGCCACCATGAGACAGTGCTGCATCATCCATTGGCTTAGCCTCAGTGCTCCTAATGGTATCCCCCTCCTGCACTGATCCTAGTTCAAAGCCCTCTCAATCAGTCTCACTAGGCTATGGGCCAAGAAACATTTCCCTCAACAAGTCAGGTGGGTCCCATCAGGCCCCAGCAACCCCCTATTCTTGAAGACTCTTCCATGATGATAAATTCCAGAATTCTTGCACCAGAGGCACCAGTCTTGGAGCCAAGCATTGATGACCTGGACTTAGCTTTCTTTTCCCGTCTTTCCCTGTTACGGGAAGATTGAGGAAAACATGATCTGTGCTCCTGAGTCCTTTAGTTTTCTCCCCAGGACCCTGAAGTCCCTCTTGATAGACCTCAGGCTTCCTGTTGCTATGTTGTTGGTACCCACTTGAAAAAGGAGAGGGTAATAGTCTGAAGGCTGTATTATGCTCAGACACTTCCTAGTAGTGTCCCTGAAGCCCTGTGGAGGCAGCAAACTTCTCTGTGAAGAGGGATCTGGTGTGCAGAAATACGGTATATGGTATGTGAAATATGTAGGTGTGAGTAATGTGGGCACACCTGTATCGAAGCTTTGTATGATGTAGTGATGATGAAATTACAAGTAATGATGGCTAACAGATCAAGTCTTTTCCTATAGTTTTATATAGAGAACATAAAATAGCAGGCAAATCCAGAACGACATTGTGCAGACTTTGAGGCAGGTTTTTTTTTTTTTTTTTTTTTTTTATTATATACATACTTTGTCCCAAGTCAGAAAATAAGGTTCAGATTTTTAATAAAGGAAGTAAACCATTCTTGGAGCATCTTGCCTGAAGATGCAATTTTCTCTGCTGACTTAGAGTAACCATTTAAATGATGCATCTCCTCCTTTATCTGAAGCGGCAGACAGAGTTATACAAAATTTACTAGGTAGTTTTTGCCTATACTGCATAGCTTGGAACAGGTGATTATTGTAGGTACTTCTGATCTCAGAATCTGTTCATCTAATTCGGTTTTCTCATAATATGGCTGTGAAAGCAGAGTTTTGATTGTTTTTTTTTTTTTCTTAGCGTTTAGCAGCCAGGTAACTTCAACAGCTTTCTTTTTTTCCAAGCACTTTGTCTCCAGTTTACATGTCTTTTTTTAATCTCCCCTGAAGTGTAATGCAGCATATCAGTGTCTTTTAATTGCGGACCAACACTGTCGAACTCGGAAGTACTTGCTGTGCCTTGCCAGAGGAATCCCTTGTGTGTCTCATATCTGGGTCCATGATAGCTGTCATGCTAACCAGCTTCAAAATTACCGGAATTACCTTTTGCCAGCTGGTTATAGCCTCCAGGAGCAAAAATTGCTAGAATGGTAAGTGCCATAAGTAATAACCACGATCTGAGTGCACAGGCTGAGGATTTAAGCAAAGAGAGAGAAGTATTATGCTTGGGAGGCTCTTGAATACTGCAGGTTCTGAAGGTGTCCCTAGTACTGCTACCCATGTTTTCCCTTTCAGACAGAAACAGCATTTCCACCTCTTTCCTTAGATTTACCTCTAATGCCAAGGTGGCTGCCACACACACAAAAAAATCTCCTGCGAAGAAAGATTTCAGTCTCCTCTTAAGGAAGATGAAATTGGGCAAGATTTCCCACACACTTGGCTGACTTCTCTAATTGCTCAGAAAGGGATAAAGGAGAGCTGGCACATTTTGAAGTCAGGTTCTGTATTTTCTGTGGAATTTAATCTGGAAGGTCTGTTCTAAGAGAACAGTTTTGAGGTCAAACTTCTCAGGTAAGGCGAGAAACAGACAAAAGCAGTTTTCAAATCCCTGTAGGCTTTTGGTCAGGAGACTGATGAAGTCTTGCTCAGCCCTGTCAAAGTGGAGGTGTTTTGAACATGCACAGGAAAGGTGATTCAGGATCAAGGAGGCGGCTAGCCTAATTCTGAATTTAGGCTGCCGTGCACACTGCCAGTGTGGTCTAGCTGTTTTTATTACCTATGAATAGAGAATTGTTCCAGGTGTTTTGGGGTGGTGGTAGGAAGGCAGGTCACCGTATACAAGATATTCAAAGAACTAATATGGGAGCCAGTAGGGTGACAAGGGGAAGCAGATAATAGTCTTCAAATAAAATCACCTAGATTATCAGGTATTTGTAGCAATCTGCAATTACCTTTCTTCCACAGGCACCCCCGAGAAAATCCATTTCATAACCTGAAGGTTCTCCTGGTGTCAGACCAGCAGCAGAACTTCCTGGATCTGTGGTCTGAAATCCTTATGACAGGGGGAGCAACATCTGTTAGACAGCATTATTCAAATGCTCACAACAAAGGTATTCATTGGCTTTCTCAGGTCTAGTAGTTGGGAATCCTGTGCCACTGTAGTCTCTAGTATGGTTTTAAAACCTTTAGGATGGCTTGCAAGGATGTCTATAAAAGAAGGCAAAATGCTAACACTAGCTCTCTGAACGTGACCTAGAAGATCACATCTAGAAGATCTACCTTCCAGTGAAAAGATATGCTGCAGCAATTCAGAATATAAACCATCAGCCTCCAGCTTATGTTAAAAGGGGAAATTTGGTCAAGAATTGCTCCTGGGCCTTCTCCAAGCCACTAAAATTGAGTTTCCATGTCCTTCTGAATTCCTGTGTACACACCCAACGGTCTTTTCCTCTCCAAACAGGATGTAGGCCCTAGTAAATGCAGCCTGAGGTCAGGACTCATAATTATCTACTCCTGCCTGTGATCTTGGCTACTAGTTTTCTGTTAATTTCTATCTGGACTAGAGCAAATGTACCTGCAAGGTCAGAGTTGCTATAGAGCATGTCTTATAACAAAGAGAATTCATGGGCTAGGGATGAGAGAGATTGGGTGGTAGAGAAATCCATAGTAGTGAAACACACTGATCTGCTGCTGAAAGATTCTTTTTCTTTCATGTAACTCTGACCGATGCCTCTTTCCTCCTGTGCAGATATTGCTTTGGGTGTTTACGATGTGGTGGTGACTGATTTTTCCTGCCCAGCTGTTGTCTTGAAGTGTGCAGAAGCGTTACGTCTGCCTGTTGTCTCACAGGAGTGGGTGATCCAGAGCCTTATTTCTGGGGAGAGAGTAGGCTACAACAAGCATCCAAAATATAAACATGACTATGTCCCCCACTGAACTAAAACTTTGCCCTGCTGTCCCACTGTTGTGCAGACTTGTTTTAATCAGATTTTAAATGTTTGTGTAATTGGACAGTGTGCATGGATTACTGTATATAGTTTTATCTGCTGAACTTTTATCATGAAATAAATGTTCAATCTCTTGTGGTAGCTACTGCATCTCCTGCTTTATCTGGATTTATGTGCCTTACTCAGCTGAGGGCTGAGGGAAATTCTTAAAATCCATTCCTTCAATCCTCCCAATTTACCTCAAATTGCTATTGCAGTTGTTTCATTTACAGAGAAGTATGTTTTTGATTAGCAGACACTGTCTCATGTAAGTCAGTTTATTGCACAAGTGGAAGTTCTGAAGACAGACAAAAGTTCAGTCATAGTCGATAACAACAGACTACTTCCTCCATATTCCAGCTTGCAAAGGATCATAGCCCAGCTCCAGTTAAGATACTGCAATTCTGATACCATAATTCTTGTTTTTTCTCTGCTTTCAGAAGAAGCACAGACTGCCTCCCTAGAAGGATTTATGAGTAGATGCAGAGCTGCAGAAAGCATGGTTTTACTAGTTCAGAGTAAAAGAAAAGGCTTTCTGCACTCAATAGGCAATTGTACAGAATTGGCAGGAAGTGCCACTTAAACAGTGGTTCATCAGGCAAGCACAACTACAAGGAAAAAAATCCAAGAGCACCAGAGGCATCACTGCTTGCCATGCTGTTGGTCACAGTCTGAAGAAAAGGTCTTGATGTTCAAACTCCAAAACTGTAAGAGAAGGATATTGTATTAGCTACATTGAAAGGAGCTCCTTCTACCAACCCACATCACCGTTTTTCAGCCAACATTAAATAGCAGGTAAAATTCTGCAGGGGGAAAAAGCACATGAAAACTCTAAGTCAAATCATTCTGGCTCTGTTACTTTTTTGTCATGGTATTAGCAATGTTTTGCTCCCAATAATTATGGCTTAAATTATAAAAATCACTTATGATCATTTAGATCACTTTGTGTTTCAGGTGTCTCACAATGATGCTGTGAGCACCCCTGAAGATACTCCTACCTGCCCAAGGTTCCTCCAGCCTGGGTGTAGTATTTGTTATAATCCAAGCGTAGTAGCAGTTGAGCTAGGTCAGAGTTTATCTGGTGGTTTCGAACGCTAGAGAGAATCTTGAAGAGCAATGATGACTGACGACTGAATCCCTACAAATTACAGGAAGTCATTTCAAGGCATGCTGAGGAAAGCTCTTTGTCCTGCCTAAACGTTTAACAGTCTGAAGAAGAGAATCACTGCAGAAGAACTGATGCTTGCGGTCCACTATAAGGTAAGTTGTCAACCACAAGAATTATTAGGTATTGGGTATCCAAAAGGGGGGGAATGGTACAGTCTGATGTACACCTCCTTTCTATTCGACAGAATGATTTCTGCATAACAGCCCACATTCTTCCCCTCTGTGCATATGTAGTTTTTCTACCCAGGAGTTATTGATTAATTAAAGTTATTGCACTCATACAGAAAGTCTCATCTCAGCTTAACAGCTGTAGAACAAAAGTTCTACAAAGAAGGCAAAGATGACTGTTCAGCCAGATGTTTGCATGGGAGACAAACATGTACATATAGATTCACCTTCACCAGAATACTGAGTTGTGCAGCTCCCCGCTCATCTAATGGGCCCAGATTCTGACTCACCAGAGAACAAAAACTATGACAAAGATCTAGAATTTCATTTAAGCAGTGGAAAACCTGCATGGAATAAAAAGTACAAGACAGTAGTTAAATGCAGCTTAGCCCCAGAGAACATTTTTAGTATCTAAGAAGTTGCAGCATTCATAACTGAAGATGTTACTAATACCGTGTTTTTAAACAATCAGTAAGGAAGATGACAAAGCAACTGTAGCATTTTAAGGCCTTTTTCCCTAATGAAAGAGGACTTGCACAATGCACTACATCTTCTCCCCTCATCCTTTACCCCCAAAACAACCGTATTTTGCAGATATCACTGGGGAAAGTCATTGGCATCAGTTTACCAGCCATCAACATAGGCCCAGAAGTTGATCAGTGGTTATCCTATCCAAGCAGCAGGCCACCACTGCAGCTTCAAGGTTTAGAATAAGACTGAAGAACAG
This sequence comes from Heteronetta atricapilla, assembly GCA_011075105.1. Classification (NCBI taxonomy): domain Eukaryota; kingdom Metazoa; phylum Chordata; class Aves; order Anseriformes; family Anatidae; genus Heteronetta; species Heteronetta atricapilla. Next base: position 21,768,350 of record CM021740.1, read on the forward strand.
CAAGAGATGTACTTCACGGGCTTAGTTCCACTGTTTGCTAAACTTGGACTGTCTTATATCAATTGGGCAAGGTAATTTGCATTCAAGAATGTTACGAATAAAGCCTAAACACCTCCCATGCATGACTACTGGAACATTTATAAGTTCCGCACAGGAAAATTTAGTATGTTACCACCTCAAAGACTGAGCAAAATAATGAAAGAGACAAGACCCAGGGTATCACAGGATTGTTGGCACCAACCATCTTTCTAGACGTTTTCTGTGAGGCTACATATTTAATAAAAATAGAAGCAACATTTTAATATACTTTTGACTAGAATAACAATACAAGAACATTCTTGAAGTCCACTGTGGAACATCTCAAGTATTTTTATCCTCCTAAAGTTTGAGGGGATTTTTTTCCCTAGCTAATGCATTTCTGTGAGGCCCTCAGGAATACAGCTCCCAGTACTATGCTAATTGGTACCTCTTTAATGAAATTGCCTGTGAGAAAAATACAACAACATTTTCTGTTTTTCAAGTTAAGGCAAATTGATCACCAGAATAACCTTGATTTAAAACTGCCAGGAATGTAACATCTACTCCCACCAACTGTAACGTAAGTGATCTTATTCACTTATCTCTTCTTATACCTGCTTTATTAGAACTGCAGTCTGTACTCTGCAGGAGATTACCACTGATCTGTTTTTTTGAAGAGACTGTTTGTTTGATCTGTTTGCAAAGCTACTTCCTGGGGCAATTGGAGAACTCGTAGAAAAAAAAGTGAAGAACTACTTACGGGCTTTAGGAGGATGAAAGACTGAGCCAACAGATTACTTAAGAAATGATCATGAGCCAGTCTAATACTCTCAAAGTCTCGTGTGGCATTTATCTGCTGGAGAAGCTGTGAGAACTGAGATTCCAGTACATCCACCTGATGGATATGTAAAAACTCATTAGTATCTTCCTTTATGAGGAATAAGGAGTACCTCAGATCAGCTAAAAGTTTTATTTAAGAAACTTACTCTCCCTATTGCTACTCTTAGATTAAGAGGCTGATCATCACCTTCTTTCTGCCCCCTGAATGGAGGCCTATATACAAGAACAGTACAATAATATAAGGAGGAAAAACAGATGCTTAAATATTACCTAAGTAGAAAAGAAAATGGTCACTTTCTTTAAGATTAACTAGTGAAAAAATGTACAGCTAATGTGTAAACAAAGGTATTTGTCGTCATTTCTGAATTTTACAGTGGGAGATGCTATCTGGAGGCCCAGGGTAAAGGCTGCAGTGCAACAGCTCAGCCAGGTTACTGTAGAATCTAGAAAGTTGAGCCCCCTCAATTCAGCTATTGTTGCTATTAAATTGATTCTCACAAAATTATGCTGCTACTAACTAGTGTTAAGATTTGAAACTTTTCTTTTTAACTTCAAAAGGTCAAGAGTACAGCTTCTTTCAATTCTTAGATAAAAGTAAACTTAAATTAGAGCTCAGTTAACAGGGCAAGGGAAGAAGACAGGATGGTACCTTAATGATGCAACTTCAGGGATGAGTGGGGCCTCTCACAAATGCTTAGTAGCACTTGAGAACCGCATAACATTTGCATTTCCATTAACACTCAAAAACTCTACTGATTCAAACAACCAAAAAGATATATAATTGTAGCACTGAATCTGGGAACTCAGAGATAAGTTTTAGCTTAGGACTTCAGTGTTTCCACCATGAATTTCTGCCAGTTCCTGATTAACTGATACGGGTTTAATATTCTGTATAATCCTGACCTGCAGATAATACTGAAGATTGTCCACAAGGAAAGCCATGTGGTCCCTCAAACGCCACTTGATGGCATCAGTTCTGTTAGATTTCAGGTGTTTGCGTTGCATCTGGAGAGCCCAGCAGTGTTGTAGCTCAGCCTGGACCCGTCGCACGCTTAGCAGGTATTTGAACACAACATTGTACCTACAGTCAAAAAATACGAAGTTTTTGAAGATGGAACTCTTCCTTGGGTACAGGTGCTGGAGAAGATAACAGTGCAAGACTGGAAAAAGAAATAGGATGCGATTGTTGGCCAATAGGGTAGATCAGGAAATGGCCCATCTCACAGTAACAGGTTTCTGCTTGTACTGGTTATTGACCTAAAAAGCACAAACTTATTTCACCATAAGCAGAGAAAAACTGACAAACTTTGACAGACCTATTTTGTTGACAGAGCTGCCAGGATCTTACTGTCACTAGCAGCAAGTGTACCTTCAATATGACTAAGTGGGAAGAGTAATTTTAAGTTTTAGGGAGCAAGCTACGGTGTTACAGATCTACCTTTCTCACAGGAGAAGGGGGAAAAAATGAGTGTCTGAGATCAGGGAACCTACAGACATAGACCACACCTAGTACTTACTTCTCCAAAACAGCAGGAGTAAAGAGAATGTGCAGTGGCCACTGAACTTTGTAAGAAAGGCCCAGAGCTGCCCAGCCAGATGCAGGGGCTTCACGTGGAGATAACTCCCGGGTAGGCCCTTCACGCGCCTGAGGAGTATCTGGAAACAAACATGGTACTGAATTAAGTCTTTCTCTCCATTAAGGCAACCCCACAGAAGGACAAAAAGGGGAGAGAACAGAATACGAAGAGCAAAAGCAAGCTAGGCCATCACGGAGGGCTGTGAAGGGAACAGATTTTTTTTTTTTAAACTCCAAAAGAAGGGTAATTAATAGACTTGGAAACAAGATCATCAATTTTTTCTTAACTCGTTACCAAAAATGCATGTAGATACCTTTATGCTCCTTTCCGTGATACTCAATGGTCAAGTGAAGCAGAGGGAGAAGGTTGTCATCATCTAACAGTACCTTATGAGCAGACTGCTGAAATGCAACATTGACATCTGACAGAGAGAAAGCACAGATACCAAATACTCATGATGTTGCAGCTAGTGTTAATTTTGCATTCATTCATTATTTATGCAGGGACATAAAAGACAACAGTGATGCACTATTTCTACTCTTCCATTTAGTTCCACTAACAGATAGGGAGAGAAACCTGCCATCTGAAAGTTTCTAAAAGATGTTTTCTTCACCATCTCTCTAGGACAACTTAATTCAGAAGTGCTGCTCTTTCAAAGCTAATGACATTTAGAGGATAAGATGGGGAGCTCTTCTGTATTGGACATAGCTAACCATCTGCCTACCATACCATAGAGACGACAGTTTGTATGTGAATAAACAGCACTCACCATGTTCAGTTACAGCTGTAGGTGGTGTTTTTAACATGTGCTGTGCAGTGTCAATGAAAGCCTGAAACAGCTCACCTCTTCCCAAAAGGTAAAAGTCTTTTATAATCTGTGGAGATAAGGTTTTGCATATAAGCATATCAAAAGCCTAATAGAAATACTAGGTGTCCTAACTGATAACAATTTTATTATTAGACAACTTCTGCCATTTCAAAACAGGTGGAGAGCTCTGAAATTCATCCAGTGCCCAAAAGGTTTACAATGCCTTGCTTCAAGATGCAAACCACAGAACCACATAAACATACCCCTCTAACACTATCTGACCAAGTTCTATCACTGCACTCATTCTTGAGATGTGGAAAATGAAAATAGCTTTACCTAAAAGAAGAAAATGCAGAACCTAAGATGGTAAAGAATTTACTGGGGGAACAGCCATTAAAAAAACAAAAAGAACCCTACATCACTAATTTTAACTGACTTAGCAAGAACAAGCTAACAGTGGTATTACCTTCAGTTGTCCTAGTAAATCAGATTCCTCCACCATCAGTTTCCAAAGATGCTAGCGAAGAAACAAACAAGTCAACAAACAAAACAAGAAACCTCAGATTTATCTAAAGCCATTAAATTATTAGACAACCCATTAAATAAGATCAGTAGCTGTCTTAAAATAGAATCACAGAATCATAGAATATCCTGAGTTGGAAGGGACCCTTAAGGATCATCAAGTCCAACTCTTGAATACTTCTGATGCATACAAAAAAGCACCCATATAAAATACAAGAACACACTAAAACTCCTGTGAAGTCAACCCATGCTACTAATTAGAACATTGCTAATACATACCAGCAAAAAACTTGAAGCCTCATGTCAAAAAATAAGCAAAGTCTTATGAATTTATTCCCATCCTAGTTATATTCTCACTTCTCTAAGCTTCCCACCTTCTCCAGTTTTTGCTATTTTTTCCAAATTCAAAAAAAAGCACCAATGACCAATACAAAGCATTTGTCTAAGTAAAAGGCCAACTGTTACATCAAAAGCATGGTATGAAGTTACAAAGTCTTTACAAGTGAAACAACAATAACATACAAATTCCCTGCTTTTCTCCATGCAAATGACTGGTACCTGTTAGTGTCGTTTCATCATTAGAATTTTGAGTAACACAACACTCTGAGCCTCATAGGAACCTGAAAGCTACCTGCAGCCTCCACACTCCTGTTTAATCACTGATTGTAAAGTTCTTCCTTTCTTCTGGTCATTCACAAAACTTAAAAGCTTCCCAGCCTGTATAGTTATATACAGATCCTAGGATCCTTACCTCAGCAACAGTGCTCCGTATCCAGTCAACCACAGATTCAAAGTCTACCAAACTAAAGAGTGGTTGCTGCTTGAGTCGGTGTAGTTCTGCTGCAAATGTGTCCTCCTGGTTTTTTAGGATGGAGCCTGTGCAAGTGAGAAAAGTGTTTTGGACAATACTAAGAAATACCATTTGGAAAACTGCAGACCCCTTCCAGTACAGTGGGTCAGAGAGGCTGTTCAGGAAGCACTCTCTTGTGTCTGAGCAGAGGAATAGGAACTTGAGGAGGCCTCCAAGTACAAGATTAGTACTGCAAGTACCATTACAGTACAGACACTTGATGTGACAGTGCTCTAGTATCAGAGGAGAAAAACAAGATTCAGAGAGCACAAAAAGAAGGAAAAGATTTTCTACACAAACAAATGACCCTTTTTCTAGGATTGAGCTGTGTTGTTGAACCCAGAACTATTCTGCCATGTTAATTAGTTGGTTTGGTTCTCCACATAGCCTCTCCCTTTCAATTTTATCCTACTGCTTGGACTTGGGGATTTATTATTTTTAAAACCACTCTTCTTCCTACCTCTCCCAACGCAAAAAAACAGTCCAGTTCAATTGGTCCTTTGTTCTCTGCAATATCGTTAAAGTCACTTAAGTATTTTTGCACACAGAAGTTCAAGACGGAGACTCCACATCAATCCTTCCCATTTAATGTAGTATATTTCCAAAACCATCTTCCAATGTAAACTTAGCAGTCTCTCAAAGAAAATCACTAACTGGAATTGTCTTTGTTTTGCTGTCTTTGAGGCTCCATCTCTATCATTTGTCTTCCCCAGCCAATTCTAGGATCATCTTGCAATGAATCTCTCCTATTCATGGCTGAATTCTAATCATAGAACCATAGAATCATTAAGGTTGGAAAAGATCTCCAAGATCATCTGGTCCAACCATCCCCCTACCACCAATACCACCCACTAAATCTTGTGCCTAAGCATCACGTCCAACCTTTCCTTAAACGCCCCCCAGGGACACTGACTTCACCAACCTCCTTGGGCAACCTGTTCCAATGCCTGACCACTCTTTCTGAGAAGAAATTTCTCCTAATTTCAAACCTCAGCCTCCCCTGGCGCAACTTGAGGCCATTCCCTCTTGTGCTATCACTAGTTATCTGCGAGAAGAGGCCGACCCCCAGCTCCCCACAGCTTCTTTTCAGGTAGTTGTAGAAAGCGATAAGGTCTCCCCTTAGCCTCGTCTTCTCCAGACTTTCTCCAGTTCCCTCAGCCGCTCCTCACAGGACTTGTGTTCCAGGCCCTTCACCAGCTGTGTAGCTGTTCTCTGGACACGCTCCAGGTCGTCAATGCCTTTCTTGTAGTGAGGGGCCCAAAACTGAACGCAATACTCAAGGTGTAGCCCCCCCAGAGCTGAGTACAGCGGGACAATCACCTCCCTGGCCCTGCTGGCTGCACTGTTCCTGATACAAACCCAGATGCCATCGGCCTTCTTGGCCCACCTGGGCACACTGCTGGCTCATGTTCAGGTGAGCTTGACCAATATCCCCAAATCCTTTTTCTCTGCACAGCTTTCCAGCCACTTTGCCCCAAGCCTTCAACACGGGGTTGTTGTGACCAAAGTGCAGGATCCGGCACTTCGCCATGTTGAGCCTCATCCCATTGGCCTCTGCCCATTGATACAATCTGTTCAGGTTCCTCTGCAGGGCCTTTCTACCCTCTTGCAGATCATAGAATCATAGAATCTTTTCCAACCCTAATCATTCTATGATTCTTTGACACATCCTGCAACATACATACTCAGAGCCAGATGTGCTCCTGTGCCTGTTTGCACCCTTCAGGGACAGAGATACAAACTGAAAAGGCAATGTAACATTTAAAATAGCTTTATTTTTTCAGAGTGAAACACATGCTGACTTGTTGCTGGAAACTTGGAACCAATGTTTGGAGAGTGTTTTTTATTCATTCTGTTCTTACATCCTTCCCTAGCATTTTGAAGCAAAACACTGGGACCACTGCTCTGACCTGGCACAGACGGCCATACTTTCTGAAGAATATCAGCTGATCATCAGCAACTATTAAGGAATTAATTCATACAACATTTTGGAAGATACTCGTCAGTCATTCACAGGTGAATAAAGAAAACATGAAAGAGGTTTCTTACCTTTTCTGGTCAGGTTAACATTTTGATTCTCAAACATCTGTACAGATTCTCCTACAAACAAGATTTTCTCAGCAACCCGCACAGGAATGTATGATGGCAGCATTTCCACTCGCAGAGAAAACTGTTTTAAAGATGGAGCTAACATGTTCTCCTCCTCAATCAAGCGCTGTCAGAGACCCCAGAGAAAAGATAGAGAGCACAAGGAAAAAGAAACAAAAGGTTGACAAAAACAGGCTTACAGGCTTTTTTTTTTTTTTTTTTGAAAAATAAATAGAGTACATTAAAAGCAACCAGAAAAGTAGCAGATCTGGTCTGCCTAATTTCGGTAAGGCTGTAAACTTCTTTATACTTCTGGCATACTAGCAGATCTCCCTACAGAAGATGTTGTTTTCATCAGAAACGGGGGGTAGTGGGGAAAAATGAACAGGCAGCCTTTGTTGAACAGCAGTAAATTGGCTCCCTCAAAGGATAATGCCACAACAGCAAAATGAATTATTCTTGCAAGTGCATCACATGCGTTTTTCACTGCCATAACAATGCTAATTAGCAAAAACAATCGTCCTCTATCCCTATTCCTATGTTTTAGCACAGCTAGAACATTTGTGGTACAGATGCACAAATACAAATACCTCCACTAGTGAACAGACAGGATAAGGATCTGAAGGCTTGTGTACATTAATTTTCTCAATTAATTACTTCCTGCAAAACATTTTTCAAAGACACAGTATGTTATTAACTTCCTTCTGAAGGTATAAGTAAATATTAGAACTCCAAGTAGAGATGCTATATTTTCTTTAAGAGAAGCAATCATAGCAATATTGATTATTTAATCTGGTTTTCTTGTTACTGGAGAATTAGGTTCATTAGACCATAATCAAAAAAACACTATTCTTCCAAATTTTTGAGCAAGTTTGTTTTGGGAATTATTTCTTCATCTTAATAAGAGAGTTCAGAATTAGTTTGTATATGGATGTTAATGGCTTGGCAATTCGTAAGATTCTTGTGACACTTTTAGATGAGGAAATACCCAAGAATTTTGAATTGGTCTATCCCCTCAGCACCAAGGGTTTCTTATTTTACTGTGACAGCAGAACAGCCAACATCAATAGTCAATAATACTGAACAAGAAATTTAGTTAGGCTCTCTTGTTATCTTCTTGTTGTGCCACCAGGGATCTAGAAGACTTATCAGTTTTTACATAGATCATACATCCAGTACAGCAAAATGACTGATTTTCTGTCGTGTTTTTCCTTGTTTTTGACTGTGTATAGTCTTTGCTCAGCAAAGACTGTTTATACAAGGCACTTAATAATCATGCAAGGCAGGTGGTAATGGGGATGAATCTTTTATGCATTCACAGCTGGAGTTACATGCAACAAACTAACACCATTGGTGCCCATTAAGTTTTTTCTCACAGTAAACCAGAGAATGTGAATTTACAGAGTGGTTCCTCACTAGCACCTGATGTGAAGAATATTCAGATGCACAATGCGTGGAAGGTCACTCCATTGGGAAAGCTGCTTTGCACAAGAGCAATTTAATGGTATGCCATCTACATGAGGAGTTAATGCATTTCACCAGTACTCTGGCAGGCTGCCCCCTTGCTTAACGTAGGACCCTGGACATGTTCTTAGCAGTCTCTTGACTATTCCTTAGAAATTTTTTCCCCAGTAGTGTCAATGGCATTACCCTGTTAAGTAACATTTGCACTCTGATTTGCACCAATGGTTGTGCAAAATAGGTACCTGAGCCAGCTACCACTAGAAAGGATGCAAATCAACTCAACGCCAAAGCTTCTTACGCTCCTTCCCCTGCAATTGTTCACGCTATCATCTATGTCCAGGTTGAGAAAATCGAAGAGTTGACTAAGGAATCAGAAAAGAGTTGAGCAGGGTGAGTACCACACTTGAAATTACTTGACACCAGTGTCTATTCAGATTCTATCAATATGGCTTTCTACCTCAAGATTATCCAGCTATGCCCACCACTATGTCTCTCTTCTTTATGCCTAGCAGCAACCTATGACAATAATCTGTTGATTTGCCATCCTACCAGGTGTGGTGGTTTCACCCTGATGGGCTGCTGAATTCTACCACACCACTCTCTCACTCCCCTCCTAATAGGAAGAGGGGAAAAAAAAATAAAGGCACACAGGTTGAGATAAGGACAATTTAATTAAGGGAAAAAAAGAGGGAAAAAAATAAAAAATGAAAGGCTACACTGAAGCAAAGAGAAAACAATTATTCTTAACATCCCATCATCAAGCAATGTTTGGCCATGTCTTGTAAAACAGGGCCTCAATACGCATCACAGTTTTTCAGGAGGACAGATGTTTTCCTAACAAGACCCCCACCACCCCCCTTTTCCTTCCCCTTCCTCAGCATTTATTGCCAAGTGTGAAGTCATATGGTATGGAATATGCCTTTGGTGAGTTTAGGTCATCTGCCCTGGCAATGTCTCCTCCCCACACCTCTTGCCCACCCCCAGCCTACTGGCTTTGAGGGGGTTGGAGAGAGTGTTGATGCTGTGCCAGCACTGTTTATCAATTGCCAAAACACTGTTGTAATACCAATGCTGTTTTGTGGGGAAAGTGAACTGCATCTCTGCCAGACCCAGTATACCAGGTCTCAATAACGACCAGTCCAGCATAGTTTGCACTGAAACAAGATGATACGTTTCCTCTTTAGTTACCTAAGGAACAAAGGTGCCAAGCCATGACTTGCAGCCTTACCAAGTCCTGCAGCTCTCGTAGCTGTTTTCCTGTAAGTCCCCCAATTCCTAGGTCATCATCATCATCTTCGGGTTGGCCAGGGACATTTCCAGAAGAGGGGCCCTGTTTGATAAAGAACTCTTCATGTTGGTCTAGTAACAATCCATGTAGCATCCAGGCAGATAGCTGCTTATACATGACTCCATGACACACAGCCAGAATCCTGAGACCAAGAGAAATAAGACAGTGAGTTCTGCATGCAGTTATCAAAACCTCAATGTACCTCATTCTGGTAAGTCCAGTTAGTTAAATATCTAACATGGAATTTATTTATTTATTTATTTATTTATCAGAGAAAGATGAACTGATCACTCAAAAAAACAAAGCAGCAAATATATCCTGTGAATATGTGGCTTCTGTAGAGAGAAATGCTTGATTGTCGTTAGTATAAGGAAGTTGCAGTGGCTTCCCAGTTTTGCTGCTTCTACTCAATTACTGTTTCAGCGAACGCTGAAAAGAATTATCCTTTAAGAACCAATGGCCTGACTTTCTCTTCAAAGACAAAAACATAGCAACATCCACCCAGTGAAATGTATCTTCCTGAAGGATGGAAAAAAAGAGTAATAGGTCTGCTACATCGAAAACATGTCATGTAGACTTCAAAAGAAAAACCACAGGATCTGAACTTTCCTCAGCCATAAGAGATAGTCAGTAAGATACACAAAAATCTTAAAAAGAGAAAGCCTTAATTCCTGCCATGAACCTGCTTTAGATAGGTAACGGGGACTGTGACAATTTGCCCTGCATGCTACTCCTATTTCTAGATCATGCAGGCCTGTTTTGAGAAGTATTATCTGCTTTTAAAAGAAAGATAACACACTGTAACTAACTCTAGTAGCTACTTAAGAAGTTTTATTGCATCTACATACTTTTCAAGAGCACTGCGAACAGGAGGCAACCCCCCGCAGCTATGTTTGTGGACGGTTTCCAATATCTGACATCCATGAATCTGCAGAAAGAAAAAGCATTTAGACTAGGTCTATTATTTGGATCTGTACTAAACTTTTCAAATGATTAAAACACTACACTTCCAACTAACAAGAAAAACTGCACAAGTCTGACAGAAAGAGATGAAACACTCTATATAGTGAAAAAAGAGGTGGTGACCTTCATGAACCTATGTGAGGCTGCACACCCATGTTTTTTAAATGTTTCCCTTAACAAAAACTAAGCATCTCTGGACTCTGAAAACATTATCCTCTGCTTTTTTTTTTTTTTTTTTAAAAAAAAAAAAAAAACTCAGGTGAGGGTGGGAGAGAAAACAGGCTCAGAAGAGAAGGAAGTCCAATTAGCAGCATCTTGTATTTTGAAATGTGCTGTGATTTGAAAATCTGTCAAAGATCTTACTAATAATGAAACAGAAAAGAGAGTTAAATCGAGTGTGGATTTGTGAAACACTCAATACTTACAGTAGTACTAGGAATGGGGCACCCATTACTGAAACCAGATTCTTTCCTAGCATTCAATTGTGGTGTGACATCAGAATATACTTTATCAGCTAAAGAAGAAACTTGTTAAGAGAGACAAGCTAAAATTTTACTGTACCTTCTGAGTCTTGATCTGTTCCACCACGACCATTACAGATGGAAAGAGTAACTGGAACTGCAGAACAAGGAACAAAATGTTGAATTAGTTTGCTATGCAAGGGAGAGAGAAATTATGATTGGGTAAGTGCAGACAGCAGCTGATTACAGTAATTTAACCAAGCCATCATCATGCTTTCCCCACAAATTGGAAACCATTCTGTGACCTGAAAATCACTGGAAAGATTACACTCCCTCACCTGGATCAAGATGGACTAAATAACTGTATTCCTGCTGCAGTTTAGACTAAGCACAAGCAGTGAGGAATATGCAAGGGTAAAAGTGAAAAACCTAAGATATGTGTTACAGTGCAAGTAATCCTCTAAATGTGATCAGGGGACTACAAATTTGGAGGCATTAAAGAGAAATTATATGACATGAAAGAACAAACTTTGTTTATCCCACCTACGTTCTCATTAGACATATCACAGAGTGGAAAGAGAAACTGAAGAATACTACGTGTTTATTAACAAGACATACCTGGTCCAAGGAATAATTAACATGTGAGATGGAAAGATGCGGGTCAGCCAAAAACTGTAAGAACAAAGCAATTAATGAAAATTAATATAAGTTATGGATAAGTAAAAAAGTAGGTTTGATTCTATATTCCACACCCTTAGTTCCCACAGCTTCCCCCCCCCTCCAGTTTTTTTGCATCATGTCCCATTTAGGCTGTAACTTTTAATGAAACCACTGCACAATGACTGTACACAAGGTATAACAGCTACAAAGCCACCAAGGATTTAATCAGAACCTTCACAACTGAAAACAGAAGTCACAATAGTCTGAGACAGCAATGGGCTTTGAGGCTGTTGAGGCACTTACTGAACTGCATGTAAAGGGGACTGACTACTTATTAGAATGAACAGTCATTTATAATGGCACCTCACAGGAATAATTTGGAAGCCATTCCTAAAGGGGAAAGAAAACTATTTTGTCACCTCTTTAACTACTACCACATAGCCCATTAATTGCAGAAATGACAAGTTTCCACAATCTGTCAGCAGCAGGACAGCCTCTTGTTCCAACTCTCTCTCCTTTACCTCTTGTTCAAGGTCAAGTAGTGCCTGTCGATATGGCTGCAATACTGAATCAAGACCTGTGCAGAATGCTCGCAAATAAATCCCATGTAATCCACCCTGGTTTTGCTGAGACACATGATGGTCCTAAAAGCAAACAATAAAATCTACATCAGTTCCTCAGTGCAGGTCTAAAGAAATTTCTGTGCAGCATTACACCAGCATCCAACAATCACATCTAGAAATGCACCTTAACCCCCCAGAAAGCGCCCAGAAAAGAAACAGCAGTTTTATTTAGCTCTTCTGTGTATGCACGCAAGGGCTGCAAGTGGTTATCCACATACACGTACCCACTGGTAACTCCAGTGCTTATTCGTACACCACAGACTCTGGTGAATCTGCAGTGATCACGAATTACCACGTTATGTTTCACCAGGACTGAGATTTTTACGTTCAGTCCACCTTTCAACACTGGTTGTTCTGGACCCTCATTCACTTTCACCACACGGAGCCTTCTGGAGCCCTGTTCGAGAAAGCACGTTCGTTGGAACTAGTGCAGAATGGTGCCGCTGCACATCCGTGCCCGGAGCAGTTTGGGCGGACTGGCACCCGCTCAGCTCTGCTCCGCCCCGGGAAAACCGCGGCGAGGCGGCCCCACCTGCTGCTGTACGTGCCCAGTATACTGCTCCACGAATTCGGCGAAGCGGATGTAGTCGGTGCCGAGACGGCAGAGCCGGTTCAGAACGCTCGTCTCGCTGGGGTGTAAGAACGGCAGTTCCTGGGACACCTGCGGGGAATGACAGCGATGAGGGAGGGAGGGCGAACGGGCCGAGCCGGGCCGGGCCGGGCCGGGTCGGGCTGTACCTGCAGGCCGCCGCGCTTGCTCCAGGTGAAGGCCGCCCCTGGATACCCGCTCAGCGCCAGCAGCAGCTCGTGGATCATCCTGCTGCGCGCCGCCGCGCAGGCTGCCGGGAGAGGCACAAGGGCTGCTGGGAAGGGCGAGTCTGCGCCGTGGACGGTGGAGGGCTCGCGGGCGGCGCTTCGTCCCGCGGGAGCGGCGGAGGCTGCCGCTGGCCTCACGCGGCCCGTTGACAGGGTGCGCTCCGCGGGCGGCTCCCCGCTGGGCACGGGAAGTAACGGGAGAATGGGCGAGCGCGGCGGCTTTCCAGAAGAGTCACCAGGAGCAGCTGACCAGGCCGGGCTAGTCCGGTCCCCTCCTCTCCGTTCCTGGGGTGCTTTGGCCTGGCCGCAAGAGGATGGTTGAGTAACTCGGGTGGTTGTGATGGCAAGTGTTGATTCAGAAGGTCCCTTCCAGGACAGCAGCAAGCTCACAACCTTCTAGGTTGTTTTTTCATCTTTGTTTATGGCATTTCTTACCAAATTTCCTTATTGTTTTCTTAGGATGCGTGTCATTGTTCTATCTGTGTTAATTTGACCTCGGTCTCACCTATTATACATGGGTCTCACCTCGAGTACTGTGTACAGTTGTGGGCATCACAATATACAAGGGCATAAAACTATTAGTGTCCACAGGTGGGCAACAGAGATGGTGAAGGGTCTAGAGAGGGAGATGTGTGAGAAGTGGCTGAGGTCACTTGGTTTCCTCAACTTAGAGAAGAATAAACTTGAGAGGCATTGTTTTTCTTTCTGTGCATTTTTACTCATTATGTCTTCATTCAGGAGAAAGTAATGTTAAGCATAATGTTTATTATTTGGAACAGATAGATAACTTTACTCTCCAAAGGTGTTTGGTTCATGATCAGCTTGTTGTAGTGTGCTCTGTTGTGTAGGAGAAAGTTCTTGTCTTATGTTCCTACAGGAAAGAGAAATGTCCTAGTACATAGCCTCACTTTCTAAATAAAATTCTCTCTTAATACCCTCTCTGACATGTATGCATTTATTTTCCTATAGCTATCTTTACATGTGCGTTGGGAACTCCAACAGTATTGTTCTATTGTGTATCAATATAATAAAACTGTTCTCTTTATATTGACAAAGCTTCTGTTGTCTGAACAAAGACTGTGGAATTTTGCTAGGCATTTGTTCATCATTGACATAAATATCACAGCGTGCAGTTGTGCCAGGAAAACTACGTGATACTCCTGCTTTTAAGAAGCTGTGTTTGGGGTTTAGCACTGTTAGCTTCAGTCTTGCAGTGCTGAAATCAGTCACAGTCCTTCCCTTATTCACTAGAGGCTTTGGTTCAGTCCCATGCTTCTGACTCAAAGTTCTTTGCTAACAAGTGGCTTTTGATTAATACTAAATTGAATTACGATTGTTAACTGATTGTAAAGCTAATTATGCTATATTCAGATTATATATAGTTAAATATGTAGAGAATGATGGCTCAATATTTGACTCCAGAATGCTTTACCTGTAAATAGTCTTCTAAAGCCAGAAATCAAGGTTATAGTAGCATTCTGTCACAAAAAGTGAGACGGTCAGGTGTCTTTCTTGAGAACAAGGCAGAAGTAAACAATGTAACATTTATTAAAGCAGAGGGAACATTTGTTTGTTGCAGCTAGGGACAGGGAGGAAGCTAGTTTTTGGGAAGGTAAAGTTAGTGATTTGTTGGAAGTGAGTCATACTGAAGGTAAAGCTAGAATTAATTATGAAAGCAATTTAAATAGAGATATGGTAGCTTTTTTGTCATTGGAATGTCTTATTTGATGGTGAGAGTTACGGGTTTGATAGAGAGTATTGGTAAGGTACTGTGGCTGGCTTGCAGAATAGGTCAGACTAAATGTCTCATTGGGTCATTGCTTTACAATCTGTAAATGGGTGACCCATCCCCACTCATTTGCGTTCAGCTAAATATAGTAGTCTGGTTAGGACTTAAATTACTTTATTGGTTCTCAAAGTGCCTTTGTAGGTAGGCTACATGAGAACAAGTACAAAAACAAAACAAAACAAAACAAAAAAAACACTAAAAGGAGTTAAAAAAACAAAAGAGGGGGAGCATGTCTGTGCCACACACAAAACAAATTTTGAATTGCCCAGCGTTGTTTTCTTTTCTCCAGGTAGCTGTGGGGCTTCCCTGGACCTTACAGGTGCTATAAGTGAAAGAAATTGTACCTGGTGCTTGGAAACAAGTACACGGTGTTTGCAGTTCAGGAAGTGTTTTTGCCAGCTTGCCCATGTTGCACTGTCACAGGGAAAAGGAGAGGTTTTCATGACGGTTACTCAGAGTGGAGAGATTGCGCACCTTCCTCCAAAGAGTGAGTGCTCCTCTGCTGTTTCATCAGCCTGTGGCGGTGTCTTAGCTGCATGTCATGACTATGGCAGGACTGGGCAGGATTAGGACTCCTCCTTGTCTGTCGCTTGTTCTCAGGCTTCCATGAGGAGTCCTGCAGACAGTGTGCATACAGGGCTGTGTGCCAGGCAGCTGCTGGGTATACATTCATTTTATGTGTATATATACACAAGTGCACATTAAGTGTTTATTATAAACTATTTGTTTATTATAAAATATTAATTTTGATTAGGAGATGATGTGTGTTACAGTCTTCCAAAAGTGTTGGCATCTTTTGTTAATAATAATCTATTGTTTGTGTTCATTTTTGCCTCTTTTAACATGACTTAATAGGAAAATTTATTTTCCTTCGGGATCATTACCTGCATTCTTGATAAAAACATGGTTAACTGAATCAAAGCATAGGCCTCTTTAGCCCAATGTCCCATATAGGTCAGCTGAGAATACTGAGGGGTAGGGAACACAAATAAGGCACTCTTGGAAAGGAATCGCTTCTTAATCAGTGACTTGATCTTCCTGAGCTTTCGTGTAGGTTCACACATTTAGTTGCCTTTGATCAACATCTGTGAATCTGTGTAATTCCTTTTTGAGTTTATTATTTTGGTCTTCAAAATTACATTTCCTTCTGTTTGGTTTAAAACTGCGTTCTCACGGTTAAATTTGTGACTATCTATTCTGTGCTTGTTGACAAAATAAAATTCTCACTTTCTTTCCCCTTTTATCTCCTTCCAGTTACCTCTTTTGTTAACCATGAAGTCTTAATTTAGTTAGTTTCTCTTCACATGGAAACCATTCTGTAGTTCTGATAATCAGTGTTGCCTTTTTCTGTACCTATTTATGTCCTTTATATTCTTTTTTTCCTTCATTTTTAAAGAAGGAATGCACACAGTTTTCTGCATTTGCAGGAATTCTGTATCTACGAAGATCTCAATTTGTAAAGCAAGTATTTTTAATATTGATGTTGTGGTTCCATCTTTCAATCATTTGGTATTGAGACCATGTATTCATAAAGCCTAATGTATGTATGATTTGCTTTACCCCAACCTTCCTTTTTGTCTGGATAATAAAGAGCTGATAATATTAGGTTCTATGTTGACAATAGAAATTTGAATATTGTTATGGTTTAGATGCATAGCCAAGTCTGAAAATGGATTGAATGATGGAATTATTTTCTAGAAACACATTAGGAATAAACACCACTAAGGGAGAAGAGCCATTTAACTAATGGGACTATATTAACACAGAACCCAAATTCATATGTGTTGTCTGAATTAATTTAGGTAGGAATTTGGAAATCTTCTAAATATTGTAACAGAAGGTGTAGAACTGATGCCCATTGGAATACTGGGCTCTGGGAAACTAATTCTAAGATGACTGATGAATTTTGGTGGGTTTATAAGTATGGCTTATATAAATGTGACTCTGAAAGCGGGGGAATAGCCCTGAGAGTCTGTTGGTATATTTCAGCCCAGTGCTTCTGGATAGACATGCATGTACAAGCAAACTGTTAGGTGTTATCTCTACAAGAACACTTAAGCAAAAGAAAGCATTCAACTGGATTGAACTTTTGAAGCTATTTGTGTAATATAAGTAAAATTTGACTCAAGTCTAAAATAATAACGTTTAAAGATTTTTTTTTAGGAGAACCAATCTCTGAATCATTATCACATAGATGTATAATATAGAAAGTTTGTTTGAGAATGTTTAACATCTGTTGAGATTATCACTCTCCTGAAGACAGTATGTTCCAGCTAAGCACAAACAAATAGCGTAAGTTATCCGTCCACTTGGGAGGCAAATTGGAAAGGGCTTCAAGAGTCTCTGAATTGTAGAATTGTATCGCTTTTTATTTTTTTATTTTTTTTAAATCTTTCTGTATTTCTTTCCACAGAAAGTTCTGTGATGATGGAATGTACATCTACAAAATATCTGAATCAGCATTACTAATAGCAGCATCTTACTATGAAAACAATCATTCTTTTTCTCATTTTTTCTTCTACTAATTAGAGCATTCCATATAAAAACAGGTTGCAGACTGACAAACACTTGTTTCATGTACTTAAATTTTACACGAGCAGTTGAATGTGAATTGTCAGGAGTATGTATACACCTGACATCATGCAGCCTTGAGATACTACATTTTTTCAGTATAGCTGCTAATAAAAATTGTGCAATGTGTGTATATATATAACTGGGAGATTTAGTGATCATCCTCTGTAGATAAGGTAGTAATTTAAGTGTCCCTTGGGTAATTGAAAATCTCTGTACGTTGTTATATTTTTACATTTCACACATGATCTTGGCAAAATATACAAGAAAACTAATTACAGATATTCTTATTACTTCTAAATCTAAAGATGTGCAATAGTTACTGTGATTACTGTGTTTGTATGTGGATTTCTAAACCCCCTTTTTGATACTTACTATCATTTAAAACATGCTTTAGGATTTGCTATTTTTTCCTATATATTTCCTCATTGTCTACTTAACTCATGTATACAGGAGAAACAAACTAATTTTTTCAACAGCAGAAGTGCTTCTTGCTTGGAGTAGTCCATAAGCATAATGTCCTAGGAATATAACACTTAATGATGTAAAAGCATTTACATGTAGCTGCTTTGGCAACATTAGACATCTTCAGTTAAGAAGATGAGCCTGAAAGGTTAAGTCAGGCTTATCTAAAATTCCCAGGGCATAGCACTTGCTCCAGTAAAATGCCTGATGCTGCTTTCAGGGAAAAGTTGAAAATTCTGTAATTCTCGTCTGGTGTTGACCAGTGTAATTATTCCTGTAACTGTTAAACTGTGGCATATAACTCTTAATCAACAGAACCAGCTTTTGTTTAGTCTCTCTTTCACCGATTCCTAGTTTAAGTAAATAACATTTTACGTAAATTCTTCGAGTCATTGAGGTTGGAGGGGTCCTCTGGAAGTCTCTAGTCCAACCTGAGTTGCTCAGCACAGAGTCAACTAGAGCAAGTTGTCCAGGACTCTGCCTAGTTAGGTTTGGGGTATCTCCAAGGATTCCACTAGTAGTTCCAGTGTTTGACCACCCTCAGAGTAAAAATGCTTATGTTTAAATGGTCTTTCTTGAATTTCAGTGTGCCTGTTGCTTTTTGTCCTGCTCTCGCTCAAGGGCTCCAAGCCCTATATCAGTTGCTGAGTGCCCTATTTGTGCTGAGGAAGCAGAAACTGGGTCCAGCACTCCAGATGTGGTTTTACCCGCCCTGAGTAGAGGAAAAGGATCATCCATTGGTGGTGCTCTTCTTAATAGAGATAAGGATGCTATTGATCTACCTAATTACTTAATTTATGCTTTGCTAGTAAGCTTATGCCCCAGCAGCAAAATTCATGGGACTAATTGAAATGGACGTGTAGTGACATCTTCAGTACTTTGACTCCTGAGTGACAGGAGAGCCTAACATGTAGTGAGGTAAAGCGGACTTTGAGGGTGTGATTACTTCCTGTGGTAGGGCTGCTGAATATTGCCAGTTGTATGCTAGGATTTTGGGGCACTTGGCATCAAACAGTGGCTGACACTTCAAGTGAGCTACTGTGGTGGGGCCGGCAGTTAGATTGGTGGTTCGGGGGAAGGGCACAGCTTTGCCCAGCAAGGCCAAGTTTTCTTAAGGAGGGCTGATGAGTCTGGGATGCTGGGTGAGAGAAGAGGGCCTGCGTAAGCCTGGCCTGGCAGAGTATACGTAAGGGGGTGTGGGTAACTATCAAGACTGATTTTATCTGGCTGCATTGTATCCACTGGGGCTTGCAGAGCAGTGCTGCGTGTGTAAGGGTTGGAAGTTTTGGGCCTGATAGTTGTGGAGTTCTGGCTGGCTTGACCTAGGCTGCATCCTGTGTAACTGGGCTGGCAAGCCAGAGATCAGCTGAGTATTACCCGCGGGGCTGACAGGAAATCTCAGGGTGCTGTAAGTGGGACAAAGTCAGGTCCCCTGTGAGGAGAACCCCGAGGGAGGCAGGGTGGGGCCCGTGGGGACACAGCGCTCCGCGAGTGGGCAGGCCGTAGTTCCAGCAGGGCTGAAGGAGGCAGGCTAGGCTGATCCGGTCGCTGAGTGCGGCTGAATCCACAAGGTTGGCAGGAGGAGCAAGCTAGCGGCCGAGACGGGGCAGGCTCTCACCCCGACCACGGCAGCTGTTGAAGCGGAGGCGGCCGGGGCGGGGAGAAAAAAAGCGAGCGCGGTACGGCGGCTCCTCCCCCGCCACGCCCGGTGCGGCAGGAAGAGGAACAGCCGCGCCCTGCTCCCGGCCGGCCCTGGTCCAGCGCAGCGCCATGGCGGCGGAGGAGGTGGACGGGCTGGCCATATCCCGGCCGCATTATGGCTGTGAGTACTGGGGCTGCTAGGCTCGGGTCCGGGAATCGGCGGGGCCGCTAACATCCTACCCGGCGACGCCCAGTCCGTCCCTTCCCGGGGACCGGTACTGGAAGCGGCAGCTGCGGCGCCGCAAGAACGGGGAGCGCGTGGGGTCTCGGTTCTAGGGCTGGCCTGCGGGCTCGGCGGGCCCCACCGGCGGGGTGCGAGGGCCCCTGGATGCGGCCCGCCGTGCTTCCCACAGGGCGGGCGCCGAGGGTCTCGCGAGCTCGCCTGGGGCAGACGTCTCTTACCCAGGCGCTAAAGGGCACCGGGAGAAAGTGCTGGGCGGGCAGCACAGGGGCGTTCTCCTGCCATCGCGGTGCGGGGGGTGCCCGCGCCTCCCGTTGGCGAGCTCCGCGCCTCGCCCAAGATGTCTGCCGCGGGGAGGGGAGCACGGCAGGGCGGGGGCGCCACTGGTGGGACGGGACGGGACGGGGCGCGGCGGCGGTGGTGGAGTCTCGGCAGGGAAGGGGCGCGGCGAGCCGCCGCCGCCGCGGTGGCGGACCCTTCTGTCTCCCTGTTCGTTTCGGTAAAGGTGCCTGACATACCATCTGAAACGCGCGATCGGAAGCGTTTAGATTGCACGCCTTCACTTCCTTGGAAACACGCTTACTGTGGAGGAGGCTTTAGCTCAAGGGTTCCGAGAGGTATGCTTGCTTGTGCAAGCTGTCACGTCAAGAATGAGTAAAGATGAGGAAAAGGCTGTGAGGCGGATGGGAGATGGCGTAAGCGACAGCCGGTCAGACAACGCGGTGCCCTCCGTGCTGCGACGAGGCTTGGTATGGACAGGGAGGGCAGCAGCAGGCAGAGTCCTGCGAAAGGGGTGGTGTGCGCCGCACTCAGTTTATTGTGAAAAGGAAGGATGGAGCTGGGGGAATCAGGAGGAGAGGGAACTTTCTCTTGCTAGTAAATGTTACTCTGTGGCTTGAGACAGCTTTTTATAACTTTGGGAGGGGTTGATGGAAACAGAAAGATGCCTCTGAGGTACTTCAGACAGATTTCTAGAGATGCTTTGAGATTTCAGCCAAGGTCTTGCTTGATCCTAAATGCTATGGTTGATACTGCATCAGGTTTTTGTTAGTTTGTTTTTATTAAGGTATTTTAGGTGTAAGCTAGTCTTTGATTAATTGTAGTATGAGACACTTTCTATTTGTCAAGTTGATCTGTAAAACCTAAAAAATGTGCTTTTTTTTCCTCATGAGAGCATGGATGAGGTACTTAGCTGTAAGAGTGGAAAGGACAGGCTATATCACTAAGGCTTTGAATGTATAGAATCTGAAAGATTTAGGCATATGCCCATAGGTAGGTCCTCAGCTTGATCAAAAGATGATACGCAGGTTGTGGATCTGAAAGATTCCCCTCCAAATAAGGATCATGAGCATTTTCATCTTTTTAGAGATGAAGTGTGACAATGTAGAAGAGATTATATGACATGAAAATATGCTGTTAGCCTTCTTTAATCTTTGAAGAAGATAGGTGGAGAGATACGTGGTCACTGATGTGCTTTTGAGAAAGAAGAAGGCAAAGCTAGAAGAAAGAAAGAAAATAGAGGACTTTGTTCAGTGGAAGGTGAGGAAAAAGCTGGATCAGACTCAGATGGGGAAATCAGAGTGAAGATGTCAAACTTACATGATGAGGGAGGAAGGGTAAGGAAACAAGGTCTCTTCTGTTGCTTGCAAAGAGCAGGTGTGTTTGGTCCCTCATTTTTCTGAATGAAATAAAACGTGTGGTGAGTTCCTGGGGGAAGGGTTGGATATGATTTTTTGTGTGCCTGTCTAGCTGCATTCAGTCTTCAACCACCTGAGAACGTGTTTTGACTATTTGCAGCTGTCTTGGATAACGAGAGATTAACAGCAGAGGAAATGGATGAAAGACGACGCCAGAATGTAGCCTATGAATACCTTTGTCATCTGGAGGAAGCAAAGAGGTAAGATTATGAAGGACTGAAATTGCTGGTGATTTCTTATTTAAAAAATATATGTTTGGTAAGGGGAATAATTTGGCTGCAGCTTACCTCCTGTCTGTGTTTCTGAGTGACTATATAGATTCAATTTTTTTTTTAAAAAAAAAACAAAACGCACACCACAACACCTACAAAGAAACAAAGAAAACCTCAGTAACCAAACAAAACACCCAACCCCCCTACCCTAATAAGTGGTCCTCTGTGGTCTAGTCTGTTTTTCTGCCTGAAGGAGACAAAAATATCTCTGCCTAGCGTGTTCCTTATATGGAACCTTTTCTAACGTATTCTTAAAGATCTTTTTGTGACGGAGACTCCATAGCTCTAGTGCTTCAGTGTTTTTTAGCGCTGGAAGGGTTCCCTGTTACGTAACTTGTATGTCTTGCTGTAATACTACCTTTCAACTTGACAATGGATGTGGAGAATGGGTTATTTTCTTCCTCTTAGCTGCAGCCCTTTAAACACATACAGTTGTCTCCCTTTTGCACTTCTTAGACTGAAAACCCAACTCTTTCATGCTTCTCTGTGGGTCCTATTCAATAGGTATATAGTCTGTAGTCCTTTTGCCTGGATTGTTCTCTCTTCTCTCTGCTCACTCCATGTCTTCTGGAAGTGTGATGCCAAACAGAGAAAATTTCCAACTGGGGCATTGATATGCATGCTTAGCACAAGAATTGTTTTGTGTACCCTGATAGATATGCTAATATCATGCATTTACAGCATAATATTTTCATAATGTTATGAAATTGGTAGAGTTTGCTGAGTTGCTACCCTTCTACTTGAATGCGTGCTGCCTAAGTTGGTTCCCTGTTTTGTGTTTCTGGAATCATTTTTTTTTCCTAAGTGTGTTAATTACTACTGAATTTAATTTTTTCTTACCTTTGCTTAATATATTGAAAAAAAATTGAACTTATTCCTGGCCTCCAGCATGCATGTAACTTTTATGTCATCTTCATGTTTAGTAAGCATGAAAGTGTGCTGTATTACTTCATACAAAATGAAAGTATGATCAGAAGATAGTAGATGCTATGTATTTGCTATTAAAGGAAAATAAACTAATATTAAAAACAAATCTGTGAAGTCCTATTGTTAATATTCTTGAAATCTTTCTTGCAAACAATCAATCCTATATGCTGTACGTGTAGAATAGAAATGAGGCAGACCGGTTTACCTGTTCCTTTCCCTTCCTGACAGAAGTCTTTTCGTGCCTTTGTATAAATTGAACTTTTTTACTTGAAATTTTTAATGACTGTTGAAACTGAGATTGCAACTAAAAACAAGTTTTAAAGAACAAGATTGAAGAAAAAAGAGGTGAGGTAATGTTTCTGTTAGTGACTCTTATGAGACTTTTAAAAATGATGCTAGTGTTTCAGTTTGCATTTTGTAATTAGTCAAGAAACGAATTGTGAACATAGAGTTTTATTGTTATCACAAAGACCTAGGTAATCTAGCCAGTATGACACAGAAGGTGACTTCTGTTGCAGCAGAAAACTAAGGAACATGTGTAAAAGTGTGTTCTAAATAGAGCTTGCTCAATACTTGTGTCTGTCATTTGAAAGACGGTACAAGGTAAGAGCCGGAAAACTATCTTCCTCTGACTGGTGATATATTTTGCAGCATCTGTGTAAGTCTGCCCCAACAAGACAGACATGTTCCACTGCAGTGTTTTATAGAATAGAGTAGTTCAGTTGGAGGGACCTACAAAGATCACCAAGTCCAACTGTCTGACCTCTTTGGGGTTAACAAAAAGTTAAAGTATATTATTGAGGGTATTGTCTGAATGCCTCTTGAACACTGACGGAGATGGAGGGACATCAATCACCTCTCTAGGAAGCCTGTTCCAGCATTTGACTACCGTTGTGGTAGAGAAATTTGTTCCTAATGCCCAATCTGACCTCCTGTGGTACGACTTTCTGCTGTTCCTGCAAGTCCTGTCATGGGTTATCGGGGAGCAGAGACCAGCACCTCCCTCTGCACTTCCCCTCTTCAGGAAGCTGCAGGGAGCAATGAGGTCCTCTCTTGACCTCCTCTTCTCCAGACCAGGTGGCCCAAGTATCCTCAGCCTGTCCTTGTAGGACATGCCTTCCAGCCCTTTTACTACCCTTCTTGCCCTCCTCTGGATGCTTTCAAGGATCTTATATTTTGGAGTCCAGAACTGCACACAGTATTCACCAGTGCTAAATACAGCAGGAAAGTCACATCTCTTGAGAGGCTGACTATGTTGTTCAATGCACCGCAAAATGTAGTTTGTCCTTTTGGCTGCCAGGGCACACTGTGGCTCATGTTTATGGGGAAGGAAACAGATCTTGTACGAGATCAGTGCAGGCAGAGTATAAAGGAGGACTCATTTGCAGTACTTCATTCCAGGATTTTAATAGTTCATGCTGCTGTAGAATATTTTTGAAGGGGCTAGGAGGACTCCGTTTATACTGTAGTCTTTCAGGTGCTTCATAGTAATTGTCACTACTGCACATTTACAGAGGTTGCTTAGGTACTAGCAGATAATAATTTTTTCTCCATGCAGATTTGGATGAGGTGGAACTAGTGAGAAAGATACAAATATATCTCAAAATCACCCTGTCCCTCTGAACCAAAAATCTTTAGGATCGAATGCTGAGCAACAGGGAGAGATGAATGCCATTATAAGTCACCATGCATGCTTGAATGAGCCCCAGATAAATCAGTTGTGGACTCTCTTAGACATTGGCTTCAGAGTGGGTGCTTTCTGAGATGCTTGTTTTCTATTCAATTCTTTGTCCAGACTTGATGAAAAAGTTAGTCAAAAATGCCTAACACAGCCATAGCTTTAATATTCTAATTAAGCTGATGCTTATTCCTGGAGACTTGCTTAATCTTTGGATAAATAATCTGGAACTAAAGTTTCTTGGCTGCCTTGCATCTGCTTCCAACTATTGCCTCAGCATTGACAAGGCTGAGTGGTTAAGCATTTGTTTTTGCTGCACCTTGTCAGAAATTGTTTTTCCTGTTTTGTCCTAGGGACAAGCCTAGTTGTTGACTTTGTTTTTTATGAAGAAGGAAGCGACAGATGTGTCATTCAAAACACAAGTAGTGGTAATACAGTCTCCCACTTTGGCAGTCAGAGCACTTACTTTGCTTAATGGCTTACAGGCTATCTATACACATGTGAGGGAATTCCTGTCTCATAGCTGAAGCCGTACCACTTTGTGTAAGAGTTAAAGATTGCATGACCAGAAGTAGGGAATCAAGAGTCCTTTTTTTTAATGATTAAAATACACAGGTGAGAGCTGAAAGGCTTGAGTTCATGCTCTATTTCCAATAATGTTTTTCATTACTGAGCAGTCTTTATAAATTGTCCTTTAAGGTTTTTGTTTTTATGAATTACTGCTAAAATAGCCAAAAAGAGGGCTTTGGGCTGCATTGCTGGAAAAGTTTTGACTTAACATCCTGTCAGGGGTTACCGGGGAGCACCTCTCTGCACTTCTGTCTCCCACGACATTCTGCTAGCAAAGCTGAGAAAGTGTGGGATAGACGAGTGGACAGTAAGATGGGTTGAGAATTGGCTGACTGGCCGAGCTGAGAGGATGATGATCGGCAGCGCAGAGTCCAGCTGGAGACCTGTAACTGGCTGTGTTCCCCAGGGGTCGGTGCTGGGTCCGGTCTTGTTCAACATTTTCATCAATTACCTTGATGAGGGAATAGTGTCTGCCCTCAGCAAGTGGGCTGATGATACAAAGCTGGGAGGAGTGGCCGACATGCCAGAAGGCTGTGCTTCCATTCAGCAAGACCTGGACAGGCTGGAGAGCTGGGCAGGGAGAGACCAAATGAGGTTTAACAAGACCAAGTGTAGAGTCCTGCACCTGGGAAGGAACAGCCACATGTATCAGTATAGGCTGTGGGGTGACCTGCTGGAGAGGAGCTCTGTGGAGAAGGACCTGAGGGTCCTGGTGGACGACAGCTTGACCATGAACCAGTAGTGTGCCCTGGAGGTCAAGAAGGACAGTGGGATCCTAGTGTGCATAAAAAGGAGTGTGGCCAGCAGGTCAAGGGAGGTGATCCTCCCCTTCTACTCCAGGTCAGGCCTCACCTGGAGTACTGTGTCCAGTTCTGGGCTCCCCGGTACAAAAAAGACAGGGATCTCCTAGAAAGAGTCCAGCGGGGGGCCACAAAGATGACATGGGCCTGGAGCATCTGCCCTGTGAGAGAAGACTGAGAGACCTGCTCAGCCTTGAGAAAAGACGACTGAGAGGGGATCTTATTAATGTTTACAGATGTCTTAAGTGTGGGAGACAGAGGGATTTGGCCGACCTCTTTTCAGTGGTTTGTGGGGACAGGACAAGGGGCAGTGGCCACAAAATGGATCACAGGAAGTTCCGCACCAATACGTGAAAACTTCTTCACGGTAAGGGTGACAGAGCGCTGGAACAGGTTGCCTAGGGAGGTTGTGGAGTCTCCTCTGGAGATATTCAAGGTGCGTCTGGATGCCTACCTGGGCAACCTGCTCTAGGGAACCTGCTTTGGCAGGGGGGTTGGACCCGATGATTTCCTGAGGTACCTTCCGACCCCTACAATTCTGTGATTCTGTGATTCCCCTCCTCAAGAAGCTGCAGGGAGCAATGAGGTCCCCTCTTGACCTCCTCTTCTCCAGACCAGACAGCCCAAGCATCCTCAGCCTGTCCTTGTAGGACGTGCCTTCCAGCCTTTTTAGCAGCTTTGTTGCTGTTGCTATAACGTCTGCCATTTCATTCAGCGCTCTGGGGTGAATTCCATCTGGCCCTGTGGACTTAGGAACGTTGTGGTTCTTTTTTTTCTATTGCCTTAGGTTTGGTGCCCTTTTATCAGAACAGGTAGAGCAAGCTGATGGCAGGGAGTTTAGCATCAGTTCTCTAATTTCAGTCTGTTACCAAATAACTGTCAGATCACCAATCTGCTTCTTAGATTTTATTTCAAACTGAATGCAATGCATTGTTCAGGCTGTGCACTGAAGTATTATCTTAACTATTAATTCCTGCTCTCTAGGTTGAAAAAACGCACATCACAGCGATCCTGTTAGTTTCAGCAATATCATACACAAAACAATAATAATGCCTGACTTTAGTGTTCCCCTTTGTATACATCCTGCCATAATACTACATGTTACAGCTTTAAACTTGGAATTCATTATGTCTAATGTACTCATTACACATTTTTCAGTGTCATAGGTTGTCTTAGGATACAGGCTTCAGTCTGTAGATATGCTAGATAAATGACCTAATATTTAACAGTGTCTAAAGCCTAGGTTATTTCCTGTTTTCCCTCAAGGTGTCAACACCTATGTGCTTATTAGAGCTTTCAGTTACACTAATATTGGTGTTATCCTCTAATATTGTGGGCCTTGATCTTTTTCATGCTTACTTCCTAGAAGACTGAAAGAAGGAGGGCATGGTATGCATCTGTGCCAAAATGTATTGGAAACAGCACCATTCGATGAATCCTCATAAAAACACTACTTAGGGATGTCTGTTAGTTCTTAATATATACGAGCTATGTTTGTATGTATATACATTACTCAATTTTATTCAGAATATTATGGGATGTGAAGCCTAATGCCTCAGAAATGAAATACCTGTGGTTTTAGTTGGTCAACAGTCTCATAGTTTTTCAAGGTGGGTTTTTACAGGACTGTTTTTATGAAGCCATATTAATTTACAAGTTATTCCTTTAATCTATTATCATTTCAATTCATGTGTGTTTCTGTTATTTTACCTGGATTAACATGGAGCTAAATAGTTTACAATTACATATGCATGTGAAACAGTGTTCAGAAAATTAAATTTCTGTTTCTGGTGAAATTTCTCTGGGAGAAATTTCTCAATATTTCAATCTCATTTAAAATAAATTAAAAAAAAAAATTAGAAACATTGGATCAGCAGGTGTATTGGGTGTGGCAGGGATGAAATTAATTTTTCCTGCAATGGCCAATATAATGTTGTGCTCTGCACTTCTAGCTAGAACACTACTGCTATTACACCAACATTTTGGATATTGCTGAGCAGTGCTGGCACAGCATCAAGGTTCTCTCCCCGTCCCTACACCCCAAGCCAGTAGGCTGGAGGTGGGCAAGTAGGGAAGGGACATCGCTAGTGCATTTGACCTAAACCGACCAAAGGGATATTCCATACCATATAATGTCACACTCAGCAATAAAAGGTGGGAAAGGGGAAGGAGAAGGGGGTGCTCTCATTATTGAAGACATCTGTCTTCCTAAGCAACTGCTCTGCATACTGAGGCCCTGCTTCACAGGATGTGGCCATTCATCACACGTCGATGGGAATTAGAGAACATTTTTTTCTTCTCTTTGCACTTCCATGCAGCCTTTGCTTGGTTTTGTTTTCTCTTTCTTTTTCTATTAATTAAATTAACCTTTTCTCAACCGAAGAGCTGTCTTTCTTAACATCATACGTATTCCTCCCCACTTCTTTTGAGAAGGGGGAGTGAGAAAGCAGTTGTGGTGGGGTTTAGCTGTTCAGCAGGATAAAACCACCGCAGTAGGATCCTCTGCCTTCCTTTAGGCTCATTCCCAGTAAAGTGAACTCATCATCTCTGTGACCCAATTTATTAACCTTTCTTGTATTACACTGTCAGATCTGTTTTTTAATATTGGTTGTGCTATTCTGGGCCACTGTTGTTTTGAAAGATGCTTTTCTGTGAAATTAATTGATCCAAGGCTGATCTGTCCTTTAGGAGCTTTAGAGTTTGGGTGGAAGTGAGACATGTTCTAAGGAAAGACTTTAGAAAGGTTCCCTGGCCATGGAGCTCCCTTCTTTGAAGAACAGAACAGCCAGGGAGCGTGTTGTCTTTGGAAGAAACTGCATAGCTGAGCTTGCGATACACATTCTGTGGTAGCTTTGCAAAGAAAAAATATCAAAGTGCACCTGTGTCATGAGCACAGCAACTTTACAAGTTTTTTGGTATTTTTCTTTTTTCTTTTGTCACAAGGAATTGCAATAGCACCATTAAATTAAATGAGACAGAAGGAAACGAGAAAATCAGTCGTTACGAGGAGGGGAAAGTCAAGGTTCTGTACCTGAAAGTCAGACCACAGTAGTGCCTGTTCCCATTTTTTTCTGTTTTTGAAATGTATAGTAGAGTGGAAGAAAATATATACACCAGGAATGTAGACTTGATGACAGCATTGTAGGAAATCAGCTAGAGAAACAACTACCAGATATTTTATGAAAGTAGAATAAAAGAGATGGTTGTGAAACGATCCTGTACTCGAGAGGAAGATGTGAGTGAGTTAAAAGGACAGGTTGGCTAATATATGTGGATGAACACCAGTTTAAGCTGAAGAAGGAAGAATATAATGGTGAGATGGGATCTTATTAACTTCGGAACTCTATAATTCTGCTTATTTTTTTGTCTGAAGCATTACTGATTAGTATCTTAATGACATAGATTTTCTGATAGTGCTATACCGACTTTCAGCCTCTGTGCTAAGTAAATGCTGGAGAGTAACATAGCAGTAGCAGCAAGGAACTTAGTACAGAGTTGTGTTCACAAATTGGAATTATATTCAAGTGACCCTCTTTGTTCTTTTTGCACTTACAGATGGATGGAGGCCTGTCTGAATGAGGAGCTGCCTCCCACAACAGAACTCGAAGAAGGCTTGAGAAATGGAGTCTACCTGGCCAAACTTGGAAACTTCTTCTCTCCTAAAGTCGTTTCTGTGAAGAAAATCTACGATAGGGAACAGACTAGATATAAGGTGAGAGCTGCTCTCTGTGGGTATTGGATTAGGTATAGATTTACAATAGGAAAATGTGCACGTGGGCGTGCAGACTGAATAAGCAGAAAGTTATGTTATTTTAGTCTTACCTGAAAAACTCCTCCTTCACTTTAGAACATTGGGTAAGTGAGGGGAGTGGGCTCTTAGCTTTATGCCTGAGCTTGCATTCATGAAAGAACTTGCCTTGTTATAAATAAGCAATATAATTGTACGTAGAAGACTTCTGACCCCTTTTCTTTAAGAGTACAGTTTTTACCATCTGTCTCGTCAGTTGTGATATTTTGTTTGCCCTCCCTCTTGTTTCTGCCTATTTTTGTTTCAGGCAACTGGTCTTCACTTCCGGCACACTGATAATGTAATTCAGTGGCTGAATGCCATGGCTGAGATTGGTCTCCCAAAGGTAATTTCTGTGTTACATATGTTGATAAGTATATAATCCCAAAAAAGCTTTACATTCTGTGGAAGCACTTGCTGTTTAACTAAAATCGTCAGACTTCTATGTAGTTAGTTCTTCATTCTCTAGATTTGCATTTCTGTAGAAAGTTTATCCTAAAATATGCTGACATATTTCAGTCTGCAGTGAGAGAGAATGAGTAGGAGAAAAATAATTTGTTCTTCTGTACAGTATCCTTCATATCACGAGTCTGGCATGCCATCTGCATTCTGTTGAGCAATATCTGAGCTATGGTTAGATTGTGGCAGTTTTTTTAGAAACCTACACTGAAAGAAGCAGTGCAACAGAAAATTTGCCTATAAAATTTTAAAATGAATTTGAAATATGTTCCTGGTGTGACTTAAATCTGAATTATTAGCTATACTAAAGGAATGAATGCCCTGATATCTCAGAGGAGTTCAATAAGCGCTGTTGTCTGAATGTATATGGAACTGTGGTAGTTCTGTGCTGAAAATTAAGTTGGCATACAGGGATTCTAAGTATATTTTTTGTTTTCTGTAAAACATGCTTAGTACCACCAAAGCAAGCATTGCATAACTTAATCTGCTGTGTTGTATTTGGATACGTGCTTGCAAATTGGTTACTTTATATTTGGCAAAGTTTTTCAAATAACTTGTTGAGGTCTACTAGCTGAGCCTTGTTGGGATGTTTGGTGATCTTAAAGGAATAAATTTGGGATTAGGAAATATCGAAATACCCCTCAGTAAGTTTGCAGATGACACCAAGGTGGAGAGTAGTGTTCATCTGCTGGAGGGTCGGAAGGCCCTGCAGAGGAACCTGAACAGATTGTATCAATGGGCAGAGGCCAATGGGATGAGGCTCAACGTGGCGAAGTGCCGGATCCTGCACTTTGGTCACAACAACCCCGTGTTGAAGGCTTGGGGCAAAGTGGCTGGAAAGCTGTGCAGAGAAAAAGGATTTGGGGATATTGGTCAAGCTCACCTGAACATGAGCCAGCAGTGTGCCCAGGTGGGCCAAGAAGGCCGATGGCATCTGGGTTTGTGTCAGGAATAGTGCAGCCAGCAGGGCCAGGGAGGTGATTGTCCCGCTGTACTCAGCTCTGGGGGGGCTACACCTTGAGTATTGCGTTCAGTTTTGGGCCCCTCACTACAAGAAAGGCATTGACGACCTGGAGCGTGTCCAGAGAACAGCTACACAGCTGGTGAAGGGCCTGGAACACAAGTCCTATGAGGAGCGGCTGAGGGAACTGGAGAAAGTCTGGAGAAGACGAGGCTAAGGGGAGACCTTATCGCTTTCTACAACTACCTGAAAAGAAGCTGTGGGGAGCTGGGGGTCGGCCTCTTCTCGCAGATAACTAGTGATAGCACAAGAGGGAATGGCCTCAAGTTGCGCCAGGGGAGGCTGAGGTTTGAAATTAGGAGAAATTTCTTCTCAGAAAGAGTGGTCAGGCATTGGAACAGGTTGCCCAAGGAGGTTGGTGAGATCACTGTCCCTGGGGGGCGTTTAAGGAAAGGTTGGACGTGATGCTTAGGCACAAGATTTAGTGGGTGGTATTGGTGGTAGGGGGATGGTTGGACCAGATGATCTTGGAGATCTTTTCCAACCTTAATGATTCTATGATACGCTGTGAATGTCATTAAAATAAACAGGGGGAGAGCTAGACATGTAGAAGGGTTAAGTGCCAGGTATAAGGCAGGTATAAGGAAGGATTGTATGCTTTCACATGTGTAGAACTTGGGCAGTGAGAAGCCTTGGTTTGGGTGAAAGAAACAAAAGGAAAGATTGACACTTCAAGTAGGGGAGCTGTTGAGCTAGGGGCAGAGAAGCTCAAAGGATTTTGTTTGGTGGGCTGCTTCATTAATGTACTGCAGAAGACTTGGCCTTATCACAGTTATGAAATTGAGCTATATAGAGTGAGTATTGCTCAGACTGCTAACTTTGTTTTATCTTCAGATATTCTACCCAGAAACTACAGATATCTATGATCGCAAGAACATGCCACGCTGTATCTATTGTATTCATGCACTCAGGTAAGGCGTACTAAGCAGAAGTCTAATTGCTTCTGAAATCTGTCTAGAAAGTTGAAAGGTAAAGGGGAGAGAGCTGAGCTGAAGGGTAGATGGGGGCAAATTCTCTGGCAGAACTGTTGTACCTGATTGGAGCAAAGATAACATAGCCCGTATTTCGTCTCAGACAGTGGCCAATTTGGATGCTGCGGAGAAAAATAACCAGTCAAGTATGTTGTGACTACTACCTTCCCAACACAGTTCTCCCTTCCCTCTGTACTCTCTGAGCTGGAGATTAACAATAAAATAAAAAATGGGGGCATAAAGGAAAGTTTGAAGCCCTAAAAGCTGTCTGTGTAAAAGAACATACTGGTCTATTCAGAAAACAGTCAGCACGCTGAATAAAAGCTAGTATGATCACAGCTATGTACTGTAGTATGCGTATCACAGTAAGTGATCAAGCAGTAACTATTGCTGAAAGTTCTCTTAAATTTTAAAATCTCACATAGACAGTGTATGATAATTTGAGTCCTTGAGGAAACTGGTAGGGGCCATTTGTTGATATTCTCAGTTTCATGGGATGACATGTTAGGCTTCCCAGTTCAGCCTTCCCCCATATCCCCCCTCCCCTCCTGGCACCTGGCAGCCTGATTTGGATGGCTTTTGGAAGATGTGATTTTTACATAAGAAGGATTCCTTTTGTAGAATATACTGGGTGATTTAATGCTGGATTGTATACATTTGGATCTTCATCTGTTTGCTCAATTTCAGTTCTCCAGAACAGCTTGTTCTGCTGTTAGATCTGTTGCCCATGTGCAATCCATACAGATGGCTTCCATTTATTTGAGCGCTATTTGGATTAAGTTTTAGATCAAGTTGTTATTTATAGAAATGATGAACTTGATCCAAGCTTATATCTAAAAATGACTTATCACTGTAGTCACTAGAGTTTGTGTAGACCTGTGATGGGGTGCACTGCTGCTATCAAGAACTATGTTCATTTTTGTTTAAATTCTGGTAAAGTTTCTCCATTGCTAGCAGCTTTGTAGCTACTTTATTCCTAGAGTTGGCTGGCACAAGTTCTTCTTACGTTTCTTGTTAGAGCCTGGCCATTTTCTACTTCTTTTTTCCTTCTGTACAGTAGTCAGAATGGTGGACAATAACCAAATTTAAATAGAAAATTAGGCTTGCTGCTAAACTCTTTCTAGATCATATTTAGGAAAAGAAAATTAATTCAGGGAGCAAATTGAATAGTATTCAAGTTAAAGCTGAAGAAATTATAATCTTTTATCTATTTATAACTTTTTATTACTTAATTGGAAAAAAAAGAACTCTTCCATCTGAAATGTTCTATAGCTGGTTTCTCTGCAAAGGCAGACTTCTCAAGATTCTGTGATTTTAAATAATTTTACTTACCATCAAAAGAGAAGCAATTATGCCATGTACATGTAAACTTGGAAAAGGTTATTAAAAAAAAACTTGTTCTTTTTTCAGGCGTAGTGCACCATTATGTTCTGGTTAAAAAATAAAGACCTAGAACACAGTTTTGTTGACATTCCATAAGTCATAGGTGTTCCTGCGTAGTGCTTGTGTTTAATAAAAATAATAAAATATTGTTTAGATCAGTAAAGGTTGGAGATTTAGATTTTTATGAGTTGAGGTCATGTGAAAAGGTGAAATTGTCTGCCCTTTCTTTGCCATGCGAGTCAAAACTGAGTTCAACCTGAGGAACTGTTATATGTTTTTTTTTAAATAATTTATTTTTAATGTTCCTGTATAATCACATATTTTACTAGAGGGTACAGTACCATGAGCTGTGCTGAGCCAGCCTGACAGGCAAGAAGGATGAACGTGCTTCTCTTCTCCAGTCCTAGCTATCCTTAGCAGTGTGGATTTATTGCTCTGTTGTAACAGTTCCATTTCTTGTCAGGCTCCTTTATGAGTTGGATCAATTCACTGAAATGACAGAAAAATGACTGATTAAATATATTAATACCATTTTAGTAAGTTATATCAGCTTAGTGAAGTCACGTGCAGCTGAAAAGGGAGGAAGAAGAGAGTCAGCTCTCATTCTGTTGGTGATGTGTTATGCTGGTTTACCTTAATGGTTCCTTAAATCTTTATTTCCTAAAATTGTTAGAACCATGAGAAAACATTACTAGTTCTTATTGATTATTTTCTTTTGTAGCCTGTACCTGTTCAAACTGGGTCTTGCCCCGCAGATTCAGGATCTGTACGGGAAGGTAGACTTCACAGGTAAAAAGAAAAACTGTGCCGATGTTGTATTGTAGGCATTGTACAGATCAGTGAAATAATTGTTACTGTGGGAGTCCTAAATGCAAATTAAAATCAAGATTAATGGCTGTGAGAAATTCCAGTAGTTAAAGCAAAAGGTTTGTTCTGAGTGCTTCAAAGGCAGGTAGTTAAATAGTCATTAGTTCACTAATCGTTACTTTCACAAATAACAGTGGCTTAATTTTTCACCGCTGTTGGTGTAGGATGCTTTAAGCTTGCCTTCATCCCCTTGGCAAAAGTTTTAATCTGGAACTTGGTAAGTAGTTCTGAGTTCCCTTAAGAGTTTAAAGTAGAGCTGCTTATGTCCCCATGCCTCATCAAGGTTTCAATTACTTGATTTGTGCAGGAGTGTCAAATTGTGTGTTTTGCATTACCAAAATTACTGCCTGAGGATACACTATAGATTTAAAAGCTTTATTTTCCTTCAAACCTGTTACTGATTGTACTTACAAAAGACTAAACTAACAGCACTGTTTTTGAGTTACTTGGTGGTTTGCAATAGCATGTGTCCGTATCCTCCATCCCCTTTTCTCAATGCAGTCTCTCTGCAGGAAAAAGGAATGCTGAAGTATTGTTTGTGCGTTTTCCTGACTTATTAGCGTATATGTTGATATACATAGCTGTTTCCTAGTGCATTTTAGCCTATATAACACTTTTAATGTACATTTTAGAGGAAGAAATCAGTAATATGAGGCTTGAACTGGAGAAGTATGGTATTCAGATGCCTGCCTTCAGCAAAATTGGAGGAATTCTGGCAAATGAACTCTCTGTGGATGAAGCAGCATGTGAGTCATCTTATGTGATTATTCGAATCAGCATATTAAATAATAAGTGTCAGTTTTAATGCACCTTGTTTTAAGACAGTACAGGTCTTATGAAAGAGTGGGAAGAGGGTTTGCATGTGCACTCCTTCTGCTAAAATATACTACTAAGAAGTAACACACCCTTTTTTGACAGGAACGGGTTTTGCTTTCCAGTTAACTTCCAGATAATTCTTTTCTTTTCAGTCAAGTTCTCAATTTTTAGCAGGGCTGTTGTGTTTGTGGTTCTCAGGCTGTGGCTTGTTTTTCAGTACATGCTGCGGTCATTGCCATTAATGAAGCAATAGACCACCAGGTTCCAGCTGACACACTTACGGCAATGAAGAACCCTAATGCCATGCTAATAAATCTTGATGATCAGCTGGAATCCACTTACCAGGACACTCTCTACAGAGCAAAACAAGACAAGATGGAGAATGCTAAAAACAGGGTAAATCAATTATTTTAATTAATCTATTTGTTTGCATTACAAGTATATATTGTAGCTTAAACTGTGAGGGAATTCACAGAATATGTTAACAGTCCTGTATATATCGTATTAGGTTATTAGTATTTATTCCTGATGATATTCTGATATGGCTCCCAGTAACCCATCTTCCTATGGTAGAAGACAGCAGTAGTTGCATTACATTGTTCAGCTATCTGAATTACGCATTGTATATGTAGACGCAGCATTCATATCATCCTTTGTATGTTGGGAATGCTATCTGTCTATCTTCAAACTATATTAATACATTTTTATATCAATGAAATGGTGAGCATAACCAATTGACCCTCCCAGTATGGTTCAAGATAGTTTATTGCACTATATATCAAATGCCTAGCTGTGTCTTCTGCTTTCCATGTCCTGGAGCTCTGCTGTGTGTTCAGATAGAGTCCATAAATTGAAATAAGGTGTTTCTATGCCATTTGTATCAGAGTGTATGTTTTATATGTATTTACTTCTAGGGCTTTTTGCATGCGTAGATCATGGATAGATGTCCCATCTCATATCTCTATATGAACAGTTGTGCTCACTTACTATTTACATGAAAGGATTATGAAAGATCTCTGAAGACAAAGGAGATGACAGAAACACTGACTAGTTTTTATTTCATCTTCAGATTGCCTCAGAAAATTCAGAGAGAGAGAGAGATGTGTATGAAGAACTTCTGACTCAAGCTGAGATTCAAGGAAACATCAATAAAGTGAACAGTAGGTATCATGCTAAAGTAATAGTCCTGATTAAAGGAATACTTTAAAATGATACCTGTGCTGCCCCTCCTTGCTTTTTATAACAAGCAGAAAGCTGCTGTAGTGCTAGCAGAAGTGGAAGGCTATTTCTTTTTTTTTTTTTCTTTTTTATTTTAATGTGTTACTGATATATAGTTGTAAGCTGAATTTATTTTGACTTCTGCTGCCCTTCCTTAAGGGGATGGATTACCTGTGTTGTTTCTGGAGCCTCACATACCACCCTGCTGCCCCACAATTCATCTTGAGTAATGCATGTTATTTCCATCCTTCAGTTCCTTGTTGAAGTACTGTTTTGCAATTGGTTTGGAAGTCTACCATTCAGATTACATACCTAACTCACCACACATCAGGTCTAAGAGTATTTCTTTCTGAGCAGTAGGTTATATAACCAATGGGACTTTCTCATTTAATGTTTCTTTCAAAATTGTGCTTTACTGTCACTAGCACATGCAGCCATATCAAAGATTGGCCTAGCTTTGGAACAAGGAGATACATTAGCACTTTATGAAGCTTTGGCAACACCGGCCCTGGGACTCCGAGGACTGCTACGAGAAAACTGTGACTGGTATTTCAAGCAATTTTTGAGTGATAGACAGCAGAAACAGGAGGTATGGAAAAGCCTAGATCACTGCTGTTTTTTTACCTTTTTTTTGACGTACCATTCTGCATTGTATACTAATTGCTTGCAACGTACCTGTATTACAGTTTAGTGTTGTTTTGAAAAACTTAACGCTAATAGGCAAAATCATTCAGTAAACATAATTATTGTTTAATTTTAATTCTGCATATGTAAGGCTGGTGTAACACGCACATATATGTAGGTACATACAATTAAAATGCTTTCACAAAACTTGAAAATACTCACTTGTATGTGTATGCACAGAACTGTGTAATACAGAGGCATCTTTAATCTCACTTTACTGTTGTCAGTGCTCACACAGTGTGGATATTTGTGTTTTATAAATACCTATCAGATAAGCATTATTCTACTTTCACTGTGGAAAATCCTATCTATAACTAAGAATGATACTGGATTTTCACTTAAGGCCAACTCCAGTGAATTTTAGATTCAGGTTGGCTTATATATGCTGCTTATAAGATTCACAAAATAGATTTAAAAAAACAGTGTTGTGTCAGTTATTACAGTGTCATGCATGTTAATATGGGAAATATGCTGCTATATAGATGGTTATTACTACTGTATTTCTTTAGTGAATTACTTTTTGAAAAGCTACAGCCAAGTAGACAAGATATTGCATGCATTTGGATCCAGGAAAATGCAGACAAGTCAGTTGTGCAGTAACAGCAAACTAGATCTTGGGCACTGTGGTGGATACATATGTACTTGTATGTCATAAGTAGAAAATACTATGATGTAACTCAGCAGTGGCTGCAGGAAAACACATCAGAGAGAAAGAGACAGCTTTTGCACTGTAGGGAGTATAGAAAAGTTTCCAAAAGTTCAGACCACGTAGATAAAGTAAAAGGCTAGAGAAATGTATTTGTCCATAGGACCTTTGAACCACAGTTTGAAGTAGAAGTAGTTAGAGAGCTGTTAGAGAGCAATTAGAGATCTGAATATGTAGCAGGGCCTGGCAGTTTATGTTGAGGTCCTGGATAAACGTCAGGTTTGAACATACAACAAATCAGTTATGTTGAGTTCTGGAGAGAGTAACAATATATTTTAAGTCCTTTATATTCTACAATATAAAATTGATCTAGTGGGTGACATCCTTGCCTATGGCAGGGAGGTTGGAACTAGATGGTCTTTAATGTTCCTTCCAACCTAAGCCATTCTGTGATTGCTTAGTGGACTGTTCTATTGTTCAGCATATTTAACAATGACCATTAAAGGCATAAGAAAAAAAAGTGTATTCTGTGACAAAATCCAACATGAGCCTCAGAATGCCATTTGCACCACTTTGCTCACAAAACTGCCCTTTAGTTTTGTCTTAATTTGACAGAACAGTCAAGAAGTGTCAAGTTTCTGGACTGACCATTCTTACAGGGTACACCACAAGGTGCAAGTGGTAACCAATTCCCTTATCAAATTTGTTCCAAAAATAGTGGAGGTTTAATCTGGTCTAATCTATCTAGAAATCAACAGGGGAGGGGGATGAGCTGGTGGGCTGCGTTCATGAGTGCTGAGGGGAGCTAACTGGTGTGATTGTGAGGCTAGTCTCAGCAGTCTCTGAAAGTTCATGGAGACTGGGGGTGGTTCCTGAGGAATAAAGTGTGAAAGTCCCTCTTATAATGAAGAAGGGCAAAAAGGAGAATCTAAGGAATTGCAGGTCTTGTCAGCCTCGTGTCAGTCTCTGGGAAGACGATGCAGCAAATAATACGGTTCATCTTTACATGTTGTAATATTGTTTGTCTTTACATCTTCTCTTCAAATATTTATATGCTCTGATACATCAAATATTGTATATTGTTTCATTATTTTATAATTCATATTACGATTATATATTACATATATTTTTTTCAGGAGCAGGACTGAATGCACTTCCAGTGCGAGGTGTATGGGAGCTGATTTATACTCCCACTTGGATGGGGTCTGCATAGAGCTTATTAGGACGTACTTTTCTGCTAATTTAATGTGTTCCGTTCCCTGAACCCCCTCAATGTCAGTCTGTGATCAGTAGATTAGCCTGTGTATGTAATAATTTTCTTCTATAGAATGTTAGTTTTTTTTCCTATTGGAGAGCAGCTTTTTAGTGTTTAGAAGGATCCCTCAATCTAAAGGGGATACAACAGCAATTCATAGCTACTCTTGAGTTATTTATTTTTATAAATGCCAGTTTTGTTTGGTGAATGGTTAAGTGATGTTCCTTAGAATAATTTCTTAGAGTGAATGTCTTGCTTTGGGATGCTCTTTCAAGCAGTTAGTCTACTGCTATGCTTTGCTAGTGTTTCTTACTTGGGATTCTGCACAGAAGATGAAACTGAAGGATGTTATATGTGTTGCTTGTAAGTCCTTCTGTGGGTGTAATAGTTCAGCAGCTGCTGCTATTCAGAAGATTTGTCACTTATCTCTGAAGAAAAAAAGAACTTCACAAGTGATGTTTCTTGGGAGCTACAATTCAGATAGGAAAAAAAAGAAAAAAAAAGGCTTTTTTGAAGTCCTGCCAAGCATTGGTGTGGCAGAAACTCTCCATAGCTTTCCAAAGGTCTCTAGGGATGAAATAGGACCAGGAAGGTTTTTACCAAATGTTTTAGTCATTGCAAAACCAAGATTCAGCTGTTCTCTAAACTGCAAAATCAGATTGCCTGCTCTTCCAGAAAGTAGTTGAAAGCTCGTATTCTATAAATGTGGTCTTTGGTGCTTCTGGACAAAAATCTTAAGTGTGAACCATAATGAAGGGTTATGGCCTGTATAGGTAGTACCTAAGATATTCTGCCCATCCTGCTCCACAGTCTCATTTTCTGTTTACTGTATAGTCCAAGAAGCATTACATATAAGGCAAAAATTGATATTGTCTGGTTTTGACATTCATATAGCTCTTTCACTGTTTGGAGGTAAAATGGAGCATGGGTTAACATGTTCATGGCAAGCTAGACAAATACTTGTCTCAGCTCATACAGAAAATCTTTTCCCCACAAAGTTGTCTTCTTTATCATACGTGTTTCAAAATATTTGGCAGTGGGGTCTTGCATTTAATAATTGTTGTTTTCATGGGACTGCACTTCCAAAAGGGATCAGGTTGTACAAATGTACTCTTTCAGCACAGAACTGAGTGCTTTGTCTCCTGAATGCATGTGGCATTCTTTGTGGTAGGAAAAGCTGCTTTTTTTTTTTTTTTTTTTTTTTTTTTCAGGGCTTTTTGAAGTGAATGAGCTGACGTTGTTTCACTCTCCTAATTTGTTTTTTCTCAGGCTGGCCTTACAGGTCTTCTGCAAAAGGAGGAGTTGCAGTTGGGAGTGGATGCTGCTAACAGAGCAGCACAACAATATCAGCAAAGTAAGGAGCAACAGAAATTATTGCAGCAAAGTAGCTGTGGGTTGTCATCACAAGGATGAGAGCACAATATTTGTGTTTATGTGGAGATACATCATGTTTCTTTCAGACCATTATGAATGTTCTTTAAGTACTTTAAGTCTACTGAAAACATTAAAAAATAATCATTACAGCTGCCTCTAGTGCCTTTTATCCAACTATTAAAATACTGCTGGAGAAAACAGCACATTAGTTGAAACATTAAGCAATATGGAACTTTTGCATCCACCTTAACATCTTTTCCAAGCAGTTAGTTTTAATGTTGTTTTATGGACATGTGAAGGAGATCTGGATTACTGCATGAGGTGTGAAAGCTAGGTTACCTATTGACCATTGATGTAAGTCTTAATTGGTTTGAGCTACAGAACTTCAACTGTCTTTGTATGCCTAGTTTTTTCTAAATACCAGGTAACCATTAAAATACAGATCAGAGTGGCGGACCGATTTTTGATCAGTGCTTCTGACATCAGGTAGAGCTCTATTCTGGGGAAGAATGTTCAGTTTTGGCTGTGCAAGAGCAATTAATTCAATTTGTAATATGTAGAAAGAAGGCTACTAGAGTCATGGGTACGGAAAGTTTAGATTACAAGGAAATAGTGAATGTCTAATAACCGGGAAGCTACTTTCAAAGTATCTTACTGGTTGAGCATAGAGCTTGGCATTTGCTTATCTACTTGTGCTATTTTAAAGTTAGCCAAAGTGCATCTGCTATCGAGTGCTTGTTACTTCCTTGAAATATATAGACACAGGAAGGAAAAGTCCTTATTAATCAACCATGGAAAAAATTGGCAATTATGAGGCTTCTTATCATCGAAAGATTGAATTGGTGAAACAGTCCTCTGAGAATCAGGCTAAAAGGTGGACTGGTTTTAAAAACCAGTCTTGTTTTAAAAATGTGTCTTATTTGAAAGAAGGCGTTATATAGTCTATTTGTTTGCAACAATGGAAGATTAACTGGAGAAAAGCGGATCACAAAGCTTCATTCATTTCCTGCCACTAAGGGAATTACTCTTTTTTTGTGAAAGGGATCTGATAATTGAGTAGAATAAAAGTGCTGCCATTACTGGAGAGTCAACTGTCTGCTTTCCTCATTCTTTTTGCTGCCTCTTGGAAATTCTAGGGCTCGCAGCAGTGGCCAAAATTAATTCTGCAATTCGAATGGGTGATGCTGAGAAGACTGTGACAGAAATGATGAATCCAGAGGCCCAGTTACCAGAGGTTTATGCATTTGCTGCAGCTCTTTACCAAAGGGAGCTGTCCACCTTGCAGCAACAGAGTCATGAAGTAAGTAACATTTTCTCTTACTTCTGGAAATTGATATGCATTGCTAGATCTACCTTGTCTGTTTCATTAAATGTGCCTGTCTTGAGCATTCATTCAACTGTATTGATACTTAATCTGTTCTGATATGATGTTTAATCCCTAAATCTTGAGCTATTTATCACTTCAAGATTCTTCAAGCAATAGTTTGTG
Source organism: Heteronetta atricapilla (assembly GCA_011075105.1). NCBI lineage: Eukaryota > Metazoa > Chordata > Aves > Anseriformes > Anatidae > Heteronetta > Heteronetta atricapilla. The sequence continues at coordinate 21,809,949 of CM021740.1, forward strand.
AAGAGAAAGTAGAATTAATTTGTCCTTTCTGTATGCAGGGTAACCTCACACATCCAGAATTATCTGTTGCTGTAGAGATGCTGTCCTCTGTGGCCCTGATTAACAGGGCTTTGGATTCAGGGGATGTGAACACTGTGTGGAAACAACTGAGCAGTCCTGTCACAGGGCTCACAAACATTGAGGATGAGAACTCTCAAAGGTGGATATTTATAAAAATCATGTCTGTCCTTGATGTTGCTTATATTTTGTGTTTTTTTTTTTTTTCTTCTTACACTTCAGGCTCTTTCGTTACTTACCACAGTACTGATTTCTTCTCTGTTGGCACTTGTATCTTCTCTTTGAAATTACCATTTCTTACTAGTTTCATTTCTGTGCTCTCTTGAAGCTTTCTCATGGTTTCAAGTTAAAGCCACATTCTGATACTACAGAGTTGTCACTGACACTAGGCTAGCTCACCCACAGTGTTTTTTTTGCCCTGGATCCTCATTTAGTGTTTTAGTGCTTTTTGCAATTATTTTACACTTGGCCTGGACATCTTTCACACAGGCTTTCCCTTTATCTTCTTCCCCCTTTTCATGTTTGCTCCAGTTTCAACCCTTGTGTTCTCTGTCCATTTTGTGTTCAGTTCTGTCATGCTGTCTTGATGTTCCCTGGCTAGCTTTTCATAACATGACGCTTGTCGGTTCTGTTTTTTTGTTCTTTGATAGATACATTGATGATTTGGTAAAGCTGAAATCTCAAACGCGTGCAGAGGGAAATGAATTTATCACGTGGAATGATATCCAGTCGTGTGTGGATCGTGTGAATTTAGCTGTGCATGAAGAACATGAACGTAAGTTTTCCTTGATTCATACTAGGCTGATCCTAGATCATAAGGTGTGCCAAAATTAGGGGCATGCCAATACAGAAAGTTGTTGATTGACTTATGGCTGAGCAAAACATTAGATATCTAGGAAGATATGAGCCAGATTTTGTGGTGTGTGATAAAGGGGTCTTGACAACTGAACTGTTGATGGAGAGATTGGGCATCCAGGAGTTTTTCTGGTATTGAAAACTGTTGTCTCCAAACACCATGTTAATCTTTCCAATCCAAATTTTGACGCTTGTGTTGGGAAAATGTACGATCTGCACTGAGTATCTAGGATTAGTCCAGAATCTGTATTCAAATGTTTTGGCTTTCAAATTTAGCCAATTTTGCCATTCAAAGTCTAAGTTCCAGATGTTGTGACCCAAATCTCAAGTTAGAATTGAAATGGAGCGTGTTTTTAAGAGCTTAATTGTTTTGTTTACATCTAGTTCTGTAAGGAAATAGAAGTTTTCATTTTCTGTTTTAAGGCTGTGTATGACCAACGGTTGTTACAGCCAGGGACTGAAACAACTGATAAATGAGTTTCTGACTTGACTAAAAAAAAAGTTTCCTTTTAATATGAACTAATTGTACATAATCCATAGAACTTCTAAATATCTGTATCAAGTATGAGTACCAGATTTGTTAAATACTCATAAAGTAAATTCCTGTTACAAATTGAGAAATGTAAATGGGCGTTAACCTAACTTTCTGTATAACTTCTACTTCTGCATTTTCGTCGTTTCTACTTTTTAAATGGTCTTTATGGTAATAAGTGTCTTTTAGCAGAGATAAAAGACTGGGACTGAGTGTAACTAAAATTTCAGGTAAACAGACAATTGGGGTAATTGTCCTTTCTCCAATAAAGTATTAGTTGATTTAAAATCTGGAGCGAAGCTACTGAAGTTTTTGAAAATAGCACAATTAAGCAGACTTATTCTTAGGTAACTTCTTGTGAGGTTCACTACCAGCTAGCTTAATTTTCTATTAATTGTTTTCAGTTTCATTAAGAAACTGTGATTTTTTTTGTTATGACTAGTACTGAAAACCTTGCAAGTAGTAAAACATTTATGTTCACGCCATCTTTGTAGTATTTAGTTTAAAGCCTTCTATATGTGTTGAGGAGAGAGGTTCCTCACAAGCATTGAGGTGAAGATTAAGTTCAGCAGTGTACAATGAGACAAACAGTTACCCTCTGACACTGTTTGTTGTGTAGTTGATGAGCTGTCTCACCTCAAAAACTATAATCTAGAGAGGGTTAAAATTTAATTTCAGAGCCTGCTATCTTGATTAACTTACTTCCGGATCTCCAAATAGACACTGTGTTTCCTGTTTAGGTCAAATGAGTAGTTATGTGGAAACCAGACACACAGGAACCCACACGAGTGCATGCACACATCAAAATGTTAATTTCACAGTCTCCTAGGTCATGTAGTCCAACACCCTACTTCTTATAACACTCTTATACCCTGTAAAACAACAACAACAATGAAAAAAAGTGCAAAAAAAAACCAGTAATGAGATAAGATGTTCTCATGGGGAGGTTCTTAGTTCTTTCATCTGTTAGTGTTTCATACCATGCCCTTATGCAAGGGATACTTTTATCTCATGTCTGTGAAGAAGTTAGTCTGAGAAAGTCCTCTAGCCATACAACCTTGTATTTTTCCCTTCCGCTATCCTGATAAATGGTTTCAAATTCAAAAATGTTTTATAGTGAGGAGTTAAAACATATTGTTGTTCCATGGAGTAGTCTTATCATGGCCGTATTAGCTAACTAATCAAAGTTAATTACTGCTTATCTTCTGTGCCCTTTCCTAGGTCAAAGAGTCACCGTATCTGCTTTTTTTCTGTCCTCTTGAGATCAAGTAGTCTCAATATTCTTGTGTGTGATGTTTTTAAAGAAGGGGTTCCCCCATATCCTTCCGAGCACGTGTGGGGAGAGAAGCATCTTTAAAGATGCATATGTACCTAATGCATATGTACACATTGTAGGAGGGTGTAAAGTACCATAGTCTGCCTGGGTCAACAAGAAGGATGTCAATTTAAGAACAGAAAGAATCCTAATGGTAGTTTTAGTCCACTACAAGCTAGAGCTCTGTCAGTAATACAGAAAAAGAAGATTTAGTAAAAACTAAGTAGGTCTGTTTGGGGAAAAGCATATGATAGTCATATTGTGATGATAACAAAGTATCTTTCATTTTGGCATTAACTAAAATGTTTGGTAACCTGAGCCTTATTTCTGGACATCTTAAAAGTAGTAAGTGCAGAAAATTTGTGTTCTGCATTTCTAAAAGATCTCTTCCCCCAACTAAATCTATGCCGGTCTGGAAACTGAAACTAGAGAAGGTAAAGCAAGGAACAATACTGAGCAAGTGTGATAGATAATTATAATGTAATTGTAATAACTTATTAACTGTTTGAGACGAGTTACTGAGGATTCTGCATAATGCAGAATCCATCACAATTATACTGAAGATTGCAATCAAATTATTCCCTAGACATGTCCAAAGAGACAGCAAATCTGAAAGCTAGTCAGACTAGGTAGACTCTTGGTTTTGACCCTTAAAGGTGTCAGTGGGTATCCAGTAATGATTTTGACTCTATTATCTGTTTTTGTGCCTATTGCCATGGGAACTACATTCTAGGTAAAAAGTCATCTGAAACGTGGTTAGATCTGATGATAAAGACCACGTATTTTGAAGTTCTGGGATATGTGTCTTTTTGTGTCATTCTTGAAATGTTTTCATAAAGTGCAGCTCCTTGGCTTGAAGGAGATCCAAGTTGAAATAGGCTTTTTGACAAAAACTATACCATCATTTTAGTGATCCTGGTTCTAGTAGTGTCCTCAAAGTGTATTTTTCCTTAATTTCTGCTCCATCCAAATAGCAGCTCTCTTACCCAGAAATGGTCTCTTTTTCACATAAGTTTTTGTTTCATGATCTCTTTCTGCATTGCAGAGGAAAAAGGTTTGATCTTCGGATACATTAACCAAATTCAGAAATCCCCACTCTGAGCTCTTCACTTTCTTCTAAAAGATCTTTGTTCCCCATCAATGAAACTGTGATTTGAATTGACACTTCTTTAAGCAGGGAATTAAATCAGATGATCTGTAGGTGTCCATTCCAACCTACGCTATGTTGTGATTTACAGGAGATGGTCGTTGTAGAAATGGCATGTATGATGTAGGCTTTGTTCTCATTTAGCAAACAAAAGATATTTGTGTATGTCTATTTTTATTTAGCTGAACTGTAAACTTTACTTGAGAGCGCACGCATCCCTGATAATATGGCTAATATATGTTTAATAAAAATGGTTTCTAAAATAGTAAATTACTGTATTTTTAAATGGTCTTCCATGCAAATCATTAGCTTCATGTTAAGTTTTCTTTCTAAAGAAGCCAAGTAGTCTTGCCTTCTTTACCAGTAAAAAATATGTTCTGTTAAAGATGTTGCAATTCTCAGCTGGTATCTGGTTTAGCACGAATAGCCCTTTTCTTCTGAAGCACGGCTTATGATTATTGTAAGGAAAAGGATCTTTTTATTTCTCCCCCTACCCCTTTCTCACTAGGGATTTTGGCAATTGGTCTTATCAATGAGGCTCTGGATGAAGGGGATGCCAAAAAGACTCTACAAGCCTTACAGATTCCTGCAGCAAAATTGGAAGGTGTAGCCCCAAAGATAGCTCAGCATTATCAGGACACCCTACTTCGGGCCAAGAGAGAGAAAGCACAGGTAAGTGCAATTAAATACATCTCTCAAAAAGCTTTTGCATCTATGTAGTGTGTGTATGGTGGATATTCCTGGTCTTGAAAACCAGGAAACAAAAATAGAGAGCTGGGCACTCTGTATGCTATCAGCTGATCTTACCCAGTCAGCTTGGATCTTTCTATATTAGAGAAAGAGATATACAGTCATAAGGTACGAATCTTCACAACCTACAGAGGTGGGTGTAAAGATACTAACTGCTCAGCTAATCCCAAGTCCAGAATGAGATATGTATCTCATTTTTGGAAATACAGTGCTTCATCTGTTTTTTTTGTTTGTTTGTTTGTTTTGCAAGGAGACCATGTTTATTCTAGTAGGTCTGAACTTTTGAATGCGAGTCTCCTGCAAGCTCATATATATTTTGGTATTCTTCATTAAATATGCATGTAGGCAAAAAGTTTCTGAAAGAAAATAAAAGTTAGGTGATGAATTGGGAAGGGGGAGAAGCAAAATACATGCTACTAGTGAAATGTATTTTGATGCCTGTCATTTACTTGGTGACACTTCAGTTGCTAAGCATCCTCAATGCTAAGGATTTTTTGAGTGCTAGTTTCTCTTACTCGCGAAGGACTTCTGCCTACTTGTATGGAGTTGCCACTTTGAGTAACTGACTAATGTAACAAGTAAAAGTGGAGAGAGGAAGAGTGATCTCATCTTATTAGTTTAGGAAAGAGCATGAGACTGTGTGTGTATACATGCTGCTGATTTTTGAGTAGTATGGATGGGATGCTGATTTTCCCCCCCCCACACCCCATATTTACAAAGGAGTAGCAGACTTGCTTGCTTCCAGTGGCTTGAAGTGTTTAATTTTTTCTGCTGTGCAGCTTACTGCTCTAATTTCAATGCAGAAAATAGCACAGTATAGACTAAGATCATATTGTGGTGAACATTGTGATGTGGATGTTTAGTTGTTTTTTTTTTTGAGTAGGTGTAAACATACATGATGACAATAGCTGACAACTACACATTGGTGATGAAAATCATTAGCAGCTTCCTCAAGGGCCCTGAAAGGGTTAATGTTCTTCAGGAACACATTTTGTGCTGAAGCATTTCCTTCTGCTGAGTCAGAATGAAATAACAAACTCTTTTTATTGTTCACTTAAGCTTCTGCCAGGCTGGGCTGGTAACTTGAGTTGGCGTGAAATTACCTTATTTAGGCATATGTTCATTTTAGAGCTCCTCCCAGCAGCATGGCAGTAATTTCAGAAATTGAGATCATATTACAACCTAACATTGTGGGGAGAATTAATCGCTATCACTATCCTAAGTCAACTCTTACTAACTGGTGATTTCTGAACCTTGAGGCTGAGAGGGATTATAGCTCACCACGAGACATTCTTCAGTTGCTTATGTGTTAAGGGCACGTTGTATGATGCATATTTACGATGTGATGAATAGAGAGGGAAAACATCAGTCCTGTATTAAGTTATGCTGTGCATGCCCTCTGAAAGCCTGTGGTAGGAAATGCATAGAAAAGCACTGGATGGTTCTGATAGTATTTGGGTTGATGACTCTGGAAGTAGAGATTACAGTTAAGGAAATTGTTTCTTTGATTGTCACCCACTCCCTGAGTAGGAATTTCTCCGTTGCTGAGGCTGTCATGGGACTGTCTGAGCTTTCAAGTAAAATTTGCCCAAGAAAGAGATGTTAGTCAGTAGAAGGGAGTGTCGTTATGCGTGTTGGTTTCAAACCAAAACAGTGAGGAAAAAATGTGGAGGGTATGTAAGGAAATGTTCATTTTCAGTCTGGCCCTAAAATCTAGAACTCTCTAAGTAGTGGCTCTTTTGTGCAATGTTAATGATTATTCCATATCAGACGTAAATGTTGCTGTGTTACATTTATACAACAGTTAGAGTGATAGCAGTTTCTTCTTAAGATTTCTTTCATGGTTACCTACATGAAGCACCAGTGGGTGGGGAGAAACTATGCTTGGAAGTTGCTGGATCATTGTTCATTATGTATATTTTGGTACTTGGTAGGCACTTCTCTTTTTTCTTCTAAAGTTTCTGCATGTAATAGTTGATTGGATTTCTTCAAATCGCAGCCAAAATAAAGGATATTGTGTGATCAATACTCCATAATGAGCAAGCTGTTAAAACATGCCCAGACTTAAAACATGCTTTTACTACTGTGCATTCACACCTAGCTGCAATATGTACAGTGCTATTTGGCTTGCTCGTGCAGGCATGCAAGCTTCTGTGGACAGGGACAAGAACAGCCTGATGTAGCATTAGTTACCAGAAACCTTTTAGCTGCTATGTGCACGTTGGCACCTTCATTTTTTTTCTCCCCTCAAAGAATACTTTGCAGATTTCATCTGTAGAAGGACTAACTTGTGTTAGTCCATGCTGAGGTCCACCCAGCTAGAAGACAGCTTTGCAGAAAAGGACCTAGGAGTCCTGGTGGACATCAAGTTGACCGTGAGTCAGCAGGGTACCCTTTCTTCTAAGAAGACGAAGAGCGTCCTTGGCTGTGTGAGGCAAAGTTATTGCCAGCAGGTCAAGAGAGGTGATCCTTCTTCCCTACTCAACATTGGTGAGGCAGCCCCTGAAGTATTGTTTCCAATTCTGGGCCTCCCAGTACAGGAGAGACATGGATGTACCGGAGGGAGACCAACATAAGGCCAACGAGATGCATAAGGGTATTGAGCACTTCTCAAGAGTGCTGGAACTTTGTAGACTTCTCTTCTCTAGATGAGAAGGCTCAGAGGGGTATCTCATCAGTGTATATAAATACCCAAAGGGAGATGGAGCCAGGCTCTTTTCAGTGGCACCTGTTGCCAGGACAAGAGACAGTGGGCACAAACTAAAGCACAAGAGGCTCCATCTAAACATCAGGAATTACATCCGTACTGTGCACAGGTGACTGAGCTTCGGACAGAGGTTGCCCAGAGAGGTGGTAGAACCTTCTTCCATACAGATCTTCAGAATCTTTTCTGGACATGGTCCTGGGCAACCTGCTGTGGGTGGCCCTGCTTGAGCATGGAGGCTGGAACAGATGACCTCCAGAAGTTCCTTCCAGTCTAAACCATTCTGTCATTTTTGTGTTCCTTGGAAAGGCACATCCTCTCAGCAAATATGTCTTTAGGATTAACAAGAACAGACTCCTTGGTCTTGAGTTCCCTTACCTGACCTCTGCTTATCAGAGCAACTACCATTGACAAAATTTTGGTGTGCTTCTGTTTCCTGGTAATAGTTTTTGAAGGGGAGGATGTATTGAATCTGCTGATGCTGTAGTCTAGTTGTCTCTGCTAGTCACAAATGCATATTATATCTGTGCTAAAGTTGGTTAGAAAGATACTGAAGTGCTTCTTACTCCCTATGAGACTGAAAACGACTGTATTGGCTATTGCTCAGTACAGAATATTTTTGCACTTTGCAAAACCAGCGATACTTTTCTCCTCATGCTGTGAACTCTTTCCTCATCATATTCTCTTCAGGACACTCAGGATGAAACAGCTGTACTTTGGCTAGATGAAATTCAGGATGGGATTCATAGGGCCAACAAAGACACAGAGGAGTCCCAGAGATGTAAGTATTGTGGCGAATACTGCAAGTAATCCCCATTATCAACCAAATACTGGTCAGTTAAGGAAAGGCTGAGAGCTAGAATGTCATGGGAATGTGGCAAAGGAAATTAAAATGCATTTGTGTTCTTCAAGTGTATTTTTTTTTAAGAGTGAACGTCATGTTCTTTAAATGGTAAATTTCTTTATCTTTTTGGGGGGATATACCACTTCTCTGGTTTTGCATGTGGCCATGTTACTTCAATTGGGGAAATGCCTATCGAATCTCTATCAAATCATTTGACATTTGCAGCTAATTGTTTGTCTGTGGTTGAATAGTTAGGTGTGAGGATGTTCATGTGCAAAGTTTAAATGGTATTTTTCTGCTGCACGTTAGTGTTTGTGTGTTATATTGTTGTCTCAGTTCTATGAAGTGTCTCTCGACTACCTTGCTTTTTCCCCAAATGCAGACAAAAATACACATCAGTGATATCTGCTTTTTGCTCTTTAGTGCAGCTGACAGGTGGACTGGTCCACCTATCATTATATTCTACTAGAGACGGTACTAGTCATAGCAAAGGTCCTTTTTGAGTCAGTCAGGCATTGTGACTGAGCTCTGTCAGAGGAAGCTGTCTTAACTAAAACTGTTGTCAGGGTAGAGCTCAGTGGAAGGATGGAACACTGTGTGTCAAAGAGAAATACTGTTGATAAATCAGCACCATACCAGGACTCAGAATGCAAAAATCCTGGGCTGTCAAGCACTGTGCCATGTATGGCTGGATAATCCATACTAAAAATACCTCTATACTGCAAGTAGTCTTGTAGATTTTTAATCTATAATTTGTATTTATATATATGTACAGTTGAGTATTTGTGTACACACACGCTAACCGCTTCTGTGTGCATCTGCTACCTTGTTCTATTCTGTTGTTTTGTGTTTGCTATGAGTCACTAAGCCCCTGAATGCCAAGGTAACCTGTTTCCTTGTGTTGTCAAAGTTTCCTTAGGAATTCTGGCCATTAATGAAGCAGTAGACCATGGAGATGTTGGCCATACGCTGAGTGCCTTGCGTTCACCAGATGTTGGGCTATATGGAGTCACTCCAGAATGTGCTGAAACGTACCAGCGAGAGCTGGCAGAAGTCAAGAGAGGAAAAATGGCAACAGGTGAATCACAAATAGCTAACTATTAGCACAACAAATCCAAGATTATTGCATGCAGAATGGAAGCAAGATGCAAAAAAAGCCTGTAGGGAGAAGTCTTGTGTTATGGGTGTTGTGTTGCTGGAGTCTTGTGTTACAGGAAATTGAGTCGGCTTTGTAAACTGAATAAAAAAAAAAAGTAAACAGTGAAATATTCTCTACTTGTAGAATGTGTTGTGCTTAGGAAGTTCTTGTATTAGTTCCTTAGGGTCTCAGACATTCCTTCTCTTGCTTGGAGGAAGAAACAACTGTATATGTTTATTTCCTTATTGTAATATTTGTGTATGGGAAAGATAAGACATGTCTGGTTTTGACACTTAAACTAGTTTCTGCTTTCAGGGGGCAATGGCAGTGAATGGGTGAAACTCTGGGTGAGAGGAGGCTATCATTATTATCATAACCTGCAGACCAAAGAGGGAGGATGGAATGAACCAGATGGATTTGTGCAAAATGACACACAACTGTCACGGGAAGAGATACAGGTAGGGTAGAAAACAAGCTATTTTTTTGAAAAGTTGAAGTTCCCACTGTTCCAGTCCTTAATGCAACTCTTAAGAGGAAGTGTTTCAATTCAATAGTGATGTTAACAAGCTTTGTAACTCATTTAGTTCACTGTGCATTACCAGCCTTTGCGTGTAAAAACTCCTTCTCCTTTTCCAGAAAATTTGTCCTGTTGGTAAAGGGGTACAGGACTGTGGTGTTGCTGTTTATTGAAAGGCAACTTGGAAGTTTCTCTTGAGCAAAGTACAGAAAGCTACTGTAACATCCTATTTCTTGTAACACCATTCTTTCTTTCTGGCTTTTCCTACCGTAACACTAAACCAGAGCACCATATCTGGTGTCACTGCGGCGTACAACCGAGAGCAGTTGTGGCTGGCCAACGAGAACCTGATTACAAAACTTCAGGCTTGCTGTCGAGGCTATCTTGTTCGCCAGGAATTCAGTTCCAGAATGAATTTTTTGAAGAAACAAGTCCCAGCAATCACTTGTATCCAGGTAATGATTGCCTTTAATTCTGTTTCAAACTAGTACTCATCAGTTGCTGTCCATACGCATGCTTGTTGACTGTTTCTGTTCACTCAAACAGTTGTAACTCAAAATTATCTCAAGCTCATTTTGCAAATTATCTAAAGGCATTCCCTCCCAAAGAGTCTTTGTATAATTTACTTTTCTATTTTTTATATGAGCAATAAAGTCTCCTCAGGCAGAACTGCAGAGAGAAGAAAACATATTTGAGGAAGCTTTACTTACTGCTTTATTATCTGATTCTGTGTTTTGGGAATAGGACAAAATGAAGTATGCCATATGTCTTCATGTTGATAATACCATGGGATGAATAATTACTGTGATTCCTAATGAATTAAAGAGAAGCAACATAGTTTTCAGTATACCTGGGTAGAGTCTCTTCTCTCATTTATCCAGGGATTTGGAGAATTGAGGGCATTAAAGAGATGGTGTGATTATTCAGCATGAAGTTGGGCACATTTACAGGAGAACAATGAAAAAAATATTTCTCCGGTGTTGTAACTGAAATGTGGGCAAATGAAATACATGCTTTGCACCCTATTAACACTTTGAGTTGCATATGTGTGTTTGTTCCTGCCTAAATAGCACATACGCTCTTTATAAATATTTAAATAATAAAATCCAACGCATTAAAACAACCCTCTCTCACTTTTAAGTGTAATCCAATCCCTTGCCTAACTTCTGTTCTAAGGATCAGTGGTAATGATTTCACTCTAAAGGTGTGTAATTTTACATCACTCTACTTTCCAGCAGCAGTAACTGCCACTTGGCCCTCGTGTAGAACAGTTTATGTGAATTGGATTACTTAGTTATATACCAGCTAGTATACTATATGCTTCTCCAACTGTGTTTCTGAAGCCCCAGGCTCTTCATAGGGTAATGCTCTCATGGCTACAGTTGGTGGAATAAATAGATAGTGCTTCACTGTATATTTTCTACTGTATATCTCTTGTAAGATAAGGAAGTCTCCATTACATTTTACTTAGTCAAAAGGGAAGTTGGAAGCTGAGCAGCAGAAAGAACCTTAGGATTATAATTACTTCTCTTTAATTTGAAAAGTAAAGTAAGCATGTGTTTTTTCTGTATTCAGTCTCAATGGCGTGGCTATAAACAGAGGAAAGCGTATCAAATCCGTTTGGATTACCTCCGAGCACACAAGGACCAAGTAGTGAAGGTAGTGAAGGCTCTCTGCTGATTCACTTATTTATTTAGGAACCTTTTGGGTAGTAATCTCTGTGGAAAAGTCTTGTATCTGACTTAATTTGGTTACTTTTCTATAGATTCAGTCAATGACCAGGATGTATCAAGCCAGAAGGCGTTACAGAGATCGTCTGCAGTATTTCAGAGACCACGTAAGAGGCTGTCCTCTTAAATGAATTCAATATTTAACATTTTTACTCTTCCCTGAACAAGTTCAAGTGTTGTTTCTTTTTACATCCTAGATAAATGATGTTATAAAAATTCAAGCCTTTATCCGAGCAAACAAAGCACGAGAAGACTACAAAACCCTCAGTAAGTATTGCTAAAAGAATAAAAATATCCATAGAACGGTTTGCAGTGGAAGGGACCTTAAATTCAAATCCCCCTGCCACAGACAGGGGCACCTCCCACTAGACCAGATTGCTCAAAGCCCCATCCAACCTGTCTTTAAACACTTCCAGGGAAAGGGGCATCCACAAATTCTCTGGTCAACCTGTTCCAGTGCCTCACCACCCTCTGACTAAAGAATTTCTTCCTTATATCTAATCTAAATCTACTCTCTTAGTTGAAAACCATTGTTCCTTGTCATATCACTACATTCTTGGCAAAGAGTCTCTCTCCAGCTTTTCTGTAGGCCCACTTTAGGTACTGGAAGGCTGGTATAAAGTCTCCCTGGAGCTTTCTCTTCTCCAGGCTGAACAACCCCATTTCCCTCAGCCTGTCCTTATAGGTGAGGTGTTCCAGCCTTCTTATCAGCCTCATGGCTCTCCTCTGGAGTTGCTCCAACAGGTCCATGTCCTTATGATGTGGGCCCCGGAGCCGAACACAGAACTTCAGGTGGGGTCTCACGAGAGCAGAGTGTAATGTGCCTTGAATCTCTGTTTGCAAGGAATATTGCTAGCGTGATCTGTAACTTAAAGACAGTTAAGAAGATCAATTGGGATGAATTTGGTAGAATAGTTCAGAGAGTAGGTAGTTCTTGAGACTGAAGGAAAACTTGATTCCAGATATTGCTTATATTGCTTCTGCTGCTGAGAAAATAGAACCACAGTAAGGTAAATTCAGCAATGTGGACTACCATAGGCTGATAGTTATTTAATTCTTTACTGTTCAATTCTGTCATGATTTACTCGAAACAAGAAATTACAGATGTTGTCAGAAGGTGACAGGTGGTGTTCTTCTTGACATGCTATTTTAAACAATGATAAGACCTGATGTTTTCTTTCTTGTTTTTAGTTAATGCTGAAAACCCACCTATGGCTGTGGTTCGGAAATTTGTCCACTTGCTTGATCAGAGTGACCAAGATTTTCAGGAGGAGCTTGAACTAATGAAACTGCGTGAAGAAGTTGTAACCTTGATCCGATCCAATCAGCAACTCGAAAATGACCTCAATCTCATGGACATCAAAATTGGGCTGCTAGTGAAAAACAAAATTACACTGCAGGTAGGAAATGTGCTGATGGGAGACCAACTACAGAATGAACTGAGCCCAGCGGCAGTTAGCGTGGAGAGCTCCTGGCCTTGGGTCTCAGTTGCTCTGACCCAGCGGAAAATATTGCCCCAGACTTACAGATTTTACTCCCAGTAAGTTCTTACTCCATTCCACTTATTTAGTATGTATCCCTAGAAGGACATCTGTAGAAGAAGAAACAAGACCTGAAGCGTCACAAAAAAAAAGGGGCAGAAAAAAACACAAAGAAAAGAAAACCCACACCAGACTATATTGACCCAATGAAAGCAACAGATTGTATGTTTGAAGGTTTTGAGAACTGTTTTGTTGCTCATTTTTGGTTAAATCGGTTGCACACAAGCTTACATATTTTAGTTTCTCTTACTTTGGATGCTATAGCAGAGAGTGAGCTGATTTCAGAGGCTGGATATACGCTCACGCCACTTGGAGCTTTTGATTAAAGGAGGTCCCCTCTATCACTTCGCCAACAATTAATTTCATGAAAAAAAAAAAAGGTTTCCCTGCTACAGCAGTGCCTTTTATTCAAGATGAAGTTCCGGTCGGCTTTTCACTTGGTCCTGAATGGCGTGACGCTAACCTTGTCCCAGTGTAAAGTCTGAATTATTGTAGCAAAACTCATGTCTGAAGGAGGCTCCAGCTTTTGGGCCAATGCCTGCAGCAAAAAGTGTCATTGCTCTCTGAGTATGCAGAGGTAGCTAAATATAAAACAGGATTTTGAGGTTTAAAGCCCAATTAAAAATAAAGATTTTCTCAGACATTTTTAGGATGCTACCAGCTCTGATAGTAATTGCTGCTAAAGATGACTAGCCCTTTTATGGTTCTCAACAAATTCAGAAAGTCAGGAACAAAACAGAGAAAGCACTGCTATAACAAATAATGCTCTTCTTCAATAGCCCCAGTCATACCTTGACACTGCATTTCCACATTCAAGCAAGTGGGCTCTCAGAAGCATTTTTTTCCAATATTGCATGCTATTAAATATTTAGAGTGGAATCTGTCCCTGTCTGTTCCTTGCAGGATGTTGTTTCTCATAGCAAAAAGCTTACCAAGAAGAACAAGGAACAGCTCTCTGACATGATGATGCTGAACAAACAAAGGGGAGGTTTGAAAGCTTTGAGCAAAGAGAAGAGAGAAAAGCTGGAAGCCTATCAGCATCTGTTCTACTTACTTCAGGTATGGAGAATATAGTGCTGGTAGAACATTCCTCTTGTCATAGAGGCTTATGTGTTTTGGCAGAGTCTTTGCTTCTAATCTAATGTTTTGAACCGTCGTAGTTCTTTATGATACTGGCCTTCATGGACTCATGCATTAAGCATTTTTTCTTTTTATTACAGACTAACCCAACCTACTTGGCCAAACTGATTTTCCAGATGCCTCAAAACAAATCCACAAAGTTCATGGATTCTGTCATCTTCACGTTGTATAACTATGCATCCAATCAGAGAGAAGAATATCTGTTACTGCGGCTTTTTCAAACAGCATTGCAGGAAGAGATCAAGTATGTGATAGCATATGGCATGGCCTTGCTGTTGAATCAGTTTTTACAGTTTATAGAACCGAGGCAGTTTTCACATGATGTCTCATGCTACTGTGCAGATAATGCTGAGCCGTCCCTGCATTCTGCTCTTCCCATTTCACATTAGTCCTTTTTGTAGTCTAGAAAGAAGCTTGTCCATTAGGAATTAAGCCTTTTCACTAGAAGTGAAATCTTTTAGGCAAGATTTCACTGCTCGACAAGGCAGCTATTTTTATCCAATGCAAAATCTTCCTAAAATTCATTCTAATCAGAATTCTTTAATGCTTCCTTACTAAAACTTCCAACAGTCTGCAAACTCGGGTTTTACAAGCCAGAGACAGAGCTAATGCTAAGCTCTCTGGATTTTCAAAACACTGAGGAGAAGGCTGAAAATGAGAAACTTTATTGTTGGCATTTTTATTGACTGTTAGATTAAGGGACTCTGGCTGCCCTCCGGCATATTTTGGTTGGTCAGTTGAGCCTCAGGAGCTTGGTATTATGTGACTTAAGTTCTTTATGATGCAGAGTTGTACAGCTTGCTGTGAAGAAGAATGCATGTGAAGTACTGGAGGAGATGACTTTTTAAGCATTTTAAAATGTTTTTTAAGTACGAAGATGGTATGTGCCCTGAAACAGTAAAATAAATAAATAAATAAATCTCTTCTATAAGTTAGGTCATGTTGAGAGTAGTTGTTAGGGAAATGCAGATGCTCTATTCTCTTTTTCTGTATTTACCGTAGTGATATACTAGGAATGGCTTTTCTTACATACTTATTTTTAAATACTGAAAGAAATTCTGCCTATGTAAAACACCCTTTATTTCTTTTATATTTTTGCATTGTGATCTCTAATAAAGCATACAATTGGTTTCACATTAATTGTTATTGACATGCCTACTGGCAAGTCATGTTGGAATTCCCAGATGGGGTGGTCATAAGGTTCCTTGCCTCATCTGTCTTGAGAATTGTTGCAGTATTATTCTTACATAGTGTTGCAGTTTATTGATGTATTGAGATTTTAGTACAAACCATCATCTGTTTCCTGATGGTGATGCTAAGAAGCATACATAAAGTCAGTAGAATTACGCATACCTTGTATTTGATACTGATTCTTTCTTCTTCAGATCAAAAGTAGACCAAATACATGAAATTGTGACTGGGAACCCTACTGTTATTAAAATGGTGGTAAGTTTCAACCGTGGTGCCCGTGGTCAGAATGCCCTAAGGCAGATCCTAGCACCAGTTGTGAAGGAAATCATCGATGACAAATCACTCAATATCAAAACTGATCCAGTGGATATTTACAAGTCTTGGGTTAACCAGATGGAATCTCAGACTGGTGAAGTCAGGTATGGGAACTGTTACTAATGTGTTTTTCTAAACCTTGTCCAGCTGCTTTGCATTGCTCTGTTAATCACTTCTGTTAATCATCCATGGCCTCAGTGTGTGCATCTGTCCAGCTGTTGCTGTCTTTTCAATCTCCTCAAGATGGCTTTCTTCTGAAAGTTGTAAAGATCACGTACTGGTGGTGCTGAGAGTACTGGAAGGGAATATCATGAAGATGGAAGGAGAATTTCTCTTTGCCTGTTTTGAATTGATAATTAGCTATGAGATGCCCTTTAAGCTAGAAGAAATCAGAGGAAGAAAAAGTAATTGAGAAGCAGTTCCATGTCAGCCTTTGTTCATTCCCCCCTTTTTTTAACGTACTTTAAAAGAAGGGGGGACAAAAAGCATACAAAGTAAAAGCCAGCTCTTTCAACACAGCACGCTGCATGAATTTTTTTATCATCTTAATGTTGAAATGTGCAGCTTGCTCTTTCACCCATTTATTCGCAACCTGAGATACTACTTTGTCACAGATGGCACTTTTTTTTTTGGCCTAGTGTGCGTGCTGGTATGCTGTACAACAAGGTACAGTTTTGAGTTAGCTGGGCCTTTTCTCACAATGGCCATTGCAAGGAGAACAGAGGAAATGAAAACAAGAAATCCTTACCTCTTTCAGTGCCTGGGATGTTAATTTGAAGGTAATGCACAGCTCTTGGCAGTCAGTTAACGTAGGCTTTTTTCTGTGTCAAGTGAGAAATTCTGCCTAGCACTAACAGAAGTAGGCTAACCTGAGGAGTACTCACCTTCACATATGACTTTTTCAAATAGCAAACTGCCATACGATGTTACACCTGAACAAGCTCTAAATCATGAAGAGGTAAGGACCCGCCTGGATGCCTCAATCAGAAATATGAGGACGGTGACAGACAAGTTCCTATCTGCCATTGTTAGTTCAGTCGACAAAATCCCGTAAGTCTGGTGTACCATAGTTTTATCCTGTAGAAGTTATTGGTGGTGGCTTCATGCTTGCAGCAGTCTTAATTGCCTTTTCTTTCCTTTGAAGTTATGGAATGCGTTTCATTGCCAAGGTATTGAAAGATTCCCTGTACGAGAAGTTTCCTGATGCTGGTGAGGATGAACTTCTGAAGGTGAGGAGCTCAACGTTTTGTGAATAATTGTCAGCCAAATTGGCTGTGGTAAACGCATCTTGTTCTTATCCTTTGTTGGGTGTATGTGTGGAGAGGAGCGTATGCAAACCTATATACAGGTTATTTGTTATTACGGATATAAAATGTTTTACATTATGTTTTTGATTTTTAGCTTCATGTGTACGTCGTCTGAGATGTAATATAGTGTCAGAAGGAGGCATCCCATTGCTTCTGCTTTGCTTTTAGTATCTTGGGCATTGTATCCTTTAGGTTTCTTGGGGTACTCTTGCTCCTGGAAAATAAATCTTGGTTTTGCTGGTATGATCAGAGCCAGCTGCTCTTTCCTTAAAGAGACAATGTCAAGTTAAAAAGTCTGTATGCAAATCTGTTATTCCTAGTTACCTTATCTAAGATACTCTAGTGTATTTTAGCAGCAACATATAATGTTTTTTGTGATGTCTGGTCAATTTTGTATTTTGCATTTTAGTAGATGTGGAGAACAAAAAGAATTCTAACAGTAGGCACTCCCAGATGAGTATAGCTTTGTGGCTTTCATTGAAATTTATTTGTTTTTATGGCTTGGTGTAATTTTGAAGGTCTTTATGCCTGTGAATGCTTTGCTTGTTGATAAAACAGTTTGGATCTTAAAATACTTGACAATGTCTCTTTAAGCTTCTCTGCCTCTGCTTCATTACAGAATAATTACCAATCTGAATGCTGTTTTCTTCTCTCTTCTAGTTCTGTGCTTTCCCATTCTGAGGCATCGATTCTTTCTGTGCAGGTGAATTAATTTTTTCCATCTGTAAATTTAGGTGGAAAACTGCGGTTTTTATTAATCTTTGTGGAAACAATGTAATGGTCCACATGAAAGTCAAAACTGCAGCTGTGTGCGATGACTGCTTGTAGATTTGTTAGGACCCAAAGCTAGCTATATAATACCGTTCTTCTCCCCCTGTAAGTTTAAATATTATTAATATGGTTTCTCTCACAGATGTATTTTCTTAGGACCAGTAGTAAACAGCTTTGACTGTTGTAATCCTGTGATGTCATCTGGGAGAGTACAGCAGGAGCTTGCATGAAACAGTTGTCAGAAACATGACTCTGAAAGCAGTTAATAATTTCCTGGGCTGCTTAGCAATGGCTAGACTTTTTCTGTGTTTTCAGCTTTTTCTTCAGACCTCTGATCTCTTCTGTGCGTTCAAGTCACATGTCAAGCAGGAGAAGCCAAGATTCTGTGACCTGGCCCTCTACAAATTTCTGTGAACCACCAGAAAATACTAGAGCATGTGGTGCGAGAACTTTTGCTTTACATCAGCGTGCTGGACTAATTCCTTTTCATTGCTGGAATTACTTTAGGCAAAATACCAAATATAGGTTACAAGTATATGTATGAGAGTATGGATAATGGGACATCTTTATTTTTGGTTCCTTGAAGCTTATTTTTATTGCTGCTCACATTTAATGAGGTAAATTGGATTTTGAAATGTTCAAGGCTTCTATACTTCAAGGGTTCAAATGTTCAAGGGTTCTATACTTCTGAGTTTCTTACCTCTGGATTAAATGATTTCTCAGTTACTCTCGCTTAATTTTAAGTGGGAGTCTGTAGCTGAAAATGTTGCTGGCTTATACAAGTTATTCTGAAAGAGAAACCCCTTTGTAGAAGGGGTGGAAAGTAGCTGTTTTCTCACTTTAACTCCTTGGTTTACAATGCATCTTCACTATTTTTGATTTGTTGGAGATGGTCAATTCTGCACACATCTCTAAGAATTAGCTCTTGTTCCTTATGAGACAGCATTACCAGGTTCTTCTATAGTATGGTTGTTCTGCCCTCTAAACTAAATTGTTTAATTCTCATGACAGACGGTTGTATGCTCATGAGTAGATCATTGTAATCTCTAACATTGTCTGTCTATATATGTTTTAATAGGTTAAAATATAAAATCTTTATGCATAGGAATATCTGCAGCTGTGTTGTCCTGGAACTGCTAGTGCTCAGTGTTCCCTTCTTGTGTTGACTGTCCTACTGCATCTTTATATATAAATGCTAGATTCTTTGGGATAGCGTGTGCTTGTATACAGCAGCACTGTAGACCATTTATCTTGGAAGGGACCTACCATTTACAATAAAATAATTTACCAAAACTCATTTGGAGAAATTTCAGTAAAATTCACTGGGGGCCTATACCAATTTCTTGATGTGTTTCTTCTCTGCTCAACTTTTCCTAGATTGTTGGCAACTTACTCTACTATCGCTACATGAATCCGGCCATTGTTGCACCAGATGCGTTTGACATCATTGATCTTTCAGCTGGAGGTCAGCTGACCACAGATCAACGCAGAAACCTTGGTTCAATTGCAAAGATGTTGCAGCATGCTGCATCCAATAAAATGTTCATGGGAGACAACGCGCATCTAAGCATCATTAATGAGTACCTATCACAGTCGTACCAGAAGTTCAGGTAGAAGACTTCAGCCAATTTAAGTTGAGAAGTGCGATGGGGATAATGTTGCAAATAATAAAAAGGGATGATAATAAATATTAAATAAGATAAATTCCATCCCTCTCAAATATGCAGTTTGATGAAAATAAGAGTTTACCCTTCAGACTTCCATAAGCATTAGTGATAATGCCAAGTAAAATGTGTACCTGGAATTTATGAACAATACATAGTATATTAATGAGATTGCTACCTCAGGTGTGTTTTGACTTGCAAGTTTCTAGAATAAAGGTTAATTTCTGTGTGTTTATTGTGACACTGTGGCCATGAGCAACTAGAGTGGACATGCATTCTTTCCTGTATGAACCCTGCCTTCCTGTGAAAACTAAATGGTGCTTAGGAATAAAGCAGGCTGGCATTTAGCCGTGCATGTAGTAAAAGAAGCTTTTCATTCAAAAATTGTCATCTTACACCTTTCATCCTGTGGAAGAAATAAAACTAGAGATTGCTGGGAGTGAGGGGTGTAATTGCAGCAAAGATGGGATGTGTGAACAAGGTCACATGAACCATAGACATGTCCTGCTGATGCTGAAAACGAGCCAGTGCCCACATGGCCAATGACAATAGTTGAATTAATTTTACTAGGTTACTTTTCATGTAATAAAGTCAAGCTGACCAACTGTAGTATGCTATAATTTACCATAGTTTAAAGAAGAGTGACTTGGGTTTATCAGGAGTTGATGCTCTTTTTTTTTTTTTTTTAAGACGTTTTTTTCAGGCAGCCTGCGAGGTCCCTGAATTGCAGGATAAATTTAATATTGATGAATATTCTGACTTGGTGACTCTCACTAAACCAATTATTTATATTTCTATTGGTGAAATCATCAATACACACACTGTAAGTATACATTAGCCGCAGTTGCTCCTTGTAAGTAGTCCTCACAAAAAAAATACTGCTTCTGGTTGAAACTTGAAGTAACCAAATACAAAAATGAAAGCTGTCATTTGATTATAGTGTACAAGAGCTTATAAGTTTATAGAATTCAGTAATTTGATGGTGTTTTTTAAAAATTATTTCAAAAGTAGATGAGTATATGATAATGGCACAATTTTGAATGGTGATATTGCAGTTTTGGAGTTTAGCAAAGTAAGATCTTTTTCTAAAATATACCAGTGCAAAGTCGCGTAACTTTTCTGGCTAGAAAAGGTTTTATGATTAACAACATAAATGTTTTTTCTGTTCATCTAGCTGCTTTTAGACCATCAAGATGCAATTGCTCCTGAGCACAATGATCCAATTCATGAGTTGCTGGATGATCTTGGAGAAGTTCCTACAATTGAGTCCTTAATAGGTGACCTATTTTATTTTACCTAAGAAATGTGTGATATTACCTATATGTATGATATTAAAAAAAAAAAGAGTCACCATTGGTATCCATTGGTATAATTGGTTATCTGGAAGAATGTGGTCTAAAAAAGAAGCAGAAGGAGCAGCAAATTTGTTCCAGTTTATTCCTTTGAGTGCAGAACTTGTGACCCTGAAAAAAAGAATACCTCACTTCTTTTATTTTTGTCCCCAGTCCCCTCACCGTGCACCACTCCTATTTCTAGAAGATGGACAGAAACTTAGAAATGTTCTTTTGTTCCCTTACATGTTGGAGCCATTTCTTTGCGTGTCCTAGCTTGTTTGCAAAGATTTATCATCTGTTATGGAGATCTTTATGTTCGTCTTCAGAGTTGAGTAATAAATATATTAAACAACATGTGTCCCTATAGCAATCTTTGGCATAACTTTTTTTGTTCCATCATATTGAGTGTATTCTATATGGTGTTGAATGTTTCATAGAGAATTTTATCTTTTTTCTCTCTTTTTCTGGGCTGGAGGGAAGAAGAAACTTACTTCACTGTTAAAATCTGTGGAAACTTTCTAAAAACACTACCTGAGCCACAGTTCAGTTCTTCATGGTATAACAAACCGAGAAGTTGCACAAGCCTCTCCTTTCTTGGTTTTTATGTTGCACTCTTGGTTTTTATGTTGCAGCTATTGGGAGCTTAAAATCTCATCTGGTGGGCTTTGGGGATGAATGGACACAGTTTTTCTGAGAGGATGCAAAAATAGTTAAAAAGTTGCTTGTTAAGGAAGGTGGGAACCTTCTAAAGGAGTAATTGCTAGCACGTTTTCTTCTGAGCACTCACAAAACAGAATGTAAGAAGTGTTACCAGAGAGAACCTAAACCTTGTGTTTAACTAGAATTTACCCTCCTTCACCATTTAATTTCTCCTATGTGTATATGATTGCTGTGGTTAATGTCTCAGTTTAATATTTCTACAGCCCTTTAAAAGGGGGTGTAGAGGGAGCAAAAAGGCATCCTAACAACTGTTCTGATGAAAATTCAGCTACAGTTGGAACAAGTAAAATTCCTTTTGACAGGACAGCTTACTTTTGTTTATTAGGAGAGTACAAGCTTGGTCACCAACAAGGGCTTTGCTTTTTGCTTGGAAAATTCATTCTAGTGAGGACGTGGTCAGAAAGACACACTGATATTTTGATTTATAAAGTATTTTGGCCGGCTACTCTTCTGGGTAGAGAGTGAGATGCTGAGATACAGTGTGCAATACGCATACATCACCCTTAAGGCATATAAACTAGAGATTATGTGGTGCCTTTCCGGTGTGTGTAGTCTCTCAATTTGTGAAGAAAATGTCCGTGATATATTGAAAGTGTTTTCAAATGCTATTATTGGCATATGACAACTTTTGACAGTAAAGGAAACAATATAGTTTTTCTAAGGTCTGTTATGTAGGGGGAAAAAATGCAAAGCTGTAGCAGTCATGAACATAGAAAATGATGTAATATATCTTTTTTTCACTTGACAGGGGAAGGATCTGGCAATGTTAATGACCCCAGCAGGGAGATGCTAGCAAAGACAGAGGTTTCTCTCACACTCACTAATAAATTTGATGTTCCTGGTGATGAAAATGCAGAGATGGATGCAAGGACAATTCTGCTGAAGTAAGTGAAGGTTAAACTACCCAGTATGTTTCTCAAGAAAAGGGGAAGAGTAGAACCTGAATTTTCACAGCTAATCTGCATGTGAAAGTAAGAACTGAAGTTTAAATCAAGCAAATGTGGTACTGTTACTCAAAATACACTGAACTTACAGCCATGTCCTTTACATGCTGTGGCTTTTAAACTTCTTCTTGCTAGTCCTTTGTCACTGTAGAATTTGTTGCTCTTTAAAAGTGTATCTTGGATGATTTCAGAGGGGAAAACATACCAGAACAGAAAATATTCCAGTTGTGAGCAAGTGTGATGGCAGCAGTTGGATTTATTTATTGTAAATAACCCATAGCGTTCATCGCAATTTACTTCTAACTCTGAGGTCTATGGATGTAAAATTAAGATTGCCTATATAATGCCCTTTGTGTATGTTTTCAGTAAAATACATGTGACATAAAGAAATACTATGTGTAACTGAATGCCTAGCGTATGTGATGCTGTACTGCTGAAATTGCTAGTTCTTAAGGAATGTGCTGATTTATATAGCCTTTGAGCAGACTAATTCTTTATCCTGTTAGCGAAGTGGAAGACAGTGATAGTGTCTACGTAGCTGAGCAAACTCATCTAGTGGGTGATGTCCCTGCCTATGACAGGGGGGTTGGAACTAGATGATCTTTAAATGTCCCTTCCAACCCGAGCCATTCTATGATTATGATACGATAAGAGTGATGCCTCTCACCTTTTTTGGTTTATGATGCTCTTTTGTACTCTCTGCATTCTCTGTCCCCCAGACTTGACTGTGATAGAGGAAGACTAATTAGAGATGTTTGTAGACTGATCAAAGTAGAGCAATGGACAGACAGTGATTTTATTATTGCCAGATTTTATTTTTTTATTTTTAAATTGGGAGGACTTAATACTGACTCTTTGCCAGTTTTAAGCAAATCCCTGTTGCTGGGGTTTATAGAGCAACTTACCTGGCATGCGGTTAGGCATTCACCACTTCTGATGCATTCCTGCTCAGATTCTAGATAGCTTAATTGAGAATTCTTCAGATCAGTTTACACGTCACTTAGATGGAGCAATGATCTCTCAGAAATAAAATTGTATCTCCAAAGAAGTAACATTAAATTAACTGGGTTTCTTGAAAGATATGTCAGTATTTCCCTATCCACCAGAAGGTGACATTGATTTCAGAAGTAAAGATTTATCACACATACATGCTTGAAGTCATCTAAGATGTGGATGGTAAGGAAGGTGTTGATTCACTTTACATTATGCCAGAAATAATTCCAGCCTGACTGCAAAGTACTGAAGGCACTATTTGGTACTGACATCTGCCTCAGGGACAGAATTGCCTCAGACTAGGCATTGGCTGTGATTAAGTCACAGATCTTGATCTTTGATCCTGAGATCAAGGAATTACCCAGTTTGTTGTTAAATTAGAGACGAGTACCCACTTTGGTTCAGTTAGCATACATAGAAAAAAAAAGTGGATTTTTTTTTGATACTTGTTACAAAGCACTCAAGTGCACTTTAGGAATCAGTTTCCAAACTTTTCACTGATAAAACAGTGTCAAAAAAAGTAAATCGATTATCAGAGTTCTGGTCTGGTCTAACTTACATCTGGCTAAGTGCATCCAGTGATGATATTACTTCAATGTAAATAAGTACAACTGTTATTGCAGAGCAATATTGAATGTCTTTGGGCTTAAATTTTAATCTCCTGTTCTCCTCGGTTTCTCTGCAGCACAAAACGTTTAATTGTTGATGTAATCCGCTTCCAGCCAGGGGAGACACTGACTGAAATCTTGGAAACTCCAGCTACATTAGAGCAAGTATGAATTTCGCCGCATTCTTTTTAGACTGAGAAATTGTTTTTATATAAATTAATGTGTGTATACTTGGCAATCTGCATCATGTATTGTACTGAAGCTGTCTCCACTGATGTTGGAGCAGCATGTAACAATAATGAGGACGGAATATAACAAAACTAAATTGTACATGTCAATCTTAGTCCTCTGAGAGTTGCCAGAAAATAAGTATCTAGAAGACTTTTAGACAGTAGGTAGATTTCTACTGATTCCTGTGCATGGAATGTGTTCATCAAACATGGATTCATCAGAGTCAGTACCAGAATGACTGAGCAAAATTCTTATCCTATTATGTCGGAGTTGTCAGATGACCTAATTCTAGTTTTTTGTCATCTTAAAAAATGAATCTGCTAATGAACTTGTAATTTCCTGTTTTTCTAGGAAGCAGAGCATCAAAGAGCTATGCAGAAACGGGCCATTCGTGATGCCAAAACTCCCGATAAGATGAAAAAATCCGTGTCTGTAAGGGAGGATGGAAACTTAAATCTTCAGGGAAAAAAAGAGAAAATCAAGACAGGCCTGAAGAAGTTGACAGAACTGGGGATAGCGAATGCAAAAAATAAATATCAAGAACTAATCAATGACATAGCAAAGGTATGCTAGTTGGTGGTTTCCTAGTCATAGTTGATTTTTTTCCACAGTTTGCAGTGTTGGGAAACTGGTGTGAGTTTTCAGGAGGCGTAAGTTTTGCAGTAGGTAGACAGACAAAGCATACCATTTCCTGCAGCGTTTCCACCTCTTCACATTTCAGAAGTCCTTTTTTATTGGAATTTTATGTTTTCTCAAATTACTGTGTTAGCAGAATCTAAGATTCCTTAAGAAAGTGTTACAGTGCCTCTATACACTTCATCATGCATGGAAGTTTTTGCCCATAACTTTAAGAAATCCTAAATATTGTTTTTTGTTTGTTTTGTTTTGTTTTTAATATATCCATTCAAGAATACCTAAAATGCTAAAGTGGGAAGCTAACAAAACAACTTCCGGAAGAGATATAATGCTGTTGTATGTTGCTATGTTGATAATACATTTCATCATATCATATGTTTGACAAAATACTGTTTAGGAAAGATTAGGTATGTAAAGTGAATGAATTGTCACCCGTAGAGATCAGATTAGGTATCAGAAGTGAAAACAGAAGTTGACTTGAACATGTGATGTTTTATTATTCAGCTGCTCATGTAACATGCTTAAAAATGACTGACTGACAAAGACAGATGAGGAAGTCTGTACACTTGTTACGGTTATAGTTCTTGCTTTGTAAGGTACCCTTCCCACCCAGTGGAGGCAAAAATTGTTGCCTTCCTTAGATCACATGCAATGACACTATTGACATACACTATGACAGCATTGAAATTTGAGAAAGCAACAAAAGGTTCAAATGAACTGCTGTGTACGGTTGATTAGTTCAACACGGAGAAGCGATGACACTTAAACTGAGGCAAGTGTGTCTGAGGAATCTTACTACAACTTGTAGCCTGAAAGAAGGCTAAATAAGATCAGTGCATCTCAGTATGTCTCAGTGCTCTGGGCTCGAGCAGCCAGAGAGCTTCAATAACCAGTAGGTCTCTGTATGTCTTGCTCTATGCTGTAGGATATCAGAAATCAGCGTAGATACCGTCAGAGAAGAAAGGCAGAGTTGGTAAAGCTGCAGCAGACATACAGTGCCTTGAATTCCAAAGCTACCTTTTATGGGGAACAAGTGGATTATTACAAAAGCTACATTAAAACCTGCCTGGATAACCTGGCCAGCAAGGGCAAGTAAGTATCTATATTTGTGACCCTAGAAATGCTCCTTATGGAAAGACCATGTAGGTCCTTGCTAAAAAGAATTGTAATGCCATCTGCACAAAACTCATTGGCTAGGCTCTTTGGTTCTAGGGAAGGGTCTCAGCAGTGGTGGAAAAGTACAGGGAGAGTGGTGGTGCCCCAAATGGAGTCAAAAAGAAATATTTGGAAGAATTTTGTCCCCTTGAGTGAGGGAAGTGTAGAGAGGCCAGAGAGAATGGGGTGTTTTGCCCAGATAATGCATATGCTGCTTAGTCAGTCTGTCCTATCGTCCTTTCTTGGAGCAGAGAATGAAAACAGCATAGTTACTTACAATGACAGCACTGATCATGAATTGTTCTCTTTTTGTCCCAGCGGGAGTGGTGCAAGACAATTCAAAGTTCCTGAAAAAAAGTCTGCCTTCCCAGTTTCTCTCCTCTTTACATTGACAGGCACAGCATCGTCTTTACTAGGCTAAGATTTTTTTTTTTTTTTTTTTTTTTAAATAACTGGGTTTGTTTGCCCTCTCTCATTTTTCATCTGAACATGCTGCAGAAGTAACTTCCTGTTTTGAGGAAACTTCACATATGGGTCTGGACCCTTGTGGTTTGTTGTTGGAAAGGGTGTGAAGCACAGATTTGTGAAAAAGGGAAATGTATTAGCCCTTAAGCCTGAAATTGCTGGCATCAGACACCCTTGTTTAAAATAGAATCTGAAATGAAAGGTAGGCCAGGTCTTTCTGTTTTCTCAGACACACAGAAACTTTTAACTCCAGTGCAGTGACAAAGGACAGGCAGCAGGGTAACGAGTAGTCTTATGGGTCAAGATGGGCAACTGTAATGGCTCATCCATTGAACATGTGGTCAGTACACTGAGATTGAAGAGGAGGTGAGATGAAAAACAGTCTAAATCTATCAGGGCCGCAGGTCATGCATAAGTATACGTAGCATGTGTGATCTTGGATCATATCATTAATGGCATTTGCAATACTGCTTTCTATGAAGTATCATATTTTCTGTTCCTGTAGTGCAAGTTATTGGTAAATAGTCGAAAGTCAAAGATCTGATCAGAGCTCCAAATGCTTTGTAGATAAACTTACTAGTAGGAATATATAATCTATCAGCCATGTTAGTCACAGTTGATCAGCTATACTGGTTTTAGCTATTCACCCAAATAGGATTAAATGTTTGCTCTCTGACTCCTCTTTATTTGTTTGACTGAACATCAATTTTTTTCCAGGGTCTCGAAGAAGCCTCGGGAGATGAAAGGCAAAAATAGTAAAAAGATTTCTCTAAAATATACAGCAGCTCGACTTCATGAGAAGGGAGTGCTTTTAGAGATTGAGGACCTGCAAGTTAACCAGTGAGTGTTGTTTTATGACTCATTAGAGCTAAATAGCTTACCCATTTCCCTCTTTTTCTGGGATTGTTGCATCTTCTTTCTCATAACTTGTCTTGGTGCTCACAGTTGACAAATGGAATTCTTTTTGGGGCTACAGGGAGTCTTTGCATTCTGTTAATCCTGAGATTTGTCTGAGTTGGTGACAGGCTGCCTAATGGTTAGCATTGTTGGCAGACTTAGCTATTAAAGGTGAAGACATTGTTTTGACTGTGTAGGCTGGCACAGGGCCAAGAAACCTCATATTGATTGGTTGCTTAGCAGTTCTCTTATTTCTGGTTAAACAGGAGCAGATCGCTGGTAGAGAAGTTTAATAGGATTTAAAGATGACACCATCTTCCCCCCCTGTAGCCCCACACTTCCAGTCACGGAAGGGTACCTCCTTAGGTGAATTGCTACTATGATTAATAACTCTCACCGCTGAAAAATCAGCATAATGCTAGCCCGAGTTTGTTCATATGCATTTAGCTAGCCTTGAGAAATTGGTCCATTTTTTGCAGGATATAGCGAAGTGGCCTGTTAATAAATTTTTTTTTGACCCTGAATTGAATGATTTGGTACTCTGCACTAAATGAGGTGTGGATCTGTGTCTGCTGAAATAGATTGTGCTTGCATGAAGATGTGATCTCCCAGACATAGAACTGTTAGGCTTCCATTTATGTTGCTTCGTCTTGTTCGCTTTTATGGCCTCATTCCAAAAGGAGACAGAGTTAGAATAATTATCTTCAGATAATTATGTCATTAGAAACTGCATGTTCAGTAATGACCTGTGATTTTTAATTTCTCAAATATACAGGTTTAAGAATGTGATATTTGAAATCAGTCCAACAGAAGAAGTAGGAGATTTTGAGGTAAAAGCAAAATTCATGGGGGTACAGATGGAAACCTTTATGTTACATTATCAGGTAAGAGCTATCCTGTTTAATAATGACAGTGCATGGTATATGAGTTCCATGGAATGTACGTGACCAGCAAATAGCTCTTTTGCTTGCCAAATTTTTTATCAAAATCATTAGGAATCATTAGGTATGTTAATCATGGACGTCTCAGGGAAGGGATCTTGAAACAGACTGTGTGTAGGAGCACCCTACACAGTGTAGATAAATCTGTCGCACTCCCTAATCAGCTGCTGGGAGGGACAGCTGTCTTGCACATCCCATATGTGTGCTCTAAGAACACTTGTAGCTCATTCCAATTCTAATCCATTGAAGCTGGTCACAAACTCTTCCGTTCACATGGCTACCTGAGGTTGCTTGGTCCTCAAGCACATGTTGCTGTACTGATGTGTCTTTGTAGAACTGCTGTTCAGAAACAGCAGATGCTCTGAGAGGGGAGTAATGAGGAAACTGCCATTGCTTTTCCAAATACAGCATTAGTAATGGCTTCGCTTGCGTTGCCAAGATTTTACAGAAAGTAGCAGAAACAGTTTTCTGATATTTACTCTACCATCACCCAGGTTAGACAGCTGCAGGAAGCTAGTTCATATTTTTGAAAACACAACATTTCTTAGTGGTTACACAACCTGAACACCTTCTCCAGTATGTGGTGTTCAAGAGTGAGAGCTGCTGAAAGAAATTCATTGCTGAGATGAATCAGTGAAGGTAGTCTTACAGCTTTGTCAGGTGTGTCACAGACAAGAGGAAAGTGCAACTAGAAATACTGCATAAATAATGGAGAACTGGAATCAGCATCATGTATTTAGTACTAATGGAAGTGCTGTTTATTCCTCTGACTTAAACTGCTGTTTTAAACCACCTCAGTGAGGTCTATGGCAGATAAGCTTTTTAGAAAGCCATACTGTGGAATGCTTTAATGGTTCATGGGTATGTGATAACATTAGGCATATGGAAGTGAGACCGTTTTTGAAAATTAAACCTCATGGCTAGTATGCGAATTAAAAGCCTGATGATGTCCAGATCTGAAATACAGCTTTCTTTGAATTGCTTTCTAATTCTGCCCTTTTGTAATTTTTATTTTCTGTAAGCACAGATTAAAGATCTGAAAAGTCTTTAGTGCATGCAAAATAGCGAAAGACATTGATCGATGATTTGCCCTTAAGCTAGAAAAACAAGCAAGCTAATGCCATGTGCTTTGTGATAGGTATTCCTCAAAAACTTACTGTTTCACAGGGTTTTGTATAGTCATAAGCTGTTGAGGATTACTCGCTCATAAGCGTATTCTCTTTGACAGGATCTTTTGCAGCTGCAGTATGAAGGCGTTGCAGTCATGAAGTTGTTTGACAGAGCAAAAGTAAATGTCAACCTCCTGATCTTTCTTCTGAACAAGAAATTTTATGGGAAGTAACTGACCTCTGCTGGCAAGTCTGTGAAAGGGGAGATAAATAGAGACCTGCATATATGACTTGTAATGACTTAGCTGTGCATCAGTATATGCCCATACCTTGCTAAAATATATCAAATGTATTATGACGAAGGACTAACAACCTCTTGTGAATTGACAGTGCTGAGTCTGTAGGGTGTTGCTTCTTGTACCTTTCTGACCTTTATGTTCTACTTGGAAGGTCCCCTGAGAATGTATTTTTATATGGCACTGGGGATTAAACTATTACTAGGATAAACTTAGGGCTGCTTTATTTGCCTAATCGTGTTCTTTATAAGTCTTGTATTCTGGTTATGTGTACAAAGTACAAAGAGGAAGATGGCACTGTAGAGCAATTGATTTATTGATTTGCCTCGTGAAGGAAAAAAAGGAGTTACAGATGGTATTCAGACTCCAGTTACTCTCTAACAGCAATGACTGCAATTGAAAATGGTCAAAGTCCAGGTAATCCATTTGTTTCTGAGCTTATGGTGGTGATGACAGCAAGCCAATTGCTGAGAATGCATAGGGTCTGGAGAATCATTAAGTGTCATAAATGATTGCTGAACTATTCACGATTATGTGTTATAGACACATAGAATAGCTTTAGTGTCTTATTTTTCATTTGTTTCTCTTAATGACACTATAATTTACAGATGGTCCATTACATAGAAGGACTGTGGAATTCATTTATTACTGCATAAGGATGAAAAGAAGCCTTTTGGGAGGGGAAACTTTGAAAAATTCTTAAGATGTTAGCTTTTAGTGCTGCTTGCAAAGCATTTAAAATGTATTTTTTTTTTTCCAGTTTAGAACAATGTTCCATATAGCTTTATCTGATTCAATAAATATTAAGCTCTACCTGCAGACTTGTCAAAAAGTTCCCTTGGGGGAAGACAACTATCTTAAATAGGTCAGTCCTAAAAAAGTTAAATTTTTCTAGCTCTATCAAAGTCCCCATTAGTTTTACTGTTTGGTGGATTTTTCACCACAGTGGTGGTGCTGGCTGTTCTGCTAGATTCAATAAAAATACAGAGACTCTTAAATAAATAAATCCAACCCTAAACTAATTGTTTGTTCTGCCCCTTCTTCCACCCCTGTTTTCCTCTTAATATTTCCATTTTTTTAGAAGGGATATAACTCTCAATTGCCAACTCTCAAGTTACTCATATGTCACTTTCACTGTTCTTTCAGATTACTGAGTTAAGTTGAACTGCCTTATCTCTGATGTACTGTTTCATTGGCTTAGATCTTTGCTAATAAAAGCCACTCACAATATTTGAAATGGTTACATTCCTGAGGATAAGTTTTCTGTAATCCTTTAATAAGCAATCGTGTCTTTCAACCTGCTAACAATTAGACTGTATTAAATACCATATATTAATGTTGGTGCATGTGGGGTCCAACCCAATAACAACAACAAAAAAATCCTTTTCTTACATACCAGACCGAAGATAGATCTTTACAGTGTAGGTCATCTGAAAGAGGGAGACTTCAGAACTGGATTTCCACTGCTATCGAAATAAGAGATGTGAAATGGAATAAAGATCTTGTCTTGTTTTTTAATTTTTTCTTTAGCTGCTTCTGAATTTGCTGTATCATAAAAGGACTTAAAAATTGCATTCCTTTGATCTGGGGATGGTGAGAATAATGGTGGAACATTATTAAATATTACTAAGAAAACGCAGGTGTATCCTGCAAGCTCTTGAATCACAGAAACCTATTCCTCCATTTTTTTTCTAAACAGAATACTTTAAATATATTTTTTTAAACTACAACTGTGGTGAGATTTGGGAACAAGGTAATGAGGTATTAGCAGTTATCTTATTCTAATAAAGGAAAACATCCTTAACAAGTGATTTACAATACTCGCCTCTTGCTTAGAATTGGCAAAAATTTGAAAAAAATAAAATAAAAAAGGTTGTTTGAAAATAATCTTAAAAAAAGTGGAAGGAGTCTAGTTATTTTAGCTAGCAATATGAAACTAGAGCTTTTCTCTGAAAGGAAAAACTATTAAAAGATCCCGTCTAAGCACTGAGTAATATGTATTTTATAATTTATTGGTGGCTTAGCTTTGCTTACTCCTTTACACCATTGTATTTATGATGAGAGTAGCTACATGTACAAGGCACATCTGTCTTTCTTTGCAAATAAAATTTGCCTTTGTAACTCACATCTAAGTAAAAAGTCATTTGTCCCCATGGCTGTTGTGTGCAATCTTGACCAGAGGAGTCGGCCCCCTAACACAAGAGCCAGGCTCTGGGAGCAGCATGGCAGCAGCAGGCAGGCCCTGCTGAGAGGGAGCATGGGCAAGCATTGTCCAGTGGCACCACTCAACCTGCTCATGCATCTGAGCAGTGCTGAGGGAGCTCTCTGTTTGGTTTCATCCTTGTGAAGGGTCGGAGGGAGACCTAAGGGCCATATCTGAGAGGGGTACTGGATGGGGGCGCTTTGGAGCCGTGGCACAGATATGAGGCAGTGGCAGAGCAGTGCAGGAAGGGCTGGAGTTGCTGTGGACCTGAACAGGGGACAGTTTCGGCAGAGCTCCAGGCCTGCACTGGGGAGCCCAGGGCTGTGCTCCTTCCTCACTTTGAGGGTACTTCTTGTTTTCAAGGAATATCAGTATTTTTTTAGTCTCAGGAGAAAAAGTTGAGGGGGAGGCTGTGTGCCAGGCCAGACATTGGCAGTGCTATTGGTGAATCCCTGGGGTTGCCCTTGTGAGTGAGGGAAGCTGGGCAGGAGGCATGGGAAGCGGCGAGGGGGTCCCACCAGGTTTGACACAGGATTAGATGACAGAGTGTGTTGCGTCCTGCAGTCTGTCAGACTGTACTCTTTGGGCTCTGGGCTTCCTGTTGGCCACGCTAGTTTCTCGTGTGTTCTGGGAGCTGTAGTTTTCCAATACTTAGTTTAACTAAAAGAAGGTACATATGGTGAAGTGTAGCTTTTCTCATAGACGTGGTCCCTGTGGCAGTGCCAGGAAGTGCAGTTTCTTGTTAGAAAAACAAACAAAACCAAGTGAAACAAGTGCCAAGGGCAGGTTTTGGGCAGAAGCGCAGCTACCACTAGCACCTGGTATCCGAACAGCGAGCGGTGCTGTAGGCGAAGATACTCTGCGAAGACGCGTGGCTCTATGCTCCCACCTGCTGGCGGAAGGGAGGAACTGCAGGCGGAGAGGAGACGCGCATGCGCTGTATAAAAGGACAGGTGTGAGGCCCAGCAGCATGCCGGGAGTTGTTGTTTTTGGGCTCTGGGCTTCCGTCCGCCACGTTGTTCTGAGGCATGCCGGGAACTGTAGTTCTGCGTTGCCTCTTGACTTCCAAGCCGGGAGTGGCACGGAGACAGGTAGGACAGGCAGTTTTTTCCTCCGCACCAGTGGACTGTGATGCCACTTTTTGCCGTTTCTGTGTGACTTTCCGCGCGGATCACGCTGCTTCCGTTAACGGTAAAACATTTTGAAAAGCTGTACCTAGTTCTGCGCATGTGCGGAGTTGGCAGGCGAAACAGGAGAAGATTATCTCTGCCGCCACCTGCTGGTGAAAAGTGGGAAGTGCAGGCTGAGCAGGAGCGCGCATGCGCTTTTCTTTTTCCTGCGAGTGATGTTATTGCATTGATTTTTATTTTTTATTTTTTTTGAGTGTAATCTGTTATGCTCCTAGATTTTTCTTCCTGTTGAAATAAAAAGACAGGTTTGAGCTAATTCCAGTGGGAAAAAAATCAGTTAATTGCTTGGTTGCATTGTCCTTTCAGTATTCAAAGCTGAAGAAAAAGCATGGGGATTGTTGTTTCTAGAGAAACACCAGTTCTCTTATCCGTACTCTGCATGCTGCTCAGCTAAGCCAGGGAAGAAGAAGAAGGGAAAAATAAATAAATAAATAAAAATAAAAGCTGCTGCTCGTCCTCCTCTCTTCCTACTTTCTTGTGCTTTGCCTTTCCCCTTTCCCAGGTGAATGGGTTTAGGTGCTGGGCAGGGCCAAATGGCATATAAGCCCCAGGCATGTCATCATTCTGCCTGACCTGCTCTTTGGAAGTAAGTGCTTTGTTTTTCCTTTAGTCAGTTGCAGGGTTATTTGGGTGAGTCAGAATCTATGGTGTGTTTCCAAGTTGAGACCATAATGCGCTTCTTTTTGAGGTAACAACTAGAGGGATCTGTTAGAGTAAAGGAGTAAAGCAGTCCTATATACTAGTAGGTGCCTTTATTGCATGCAGCTCTGGGTGCAGGTGAGTAATTGTTATAGCATATTTATGGATATGATGACAAAATTACCCTGTGTATTTGCTGTGTGGTGTGCAGGGCTGGAAGGTACTGAGGGGGGAAGAGGTTCTTAGGGTTAGAGCTGTAATCCTATAAACTAAAGCTCTAACCCTAAAAACCCTTGCAACCCTAACCTTAAGAACCCTAAAGCCCCAACCCTAAAAACCTTAAAAACCCTTACAGCCCTAAAAAGCCGAAAGCCCCAACCCTAAAAACACTAAAAACCTAACCCTAAAGCTCCCGCGTGTGCACCCGTTACCGCCCCCTACCGGTAATAGGAGAGTATTGCAGGACGCACATGAGCGGTGGCGCCCCCGGGCGCTCTTTGCTGCCGCCAGCAGGCGAATGTGCGGTACTACAGGCGGCGCGAAGCAGCGCATGCGTAGTGGAGCCCGCGGGCGCCCTCTGCCGTCGCCTGCTGGTCAACGTGCGGTACTGCAGTCGGCGCGTCGCTGCGCATGCGCAGTGGCGCCCGCGGGCGCCCTCTGCTTCCGTCTGCTGGTGAATGTGCGGTACTGCAAGCGGCGCATGTGCACGTTTTTTTTCTTGCGACTTAACGTTGTTACATTGATTTTGTTTTTGGCGTGTA
Source organism: Heteronetta atricapilla (assembly GCA_011075105.1). Lineage (NCBI taxonomy): Eukaryota > Metazoa > Chordata > Aves > Anseriformes > Anatidae > Heteronetta > Heteronetta atricapilla. Next base: position 21,844,589 of record CM021740.1, read on the forward strand.
ATCTGTTATTCTCCTAGAATTTTCTTTAATTCCAGTTTATTTCATTTATTTGCTTACTCATATTGTCATTTCAATATTCAAAGCTGAAACAAAAGCATTGGGATTGTGGCATCTAGAAAAACACTATTTCTCCTGTCTGTACTATGCCTGCTGTTCAGATAAGCTGGGGAAAAAAAAAAAAAAAAAAAAAAAAAAAAAAAAAAAAGCTGCTGCTTCTACTTTCTTTCACTTTGCTCCTCCCCTTTCCCAGGTGATTGTGTTTCGGTGCTCGGCAGGGCCAGGAATGCCATCAGAAAACTCATTCTGCCTGGGCTGGTCTTTGAGGGTAAGTGCTTTGTCCATCCTTTAGTCAGTTTCATGCGGGGTTCTTTAGGTGAGTTAGAGTCTATGGATTGATACTTTTCCAACTAGGGCTTTCTGGATGTTATCTATTTTTTTCTTTCCTTTTTTATGTAAGAAGAGAGATTGGTTTTATAAAATCAGAATAGGGGAGTCAGGGCTTCTCAGAAAGCTAGTTCCCTGATCAATGAAAAAGCATACCTCAATGGGGATCGCTCTACAATTATCATTACAGGCAAAACAGTCGTAGCACAGGAAGATTCATAAAACTTATTACCTATTGCTGATGGTCTGGAGTGGTGAGAAACAGAGAAACAAGCTAGGGGCACCTTCCCAATCCACTCGCCTCCACCTCTTCCCTGCCCTGAGTGACATGGGGGGGGGGCAGGCAGGGAGTGGGGTCTGCAGTCAGTCCATGGTGCATTAACTCCACTGCTCCTTCACGGTCACTCTCCCCCGCGCTCTGTTGTGGGGTGCTGACCTTCCTGGGCTGGTCCTATGTGGGTTTCTGCACAGGCAGTGAAAATGGGCACTTTGGGAGCCCATGTGGTCTGTGCTGTGGGATCTGTTGTAATTCGCCTTCCTAATAATTTTTGGAAAGCATTATGTTAATCAGTGATGAATTTATTAAGTAAGCAAACAGCAAGCAAAACAGCGCTGGGCGGCTGGGGAGTCTCTGCTCTGCCAGCGGCGTGCACCCCCCCCCCCCCCGCCCCCCCAGAGTCCCTTTTTATAGCTTGGTAGTCCCGGGAATACACAGCACATCCGGTACGTTCTGCAGTTGCACACAGTGTTGTTAGGGGGTTGTCTCGGTCTATTTGGTGGTCGTGAAGATGAAGGCCGTAGTCTTCCTCTGCATTGTGACTCAACTTCTTTTCCCTATTTGGTCATTTCAGCCCAGCATGAAGCAGGAAGGCAGGATGTTGCTACCCTAGTTTAACAACTTATCAAGAAATGGTTACATGAACCTTGCAACAGTGACTTTAAGCAAAGGATGTAAAGAAGGGGGGAGGAGGGGGGGCTCCCTCCTCCTTGCCAGTTTCAAGCGAATTCTTTATGTACTCTTTTGCTACATTAGTAAAGAATTTCATAATGTCTAGTCAGGTGCTTCATAGTTTCTTTTCTCATCAGGAAACCTTCACTACGCCCACTCTTCAAACAGAACTCCTTGCTCTTATAATACAAAAGACAACGAACAAACATCTATTGTATATTACAGGATCTATTCGTCAGGAGCGAGTTGGTTCAGCTTGGGACCCCCTGGAGCCCACCCCCCCCAGTCACCTACTCCTGAGTGGGCTCCTCTCTGCAGGCTGCAGTGTGGAGATCTGCTCCACCACGGGCTGCAGGGGGGTCTGCCTTCCCCACCAGGGGCCTCTCTGGGGGCCGCAGGGGGGGGGCTTTGCCTCCGGCACCTGGGGCACCTCTGCACTGACCTGGGTGTCTGCAGGGAGGTTTCTCACTCCTCGCTCTCCCAGCTGCTGTTGTGCAGCAGTTTGTTTTTTCCTTTTCTCAGATGTGCTCTCATAGAGATTTAAACCGTATTGCTCATGACTTGGCTCTGGGCAGCGGTGGGCCCCTTTGGAGCCGGCTGAAACTGGCTCTTCTGTAACATGGGGCAGTGTGGAGGTATGTTTAAATGAGAAGGGGCATGATTTAATTAAAGTGCGCAACTCAGGCCTTGAAGTACTGTGAAGATAGTGTAGGCCCAGGGCTGATAACCTTGAGTGATGTTATAGCTAAAATATGCGGAACTATGTTCGGGAGGAGCGACGGCACCGTTGTACCAATTATATTAGTGCTAGAGATGTGTGCATAGGAGTTAGACCAATTATAAGTTATTGTCTGCGCATGCTGTAATGGTAGCATATATATACCTTGCTAGAACACTCATTAAACGGAGAACGATTATACTCGCATCGAGGTTGCATCGTTACTCTGGGTCACTCCCATTCCGACAGGGCAGCTCCTGGATTCTTTTCACAGGGGCTACCTCTGCAGCCCCCTCTGCTACCAGAATCTTGGCATGTGAACCCAATACACTGAGGCAGCTAGGTCATTACTGGCCTGTAAAGTCTCAGGGCTTAAATTTACTAATGAAACCCTCAAAGTGATGGAGGCAGACAGGACTGGGATAACAGTGCCACTTTTTGGGGACGCTAAGCTGAGACTTGGGATAGAATGATCACTGGGCAATTATTGTATGTACCCGAGGCAGGGACTTGTTGGGAAAGGATTTGATAATGAAATTGGGCATTCAAATGGTAAATTGTTAGGCTAGAATAATGGTATTATTAGCGGGGTACTCTCAGACCCCGAGAGCAAAGATCTATTTACCTTTGAGTAGAAAGACCCCGATGTGAAATGTGTTAATTTGATTCGTGTCAGTATGGAACAATGCTAGGGCCATGTGACGAAATATAACCTTCTATTTAAGAAAAACAGAGTGATTAGTGTACGTAGTTCCTGTATCATGCAAACAAAGGGTCCAGCAATTTTTGTAAATAGAGGGAGTTTGAAGGGCGAACATTGAGACTCTAGTCTGGAGATAAGAGGAAAAAGGAGTTGTTGTTGTTGTTGTTTATGAAACTGCTGACTTTTGCATGGGATGCTGCCCAAGCCTCTGATATCCGGCAAAGAGATCCACCAAATAAGGAGAAAGGGGGAGTTGAAGGATGACTGAAGGACAAAGCCTGGGAGGAAGACTATGAGCCTTCAGCACAAGAGACCCCCAGAGAGACCACCAGACACTGATACGTGTGCGTCTGGAGAAGGTTCAGATTCCGGGAACTAATTATAATAACCCTGCCTTTTCTAGGAATACTGATGAATATGTATTAGTCTAGGAGCATAAAAATCAGCCACCTGATGTAACAGGTGTGCGTCTTGGTGGAGCAGAGACTCCCCGTGCACCCAGCGCTGTTTGCTTGCCTCTGTTTGCTTAATAAATTACGAACTTTAATTAGCATCCTATTTGGGACTCAGTCATTTCTCACCCCTGAACCGGGGCAGAAGCAGCAATACAGATGGTCAGTTTTACTTTAGGGGTTCATAGGGCCACCAATTTATCTGGGCAAGTTCCAGAACAAATTTTGGAGTAATTCCAACCTCCAAAAGAAGCGTTACTGTTACAATATGCGGGTGATCTTTTATTGTCAGGATAGGAGAAAAGAGTTGTGAAGGAAGCCGCTAACAAGCTATTTGACTTTCTGGGAAAACAGGGCTTGAAAGTATTGGGAAATAAATTAAAATTTGTAGAAAGAGAAGTCAAATATTTCAGGCGTCTAGTGTCTGAGGGGGAATGAAGAATAAACCCAGAGAGGATTCAGGGAACTGTTGAGCTAGCCGTACCCAAAACTAAAAAGAACTAACAAGTTTTAAGAGAAAGAGATGTTTTTAAGGAATTAGGAGTCACAAAGTCCAAAGGAAAACAGATATGCCCTGATGGGAGAGAAATGCTGAAGAAAGAGCTAATGAGGCAAATATTAACTGTTTTACATCAAGAGGGTCATTGGGGAATTCAAGCGATGTGTGATGCTGTGCTATGGAAATACGTATGTGTAGGAATATATATATATATATATATTACACTCTGGCTGAACAAGTACACAGGAGTTGTGCAGTATGTCAAAAGGTAAACAGGAAAATGATCCGCAGTCAGCGCAAATAGGGGTGAGAACCAGGAATTCAATGATGCCAAAATGTACAGGTAGATTTCACAGAACTCCTTAGCGCAGGTAGATCTAAATACTTATTAGTCTCGGTAGGTCATTTGTCAGGGCGTGTGGAAGCTTTCCCTTCAGTATC
>JAACYQ010019334.1:0-49051 GCA_011075105.1 Heteronetta atricapilla
CCCCGGGGCCGCCCCGGCGGGCAACGGCGCGGCCGGGCCCGGGAGCGGCTCCGCGGGGCGCCGGGAGGGAGCCCCGGGTAAAGGGACCCCCGGCGGAGCGGGACCCCCAGGCGCAGAACGCAGCCGCAGCCCGGGGCGAGCCCGGGCCTGCCCCGAGCCCCGGCGCACCGGGCCCGGTTAGGTGGGACCCCCGGGGCAGCCGCGACCTCAGGGCTCACCGGCTCGGCTCAGGGGGTGCTCAGCCGGGTGCTCCGACCTCGGGCCTCCCGGGGAAGCACCCCCAAACCTGGCCCGGAGCTCCTTACTGCTGACCGTGGGACGTCCCCGCTCCCGTCCGCCCACCCGTGGCTTTGGCCAGGTCCAGTGCCCAGCCTGCACCTCTGGGCCCAGCAGGCTGCGTCCATCCAGCCCCTGCCCGCTGCAGTCCCTGAGGCTGGGGTGGTCCCCCCGCATGGCGAGGCAGCAGCACCCTCCAACAGCCTTCCCCCCTCCAGCCCTCCCCCTGCACGGCCGAGCCAGGGGTCACACGCGGGAGAAGAGGACCCCAGGTCTCCATTTATTTCTGTTCGTCTTGTTCTCCCCTTAATCCCTCTTCTCCTTGTGGGCCTGGCGTGCCACACAGAGCACAGCCAAACTGGGTGCTGCTGAGAGCTGGAGCAAGCCTTTAAGGGCAGGGGAGGCCTGGTGCTCCCCGCATCCTGGGGGCTTCCTGCTGCCAGGAGCAATGGGTCGGCCAGATGCTACGGTGTTGGGTGCTGGGTTGGCCAGACACCACGGTGATGGGCACACAGAGAGCCGGGGTGGCTGCGGAGCAGTCTGTGAGCCCACCTGCCCGTGGGCAGCCACTTGCCCTCACCACCAGAGGAACCAGTCCCAGCCTCGTGTGACCAAGCCCCGGCAGACAGGGAGGGCATCAGGAAAACCGTGCTAATTAGCTTTGTTTCCTCCGAAAATGTTGGCACATCTCCAAGGAATTCAGTGAGGTCACAGGCTGCCATGGCAACAAGAGGGAACGGGCTGGAATTGGGAAGGGTGCTGCCATTCCAGGCATCCAGAGCCGCTCACCATGGGACAGGGTGCAGGTGCCCGCTGGGTGCATTATGTAAATTATGTGAAAATGCAAATAATGTCCGTCATCAGATGACAGAACTCTGTCCTCCTGGCCGAGTTCTCCCGGCATCACCCCAGTTGCAGGTGGGCAGAGTCCAGCAAGCTCCAGGACTTACCTGCACATCCAACTCTTCTCACGGGCCAGGGCTCTCCGCTCCTTCTCCTCCAGCCTGGTCACGCAGCTCCCACGGCCCGCTTCACCACCCGGCCTCCCTGCTTGAGATAAAAATGAGTCCAAGCCTGCAGCTAAAGGCATTCCCCCACGGCTGCCCCATCCTGCCAACCGAGCACTGACCTTGGGGAGCCCCAGAGAAGGAGCTGAGGCAGCCCCCATCCCTCCTTGCCTCCCTGTGGGTCGTCGTGGGGCCGAGCAGGGCAGCGGGGCCCTGGCTGCGGGGTCGGGGTCTCGCACATCTCCTTGTCACAGAGGGACAGCCCCGGGGCAGTGGGGCTGCTTTTGTGCCAGGGACAGGCAGGCAGGACCTGCTGCTTACAAAACAGTGCGGTCACATTCGTCCTGGAATCCTGCAAAATCCTAGATGAAATAACTGGGAAGGCAGCACTGCCCACAGTGCCCCCACGGCATAGGGATGGAAAGGACGCATGGGCAGCGGGGCGGTGTGCCGAGCACGGTCTCTGTGTCAGCACCCCCAGGCCAGGAGGGACGGGCGCTGCTCAGCGGGGAACGTGCTGCGGGCTTGGCTCTGTCCCCGTGCAGCCAAGCCCCATGCCAGGGGAGCCGAGAGACACGCTGGAGCTGGGCAGGAAAAGAAGTCCCACACGCTGGGAGCGGCTGGCCCCAGGGACGGGGATGCCAGGGATGTGGCATGTCCCCTGCCCGCTGCCCAACGCCCCTGCAGCCCGAGCAGGCTGCTGGGGGACAGCAGAGCTCCCAGCACCAAGCCCGAGCAGCGTTTGGCTGTGGTGGAGCCCACAGCAGGGATGGCAGCTGCCCTGTGTCCCCAGCCACACATTAGCTTAACCCGGACTCCCCTTAGGTGATAAGGAGAGTAATGGAAAAAACAGCTGATGGTTTCCAAGGCTGGCGCAGATATGGAAACTGTGATTTCCTAAAACAAAAGGAGGTTTATTTTTTGAGTGTGACGTTTGCTTCGATCGATTCTAAGGCTTTTGCAGTGTGACCCCTGTGCTCTGGGAAAGCAGAGGTGAAGTATTCATCACTTCTCCCACGAGCTGTGCTGCATACCAAGAGCCAGACCTGCTGCTGATGGCCGTGGACAAGCAGTTTTTCCAGAGTTAAGGTTTCTCGTCATTTCCAAGTGTTTTAATTGCAACAGCTTCTTCTCTCTCCATTTAAGTGCTTAATAAACATCAAAGCAGTTCCTATGGGCATCCTTCACGATGGGCTGGAGCCTGAGTATGGCTGCGTGCAGCAGCAGCACTCGCTGCAGCAGCACCACGGGCCCGCTCGCCGTGCCCCAGCCCGTGCCCAAGCAGCCACAGCCCCGTGCAGCCAGCACCATAACGGGGCACCCGTCCTGCCATGCCCCCCGCGCTCTCAGGACTTTGAAAGCCAGCAGCAGGGACGCCGTGCTCCCGGCAGCTCCGAGCATGCTGTAGCGTGCTCTCGGGGAGAATCTGACGGAGCGGGGGAAGCACGTGGGGTGCTGCTGGGCTGGGGGGTGCCAGCTGAGCACGGAGCCGCCGGTGCAGCGCGGCACAGGGAGGCAGCAGCACTGCAGCACGGGGGCTGGCTTGTTCTTCACATCCTGCTGTGGCTGTGCGGGCAGGTGCGATGCCTGCTGCTGGGTGCCGACTCCAGCGACACACGCGTTCTCTTATTTCCGTGCCAAAATAATCAGCTGTGCAAAAGGTGGCTCCTGTTGGTTTTAGCCCTTGCTTCCACCTTTTGCATTAGCTGGGCTCGCATTGACTCAGCTGATGGCAGACGCTCTTATGTGCCAGCATCCTCCTCATCTGTTCAGTTCCCTCACAGTCTCCTCCCTCTTTCAGGCTTGAGTGTAGGAAATAACTTGTTAGTCTCTGCACCCAGCTGTAGCAGGGTAGGCAGGATGGGGTGCCGGGGGCTCGCTGCCCGATCTCTCAGTAACATCTTGGTGTGAACGCACTCACTGCAGGGCTGGCTCTGGCAGCTGCCTCGCCTGGCAGGGGCTGAGCTGCCCCGGGAGGAGCCCCCGGGGCCAGTGCCAGGGTCCTCTCACCAGGTGCCAGCATGGACTACAGCGAGCAGCTTCACCAGGGGTGGGATGGAGCTGGCATGCTGTGAGCACACCTCGGCTCCTCCTGTGCCCCAGCACACTCCAAGCGTGTTGGACTCTGCCCAGGCTGGGCTTTCCAAAAGTAATCAACCCAAGCTGTGCTCAAAGTCAGCTCCATTGGCTCGGGCTCCTGAATCTTACAAGCAAGCCTGAAAGTCCCATCTTTTGTTGAGCAAGTTGGATCTGCACCTAAACAATCCGGAGGCCGGGTGCCTGAGCTGTACGAGGATGATTTAGCTGCGGCAGGCGTGCAGGAGGGGTGCTGGCTTTCAAAGCGCTCGTGTGCAGGTCGGGGAGCCCCGAGCTGCTCCTGCAGGGCCGGGCTCGGGGAGCTGATCTGCGTGAGCAAGGGCACGGCGCTTTGGTAGCAGGGAGGCGCAGCAAAGCAGCTGGTAGTGACAAGGCAAGCAGGGCTTTTCTGTTCTCAGCCCAGCAGAAAACTTTGAAGGATAGGAATAGTAACTTCACTTTCACTTCCAAGGCGCCCCGGCGCCCTGGTAGAGCTGATGGTGTACCGAAGCATCTGGGGACAGGACAAAGCAACCTGATTCGAAACACAACCCTCAGCTACAGCTCCTCTCAAGTGTGCCCCTGCTTTTTATCTGATTCCCCAGCAGTGCTCGAATGCTCTGTCCTTTGTGTTCTCAAAAATATTGCCAGGGCAATGGCAGGCGAGAGAGGAGAGTTTCAAAGCATCGGTAGGTATCTGCTGTGTTCACCCAGGCTGCCAGTGCTGCGGGCTGGTGAGCGATGCCCTCTCCGGTACACCAGCACGTTACTGCAGACAGTTCTCTGTAATTGGCCCCATGCAGCGTTTCGCTTTGGCAGAGCGGGTGCACGTCGCTGGCATCATGCCTTTAACCTTGCCCGACAGAGGTGGCCCCAGGGCAGAGAGAAAACCTGGCCCCTGGGGAAGCTGGGGGGGGGGGGTCTCCATGCAGCTCCCCCAGGCAGCAGACGAAGCCATCGCTCCCCAGCAGCACGGATCTGCAGGCACAGGCAGACTCCTCGCCAAGGAGCTGGAAGCAAATACTTGTGGAAATGCCAAAGAGCTGCTTCACGTGTGCTGCTCTGTGAGCCACCCCTCCTCGCTCTGTACATTCTCCCCCTGCTTTGCCACTGTGCTTGCAGTAACCTGCTGCGCCTCCAGTTCGCTCCTCCGGGCAGCGGCTGAAGGACAGGCTCCAGGACAGGGCACCTCCAGTCGCTGTGAAATATCGGCTCCTGATCTGTAATACACCCTGAGCCTGGAAATAAACAATAGGAGGAACACAGATTTGCTGAGTGATTTACGTGGGAAAAGCAGCTTCTCCTCCACGTGATAAATCCCTCAGCAGCAACCGGGTTCAAAAGCAAAGGCTTCTGGAAACCCACCAGGCACTTCATCTGTTCTGAATGGCCAGTGAAACCAGAGAAACAGCGCTGTGGGGAGAGGTTCTCCACAAGCACAATCAGCCTCCCACCTTTCCTGCAAGGCAACTCAAAATATTATGTAAAAATGCAAATAATGTCCACGCAAAGCTGTAGAGCCATAAGTGCCCAGAACAGAGCTCCAGTGAGGAATAACCCGTAGCTTCTGGACGTGTGAATCACGGATACAAACAGTTTGGTTTACAAGCATTTACAATGCAATGTGTGTTCAGTGGCCATAAAGGGCCCTTTACGCCCTGTCTGTGCCGCGCTGTGTTAACAAGCATTTTGCCAGGAGGGTAATCAAGATGAACCTTGGCAATTTCGCTCGCTATTTGTGAACATTTAAAGGGTTTGCAAATCTGAGACGTGGGTTAGAGATGCCCATGGACTCCTTGGCTGAAGAACGCCAGGAGGTATTGGGAAACCAGCGCCCTGCTGGGGCACAGGAGGGGCGGGAGCTCAGCTACGGCAGTGGAGCGTGTGTTAGTGCTTTGTGTGTGCCGAGGGATGGGGACAGGGACGGGGACAGGGATGGGGACAGAAAGGGGCCGGGGCAGCAGCACAGAGCCTGGAGCTGGGGACAGCCCTCAGCCGGGCACAGGGCTCCCCAGCTGCACCCCAGTGGTCCCAGTTGCCTGGGGGAGTGGGGAGAGGAGGGCAATCTGCCCCACAGAGCCATCATCCCACACCTTCATCGACACCTCTTCCTCATCCTCCCAGGTTCTGCCTTTCTCCTTCCTTCTGCCAGTACCTTGAGCTCAGCCAGCAGAGCTGCAGCTCTCCCTGCCCAAATCCTGCCCCCCCCAGCCTCTCACACCAAAGGAAAGCTCAGCTCATGGCCTGCCCAGCACCCGGGGCTGTGTGCGCGCCTTGGGGACACCCTGCCGTCACCCTGGGAGCGTGCAGGGCTCCGGGGGGACAAGGCAGCAGCACACCAGTGTGTGCACAGAGCGGTCCCTGCCCTTCCCCGCTCCCACGTCCCTGTGATCCGCAGACTTCCCTCTGCCCACACACCAGATCGTTCCCGGTGCCAAGGACCGGCGTGCAGCCGGTGCCTTGGGTGGCATCATTGTCTTGGAAACAGCTCGGCGACGCGCACAGCACAGGCTTGGTGTGCACATGGCTCTGAGAGCGGCTGTCGGCAGCGAGGAGTCTGAAATAACTCGGTAGGGGAGGAAACGCGAGATGCTCCAAGAGGCGCCGCGGCATGCCAGGCTGGAACGGTTTCATCACCAAGTGCTCTCCCATCTAGCGGCTAAAATAGAAATCGGTGGCGCACCCGGGGCCGGGCCGAGCTGCCTGCCCTCCGGCCGCCCCGACACGCCGCCTCCCGGCCCCGCAGCGCGGGGGCTCGGGTCCTGCCCCCCCAGCACCCACCGCCAGCACCCGGAGGAGAGACTTGTGAGAAGTGCTGCGGGGGAGAGGGACGGGGAGATCGGGGCTGCTCCCCGCACACGGATGCTGCGAGTTCATTAGGCTAATTTGTCGCTTTGAACTAACCCACTTGCACCGGGTGTCAAAAAGGGGCTGGCTGCACGTGACCCCTGGGTGCCAGGGAGTCAGCCACGCTGTGGAAATCGTGTATTTGTTGACGTTTTTTTGTTTTTTTTTAAATGGAAAGCTTAAGAACTGTTATTATGCCGTGCGAAATTATTTCAGCAGCCCTTTGAACTGCTAAGCTATTCTCCGGGAATCTCAGCGCCGGGGATGACAATGTGGTAATTTATGCCAGCATCTCTCGCTCACTTTCGGAGCACGCAGAGAGGGCTGTTGGCACAGCTCCTCGCTCCTCTTTATGCACTGCTTGGATGCCAGCGTCTTCACCTGAGAGCTGGGGGGAAAAGAGCTGCCTTCCAGGCTGCCTGGAGTAAAGGCCTGCCTGGGGCCCTTCCCCTGCGGAGAGGGAGCGGGGGGCCGAGCAGCAGGGGGCACGGTGGGGGTGTTTGCATAGGGGACCTGCATTTGCAGGGAGCCACCGAGCCCCGCGGGGCCCTGGCAGCACCAAGGCAGATGAAGCAGGCAGCGGTTATAATTACAGAGCCTGGAAAAGACACGGCAGCTTCCTGCGCTGAAGGAGCCTTCCCAGCCTGGCAGGAGCTCCAGGAATTAACAGCTCTGCACTAGGAATTGCTGCAGGGCGGGGGCTGGCAGGGCCCAGAGCTCCCCCCGGCCACCAGCCCTGCTCAGCCCCTGCTTTCTGCAGGGTGCTGGTGGCAACCCAGCCCCACACCACCCTGAGCCTCCCGGCAGGGCACGGCGAGGGCAGCGACCACCAGGGGACACAGCCTGGGGTGCACCCGGTGCTGTGGAGCTGCTCGGTGCACCCCCTCCACCCAGCCGTGGACGTCCCCCTGCCACGCCGCACCTCCGGGACGATGGCACGGCATCCACACAGCCCGGCACACGCACCCGAGGTACACCGTGCCCGGCAGGGGCTCCGAGGTGCTGAGCGTCGGCCCCCGGCTGCTGCACGCACCAGCACAGGAGGGTTCACATCACCCACGGTCCCTGGTTTGCAGTCAGGTAACGTGAAGCACCACTGCTCACGGTGAGCCCCCAGGGGAGCAGCAGCACGGCAGCGGGGGCACAAACCTCGCTGCTGCTGGTTTGGTAACCGAACGTTATTTTTAGGCGTTTCTGAGACAAGCCGCAGTGCTTTACAAGCGTCTCCGAATGTACTACAGCTAGAATGCATTTTGTATTTTCGTGCGATCCTGTACTTCGCGAGCCACGTGGCAATATCTGCCACATGACAGACACAAGGACAGTGAAACCTCCCCTGGAAATCACAGCTGCAGACGTTTAAAGACATCTCCTGTCTTTTATTTCTTGTCTCTTATTTCTCCCACTCCGTATCTGACTTCAGGACTCGACACCGGACGGGCACCCTGCGCCCTGCAGTGCCGTGGTCACCCAGCCCCGCACGGGTCCATCCCCTGTGCACCCCCAGGAGAGCACCCACATACCTGGGGGAGCCCCTAGGCAGAGCCACAACCCCCCCAATTTTGGCCGGGGAGGGGGAGGCCTCGTGGCAGACGTTATCCCCCCCCCGGCCCATCCTGGCACGGACGCACTGAGCTGCTGTTGGCAGCGCTGAGCCTCTGTCAAACCTCCCACGGGCACAGGATTGGATTTTACGGAGCTGCCTCATCTGCGGGCTCCATCAGAGCCCACCAGGACCTGCAGGAGAGGGATGACAGAGAGGAAAATAGCCAAAGCTGTGGGCTGAACCAGGGCATTTTCCCCATTTGGAGAACAGGCAGAATCACAGGCAGAACATGCTGGCCATGGCACGAGCTGCTCCGGGAGCAAACCCGGCTGTGCAGCCCCAGCTCCCCACCTCGTCCCACCACAGGCAGCAGCAGCAGCACGAGGGGCATCTTCCCCGGCTGCCAGCACCAGTGGGATGTGATGGGAGCGAGCAGAAATCCCCATTTCTGCTCCTGGGGGAAGTCTCAGACAGTCCGCAGGAAAACCCGCGGATATTCCCAACGCAGCCGGCGAAGCTCGGGTAACTCCTGGGTACACGCAGCGAGCAGAGCCACGAAAACCGTGCTGCTGTGCTTCAGCTCTGTAATACAACAGAGCGTTCGAGGCACTTGGATATTTGCTGCATGAGGAGACAGCTCCAGCAAACGAGCACACAACGCTCAAGTTATATCAGCCTCCTGCAGAAACCCCGGAGCTCGTCCTCCTTCAAGGCCCCTTCACGCCTCCTTCGTGCCTGCCTGGCTGCCACGGATCTGGCGGCGTGGGAGGCCGTTTCCAGCAGGATTCCCCATCGCCCCCCCGCGCACCCACGGCAGAACCAGGCTAAAGCTGCCCCTCGGCCTCCCGAGCGCACGGCGTGGTGACGTCTGCGGATGGAATAGCTCCGCATGCTTGCCTTCATTAGGTTTCAGAGTCAACAGTGCAGGGGGGTGAAGCCAAAATGAAGGCTGACAAAAAATGAAGGCTGAAATGTAAGGTGGACCCGAGCTCCCCCATTCCCCGACCCTCACACCAGTGTCAGCACCTACCGGGTGCCCGTGTCCCCGGGTCTGGGCGAGGCGGGAGCACGGCCGAGAAGCGCAGCGCCAAATCCTCCCCTGAACTTTGGTCTCCCAAGGAGGAGCGTGCTACTTTCTGTTCTCTAATTAAACTAATATTGCATCTTACTAGCAAAGGAGTAAACAAACAATTAAAGGCTTGATGAGGTGTTAAATGTGGCACTTGCAGGAGCAGGGAAGGAGCTGAACGAGGAGGCAGCACGGCCCTGGCTGCGGCAGGGAGCCCCCGGGATGTGCCTGGGGAAGGGGCGAGCCCTGGGCAGGGTGCGGGCCGGGGGCTCCCCTGCTCTGCTCGGGGGGTCGTGCCCCCTCCTCCCATGGGACTGCTGTGCAGACACACAGAGCTCCGTGCTGTGTCTGTGGGGCCGGGGTCCTGGACCCCACGCTCTGCAGGGGTGCGCTGCAGGTCCCAGAGCTGCTCTCAGCAATAGCCAGTAAATCCGTGCTCATTTCAGTGGCTAGCAATCCCCAAAATAAGATACATATATATAAGGGCTTTTTTCCTTCTTCTTTTTCCAATTTGCTGCTTTCATGGAAGGATAAAGAGGGCCCCAATCCTTCCATGCTCTGAAGAGCACGCCAGACCTTTATTCAGCAGTACTAAAAGCGGATCTGGCAAAGTCTATTTTTGACTTCCCCCTGGATGCTTTGGAAAACCAGGCTCTGCTCTCACAGCTGGGAGGCAAGAAAACAGCAAAGCTCTGCCCGGATCTCGCCAGGCAGCCCTGGCCTGGAGGGCTCGGGGTGCTCTGGGTGCCCCCTGCTCAGCACCCGGACCCGGGACACGCGTTCCTCGAGGCTGCTGCAAAGCCTCCGACGCGAGCCGCTCGCAGGGAGCCCTGCACGCTCAGCAGGGCAGAACTGCTCTCACGCAGGTGTCTGAAAATTAAGACCAGGGTTATTCAGCCCCTGACAAGACGGGGTGGCAAGCTGCGCTAGTGCCACAAGGGGTTCTGGCAGCCAGGCACCGAGGAGAGGCCCCGAGGCCGGCAGCTGCTGAGCTCAGGTGCGTTTGCTGGTGACGGTGCAGGAAGGTGCTGGGCAGCGTCTCTGGATCACCTTGGACAGTCTGTGCCAGGGCTGGACGCGCCGTGCTGGGCACGTAATCCCCAGGGCCACCAGGATTAGCCCAAGAAGCAAGGACAGCAGGCTGCTGCTGCAGGTGCTCCCAGGGACAGAGCTGCCAGCTGGGAGCTTGCGGCCAATGTTACTACACATTGCAGCCTATCTCTAATTAAGAATTTAATAACTGAATCTCAGGGAGCAACTAATTACTTATCACTGTGGAGAAACCGTTTCTCCGTGTCTCACTATCAGCAGATCTGCAAGACGACGAAGCGCTCCTGGATCTGCTTAGAAGTCATGGTGCAAGGTGCAGGAGCCACACGACTGGTCTGGGTGGGTGAAACGAGCCCTTACAGCAGGCAAAGCAATGGGCCTGACAGCATGGGCAGCAGTGGGCAGGGCACTGGTGTTGTTCGTTGAACTGGTCAGTCCCCCACTGGGAGCACCGGCACCCCATCACCGAGCGCTCAGCTCTGCCTGAGCTGCTTACGCAGCGGGGGGATTAGCGGCACCAAGGGCACCCAGGGATGCCCACGGCGGCTGGGCGGCCCTCCCGCATCCTTCAGACACCGCCGGAGTGCTCCACAAACAAAGCCAAAGAGCCCAGATGAAGCCAATTGTCCGCAGACATCTGCTGTTTATCACCAGGACAGCCCCACTCCCAGCACGGCTCCGTCACCTCGCACAAACAGCGCCTGCCTGGCACTGCTGGAGCGCAGCAGCACGTGCTGAGCAGAGCAGCCAGTGGCAGGGGGCAGATCCCGAGGTGAGGATCAATGCCCCCATCCCTTCAGGGCAGCCAGGGAGTGCCCCGGGGTCAGGCAAAGTTTCCCCATCACTGCAGCAAACCAGCGTCCCAGAGCAAACACGTCTCCATCAGCCAGGGGTTAACTAGCTGAGAGGGAGGGCAGAGACCTCCTCGCACCCTCATTCTCCTTCCCGGGAAGGCAGTGCCGTGTCAGCCTCAGCCTCATTAACCACCTCTCCTTATAAAAACAACTTTGGAGCTGCAGCACCTGGTGAGGCCCTGCTGTCCCCAGCTCTTGTCCCCTGCCCAAGGGGTCCCATGCAGCCACCGGCACCGGGAGCCGCACACAGAGCCCAGCACGGGCCTGTCCCAGGAGAGCACCCGTGGCCGTGTGCCTGCACACCGGTATGCCCCCAGCACCCCCGTCGTGCCGAGCCCAACGCCCACCATCCCTTGGTTTAGCAGGGGACAAGTCCCACTTCTCACGGCCCCCAGCAGCTTTGCTGGGGCTGTGCCTGCTCGGCTGTGTGCACGGCGCAGACACCGCTCCCTTCTGCCTCGATCTCCACGGCAGCTTTGCAGACACACACACGGCCCTCACCGCCCCGGGAAGGCGCACAGCAGCGATCTGCCCAAGGTCACACCTGCGGAGGGAGGCCCCTGGTCTCCTCGTCCTGGCTGGGTGTTATTTTAGCTGTGTTCATGAACGAGCACTAACGAGCGCAGACACATGAGCCACGGAGCTTCTCCTGGGACTTGTGGCAAGCGGGATCAAATCTTGCCTGGAGTTCAACAGGGAGAAAATGCAGAGGTTCAGCACACATTGCTCACTTCTGTTCTACAATAGGATTTGCTATGACAGGCTCCCATCAGTCACAGAAGACTGACAGGTTTATTTTTAATCAGATTAAGCATCTGCTGCTGACAGAGCACATCTTGGGCGCAGCCTGGGCACTTTCCAGCCAGCAGTGCCCACAGGGGGATGCGGCAGGAAAACACCAGGGGAGGCAGCGGCTGAACTCAGCTGGCTCCTGAATGCATTTTGAGATCATTTTAGGTCAGAAGCGAGAGCAACGCAGCAGCAGAGGCTGGCTTTGCCCGCACACCGCCGCGCTCCAGGCAGGCTGGCACCCGCGCCGGTGCAGATGCTGGGCTCTGTAGGATGTTTTCGTGTTGGTTGCAGAAACAAATAAAACAAAACATTTGCTAATGCAGGGAGATTCTTCTGGATATGGCAAATTCATCAGATGTGATTCATTCCCGTGCTTTCTCTGCAGGACAGGCTGGGATTCGGGGATCACTGGGCTGGAAGGGAACACCGCTCCCGGGGACGGGAGCAGCGCAGCGCCGCCCAAAGCCTCGCCTGCTTCGGCTCCAGCAGGAGCGGCTGGGCTGCAGCACCGGGGTCATCCCAAGCACCCCTACCAGCAGAGGATCTCGTACAGCCTTGTTAAGTTGTCCTAATGAATCCGGAATAAAACAGGAAACAATTACTAGCCAATTTGTTACATTTCAGTTTCCAGGCACCGGCCTCCCTATGACATGCTGCTTAGTCCAAGGGGTGTCTGCTGCCAACATTTCCCCTCTGACCGACCTCCAGACGCCTCTGTGAAAGCAAATGGGCCCAAATCTCGATCTGCAGGTCTCAGGCTCCTCGCCTGCCTGTGCCCAGCACAAAGACACGTACCCGAGCGGAGCCCAGCGACCACACGCCTGGATCTATCACACGCAGGTTTGGGTAGGAAAAGAGAAATTTTCCT
Source organism: Heteronetta atricapilla (assembly GCA_011075105.1). Lineage (NCBI taxonomy): Eukaryota > Metazoa > Chordata > Aves > Anseriformes > Anatidae > Heteronetta > Heteronetta atricapilla. The sequence goes on from JAACYQ010019334.1 coordinate 12,386, forward strand.
CCATTACAGCTGTATCCATAGCTCACTAAAAATAAGGATTGTGCCTTTTTTTTTTTTTTTCAGCGGGCGAAAGCTGATGATAAAAATCTCCATGAATACCTCATCAGGCTGCCTACTTTCCCATAGATTTTCTGTCGCAAAGGAAGTGTTTCCAGCAGCCGGCTGGCGCATTGAAACCCGGACCGTGGGGGGACCCAAATCAATTTCATTTGAAAGAGGGATTCTTCTACTAAATCCTATCATTCCCGATAGCATCACAGCGCCGTGCGCCCCACTGGCCGTGGGAGCGATGCTTTTCCCCCAGGACACAGAGCAGGGACGCAGGACCAGGGCAGGATGTGTGCCGGGCATCCCAGCGGGGTCAGAGCACTGCAGCTGGGCAGAAATAGAGCCACGAGGGCTCGGCTCCAAAGGTACGGAAAGCGACTGCAAGGATGCCAGAGGCTTCGTGAGCTGGGACTGGAGAGGGCCCCTGCCACGAGGTCTCCTCTGGTCTGCTGGCCCTGGTGCCATCAGGGGCCACCGCCACCTCCCCAGGGCCAGTTGCTGCCCGGGGCTCTGTGGGGGCAGCCTGGGCACATCCCGGCCCCACGTCCCTGCTGCGGGTCACAGCTCTGCAGCAGCTCATTAGAGGGGACCCCCCAAGGGGGAAGGAAGAGGTTTTGTTCCTAGAATAAGCCCTGAAGAACGGCATCCTCGCTGCCTTGCGTCTGCCTGTGCAGACACTGAATCATAAAGCGAGCTGGCATTTAGAGCAGCTGGGTTCTTCTAAGCCAAAATATTGTTCAGTCCTAGCAGGAGAAGCGCAGAGCTGATTTACAGCCCCATGGGAGGGTGCGAAGGAGGCTCTTCTAGAGGCACAGGGCAAAGAACGGGGGTCAGTGGGGCTCTGCGGTGGGGTGGGGGGTGCAGCCCTGGGGGTGCCTCCTTGCCCCCTGTAGCCTGACGGGGGCTGGAGGTGGGTCCAGCCCGGCTGATGCCCTGCATTAAGAGGGGACCAAGGCGAGACCCCTGGAGCTGTCCCCAAGCTGTGTGTGCGGACAGTGACACAGCCGCTGCTCCTCCAGCCCCCAGCTGTTCTGCACGGGCTGAGGCCCTGCCCCGGGGTTTTCTAACTCCAAGAGCTTTTTGTGGGTCTTTCCCAAACCACTTCCCAGCCATGGGTATCCTTTCTGAAGCAGAGACGCACAAAATTAGACCTGCTTTCCAATAATAGACTCAACGCCATATCCTCCTCCAGCCGTTTTCATAACGCCGCTGCCTGCACTCGCGGGGCTGCGCTCGCTCTTATCAGCGGCGTTACGCAGAGTTCGCTGCTCCCCACAGCCTCGGGAAGCCTTTAAATGACTGCTTGCCAGAACGCAGCCCACTATCAGGTCTCCTTTGTTTCCAGGTGCCTGGCTTTATACTCCTCCAAATCAAAACATATGTTCGAGCAGCCCAGCTATTGTGCAACCCAGATCACCCCACCAGCATTTACATAACCTGCGAGCTTCAGTAGCAGCGATTTGTTTCCCTCTAAATTGCTCATAAAAAAAAAAAAATGAAACATACAGATTGCTGCAAGCAGACACTTCCCCCAGGGTATTGATTCCTCGCTTGCAATTGCTTTAGCAGGTAGCAAATTTTAGCTTGCCCTAATGCAGAAACCTTATGAACCATTAGCATCCCATGCAGGCGTAAGAAACGCTGTGATTGCTCAGGTCTGGTGAGGCTATATTGGGATCCAGAGAGCAGAAATCACCTCAGACAGAAACCCACTATTTTTCCTGCTCGCCTTGCATACAAGGAGGAATTCCAGGCCACAGATCCCCACCAGCACTCGGCATCGGCAGTCCCTGAGCAGCCCCACAGACAACACACAGAGCCCATGAAAACCTGCCCAGCACAAGCCAAGCAGCACTTCTCCCCCTCCTTTTTTTTTTTACTTCTGAAAATGACCCAGAAACACCCACACCAAGGCTGCCTGCACTTCCCATTTATGTAGCTCGGTGCACCTGGTAGCTGCTAATGAGGGATAATTAGCCTTCAGCTCCCTCCTGCCGCTTCCCAAGGAGCGGTTCTGCTCCCCCGGCCTCCAGGCTGGCTTTTTCCCTGCCCTGGCCGCTGCCGGCTGCAGGAGCAGTGCGGGGGCCATGGGGCCATCTGCAGGGCCACAGGGCTCCCAGCTGGAAGGGGCAGCCGGGGTCTGTGCCCCCCGGCACAGCGCTCCTGGCCTCGGGACAAGGACAAGGCTGGGTGCTGGGGGGGGAGCAGAGCCCAGCTGGGGGGGTTCACCAACCCTTGTCCCCTAGGGTGCTCAGCTGCAGGTGAAAGGGAAGAGAAAACAAAGCCCAGCCCCAGGACACGAAGGATTTCAAACTTCCCGGCACAACAAGGACCAAGGGGCTGAAGGGGAAGGGACCAAGGGGCTGGCGAGGGGTGTTGGACGGCAGCAGCACAGCAGCCCGGGAGCATTTGAAGCGCAGCTTCTCCTCGCTCCAGGGGAAATGTCGTACACGGACGCATATTGCAGCACATCAGAGATCATTATTTAGTACATGAATTAATTCTAAAAAAGCTAAACATCAAACAATCTTTGAAAATTTCGCATTTCATGTGTTTTAGGTGTTCAGAACAGTGATATAATGACTGCACGCACTCCCATTGCTTATGACTATAGGCGAGGAACAAAGCTACCGTGTGGGTATCCAAGAGCTCCCTCTGTGCCTGGAACCACACGGACAATCCAGATTTCCGCTATTTCAAAGCCAATTTTGTTATTACAGCATAGATTTTTTTTTAAGCTGGTCTGTTCATAATGGTATGAAACCAGAAAAAGTAGGAATTCCTGCACTGAGAAACAGCAGGAAAAATACAGTATAAAGGCATAAGGTTTTGCCTGGCAGTGAAATAAGCGAGTTTCAAATGTCAAGCCTGCTGAGTTCTGCTGCATACGAAAGAGCCCTTCCAAGCTGTCTGAGATGTCACAAACGTTGGATTTTGTCTCTCTGTTCCAACTGACTTCAGTAAATGGCAAAAATGCCTCTAAAATACAGCAATTGGCAGTATTGGCTGCACAAATAAATAAGCTTGTCATCATTTTATTTATTTTTTTTTCCATCTTCTAAGTTAAAAATCTTCTCGCTGCCAAATGCTGCCCGTCGGACTGATCCGTGCGTACGCACAATTAGCAGGAACAACGGGGCTGGAACAGAACCGGGGGAGGTGTAAACATGACCTCTGCATTTCTGCACCTTGGCTAATTAAAATGCATTAAAAAAAATGGCCAAGACTTGAGCAAAGCAAACATCTAGAGAGAAACTGGCTCTGGGACAGGGCCCCGCTGCCCATCGGGGTGTTACCAGCAAGCAGGGGGGGCAGGGACCTCTGGCTCCCCGCACGCCCTGAAGCTGCGGGCGCAGCAGTGGGTGTGCACGTCCCTGCGTGGAGAGGACGGGTCCACCAGGGACACCTCTGCCAGCCCCTGCTCCCTGCCGCACACTGGAGGCACCAGCACCCGGGGCCGTTGTCCCCGCTCATCCCAGGCCACAGCTTCCTTTGTGGTCCTAGAAGTGGCCGGAGAGACCCAGGGACCGCGTGGGGCAGGGAGGGGGCTCCACCACCCATGGGGGTCTGCTCAGCTGCTTCAGAGCTGGGAGCGTGGCAGGGCTGGGGACGGGGGCTGCCCCCCGGGGCCATGCCAGCGGCTCCCCGATGGAACAAGAAGAGCAGACAGGGACAAGAGCGACCGTGGATCACCGCGTGCTGGGGTCAGGTACGTGGCTGGTTGTAGAGCACCAAAACGGCGCGAACACGCCGTGCAGCTTGCAAAGGCAATAATATATTTAGCTTGTCTCTGCCACAAAAAGACTACCATGGATTCAGGACAGCGTTTTGGATCGCATTTACATTTGCTAATTTAGCGAGGGCCTGTCAAAGCCATTTATCTCAATGTTGACTGTTGTCGTAGAAGCTTGTTAGCAAGTTGTCAGAGCAGATATTGCTGTTGAATCTGAATAACAGATCAGGTGTCAATTGCTGCAGAGCTGTTTGTTTAGGGGATGGATTTAGAAATTCAGCCGAACGAGGAGCTGTGTCTGTAATGGGAACGGTATGATGTCAGTACTCCACGAGGTTTTGCAATTACAGCACATAATTTTACAAAGCTGCTGCTTCAGAAGCTCCGTGCAACGCTTGCACCGGGACAGCGTTACTCCACGACAAGGTTACCCCCAAAGCCGTGGGGGTTGCTCACAGGCAGGAAACAACTGGGAAAGCACGGGGTGAGAGCCCGTACCCCTGCTCGGTGCGGGCAACCCAGGACCTGGCAAGGGATGGGGCCAGCACCGACCGTCACTGCCAGCACCCGGGGCTCTCTGCCCTCCACAGGGAGCAAGCCGAGCTCCAATGCTCAGCAAAATGCCTCGTTTTGCTGCGTGCCCACACTGCTGGGTATTTCTTTAGTAGCCACAGGTGCAGCGTTCACAGCACGGGCTGCATCAGCAGCAGAGCTGGACAAAACCAGCATGACCAAGTGGACTGATGTCCCTCGGGCACACGGCACACCCAGGAGCTCCCCAGCGGGGGTCTGCAGCCTCCTGCTCCCACCTGCACGGCCCCAGGACGGATCCAACCCAGCCCCGCTCTCCACGAGGAGCGTCGCGGGGCTTGGCTCGCAGTCAGGCGTGATTCAGTGCAGTAACATTTCCCAGGGCCTCGCCGAGATGGGCACGTGGGCGAGGGGGAGCTGGCACTGCCGGCGCTGGGGGAGGCGGGCAGGGAGGACGTGTCGCAGGGAAAGAAGGGACCAGCCTGGTGCAGGGGGCTCCGTGCGGACCCGGAGCCCAGCGGGCTGCAACCCCCCGCACGGCTCAGCCCTGCCTGGGCACCAACGCTGCCGGGACGGGTCCTGGCACCCCCTGCTGTTTGCAGGCAGCTGAGACCATAGAGGAAAAATGGGTAATGAAAATCCCTGCTGAGACCAGACCGGGCACAAGGCCGTCCGTGCCCAGCCCTGCACGCCCAGGGCGATGTGCAGCGCTGGTTACACCCGCACTGCTGCGCACATCCCTGCGCGCACCTGGGTGCCTCCAGCAAACCAGGGGGAGATCACTTGGGTCCCAAGCATCGAGAGCAGGAACAAGAAGTACCGAGGACAAGAAGTCATCGATGTGAACGTTGAACAGAGAAAGCCACTGAGGCGCCACTGCCCAGCCCTCACTGTCAGCAGTTTTACATTGAAACCTTCAGGAAGCGAGGCTCTTTGGGGGTTTGTTGCAATTCCGTTCTCCCAGGTTTTCTTTAGCCACAGCCCTGCAGCCCCTGGCACTCCCTCTCCCCGGTCTGGGGATGCTCTGCACCACCCCTCGTCTTCATGTACGTGGGGCCAGGCCCCCTCCCCAGCACCCGGGGGCACGAGCCCAGGGCTCAGCCCTCGGGAAAAGCCCTGGTGAGACTCCGGGCCCCAGTCCCATGGGAGGCACTGCCCTGGCCCCCGCCGCCCGCAGTCCTCCTTTCTTCCCCTTTTGCAGCTTTGTAATAAAAGTGGTGAATGTAAAACAAAAAAAAAAATCATGATCTAATTAGCAGCCTTCAGCTACAGCATTGAATTAGCAAAAAAAGAGTGAAAGTGGGTTTAATTAAAACTGTTGCTGGAAGAGAATTTTGATTAACTGATGTAATGCATTAAAATTGCAAATCCCAGAAGCTTAAGTGACAGATAAAATAGCGCAAATGGTTTACAAATTAATTTACTTTTTTTTTTTTTTTTGAAAACAAGCATGCTGCATATTATTAAAAATTAATTAGTCCTCGAGCGAAGATGTCACCAAGGTTGGAATAGCAGGGGCTGTGGAAACGACGCACGTGTCCATTCGGGGTGCTGGGGCCGTGAGCCCCAGGGGGGAGCTGGTGCTGCCGGTGATGGCTGGGTGTGGGAGGAAGAGGAGCAGCGGGCAGGGAGCGCCCCGTGCCCAGTGCCCTGCCCGAGGCTGGCACCCGGACACCGCTGGCCCTGCTGCGTCCCCAGCGCAGGTGGCACCTCAGGGGGACCTGAAGCTGTCCGTGCCCCCAGCACCACGTCCAGCATGGAGGAGACAACCAGGGCTGACCCATTCCACCGCCACAGGAGCACCAACACTAAGAAATGGGGAGTTTGGGGCACTTCTGTCTGCCCTGGGACAGGAGGGGTGCGGGGTGGCCCTGCTGCAGGACCCACAGGGAGGCCAGCACAAAATTCCTGCTCAGGGATTCGCAGCAGGTGACAAGGACATGACGGAAGCACCAAGACCAGCAACATTAAGCTGAAATATTTACTGACACCGTTCTGTGCCTACACCTCTATAGTTTTAATTCCCCGTTCGCCACACCGATGTCGTCACCATTCCCAGTTGCCATGGGGACTCACACTACCCTCAGTGCCATGCCAGGGCTTTTCTGCACGGGTGGGTTCGGGGCAGCCCCAGCAGGGTCCAGGCACACACAGCCCTGGCACCAGGAGCACCGGCACCACGAGCACCGGCACCACGAGCCCCGGTGTCCCCGGGCCGCCTGCACTCACAGGTGCGGCGCTGCCCACTGCTCTCCCTGCAGTGCTCAGCTTGAGTTTTACCTGGCTCATCGCTGGGCCTGTGCACGTCCTTGAGGACTTCAAGGAGGCGCCGTTTCTGCTGACAAAATTAGCCCCAACAAGTAGGACATAAACCTGTGCCTTCCCGTGCTGCAGGAGCCGCAGCTCAGGCAGGAATTTAATTGTACCCTTTAGGCTTCTGATAAAGTTTTTAAAAGATACAGCAAAATATAAAGCAATGCAAATTTGCAGAAAGCATTGCATTTCTCATTGAACACAGTGGGGGGGGGGGGGGGGGTGTAGTTAGAAAATGGAATATCCTTAAAGAAATGTGTTAACCCTTCATGGACGTTTGTGCTGCCAAGCTGCAGGCAGCTCTGCCTCTGGCACGGTGGCACCCGCAGCCCCCGGGGACAGCGCGGGTCCCTCCTCGGGCTGCAGGGGCTGGCGGCCGCTCCGGCGATCCCGTGCCCAGCCCCACTTCCCACAGCACCCGCAGCGCCTGCTGTCCCCCGCAGGGAGACGGGCAGATGGACTGCCATTACGCATGCCTCCTTTCCCTAGGAAACCTGGCTAAAAACCCCACGGAACACAAAAATAGGAAAGCGCTCTTCAAGGAAACAGGATCTAGAGCAAAAAAAACACGGAATGCGTCCAGGTCATCCCCGGCCACTTGTCCTAACAAAAACATCCTTACAGCCCGTGTGTTGGCTTTCCATCCAGCTGAGACAGTCCCATCTTCAAAATAAAAAACAAACAAAAAGAAAAAAACCACAAACGCACAAAACCCACTGACTACAGCCAGAATATGAACAAATCAGCTGAAGCCCAGGCCTCAGCACCAGGTTGAGCCCTGATGGATGCCGGTGGCTGGGGAGCGCAGCCCTGCGGGCAGAGCTGGCCCAAAGCTGGCACCCTGCAGGCGGCCCCATCTCTGCACCTCCCTCCCCACCATGCAGAAAGCCCTCCTGTGGGCAGACCCCCCGCAACACGTCTGGGTCTTGTCTTTGCAGCAGGGGTACCAAGACATTTGCGCAGTGCCAGCACGACCCCGCACCTTTGGGCACCAACAACCCGCTTTCGCAGGTACAAATGAACCAGGATGAAGGCAGCCGGTAGCCCCAGACACACTCGTGGCACATCACTGCGCACTGAGCCCCCAAGCCAAAGAGCTCTGCTGCCTGCAGCGAGCAGGGAACGTGAGCAGCCCCCCGCTCCTGGTGTAAGGAGCCAGCTCGGGGCCCTGCACGGGCACACGGGGTGCCGGCAGCCACGGAGCGTTCACACAGGGAGCTGGGGAGGCTCGGGCGGCGTGAGAAACGCGTCCTGATGTAGCGGGAGCCGAGTGGCAATTCCAGCTGGCTGATCTCATTTTATTACAGATTACATAGATGTTCCCAGGAAGATGGGTTGTCAAATCTAATCTCATTATGCATTCCTGGTATGTTTGCCGCACGCCCTGCTGTAGCAGCACACAGTGCCAGCGCAACCCAGCCGACAGCCCAGCCCTCGGTGCTGAGGGCAACAACGGCTGTCACGAGGTGGTCAGGGTACCCCAGGAGGGGAACACAGCCCCTGGAAGCCCCCTCTGCCCTGTACCACTGGCTACCTGGTGGGAGCAGCTACCGCAGACACCTGCCAGGAAACACAGACGTCGGGGTCATTTGCAGCAGCTCAGAGTGACACTGAGCTGCTGCCTCAGCCTGCAGTCAGCTGCAATAAAGCCCTCTGTCTGCAGCACACCAAGCACTTCTTCCTCCCAGGCGCCCGAGCCGGGTGTCCCAGGGCCCTGCAGCCAGCACAGCACGCAGCAGACGGCCGGTCACAGCCCTGCAGGTACCTGGGGAGGGGTCGGCGGCCACCGCTCCTGCTTTGAAGCTTGCCGAGCTCAGCAGCGTTATTTCACAAAAAGCTGGGTCTTAGAAGGAGAGGGAGAAAGCACAGCTGGCGCACTACATACACAAGAGGCAGAACGTTATTCGTGTGGTTGCCACAGCACCCCCAGATCTGACCAGGCACCTCAGCAGGGATGAGCAACCTTTATTAACAGGCATTTGGGAAGTGACAGAGGCAGCTAGGACAAAGCTCATGCCGTGTGTTTCAGGTGGCTGGCTAGGAACAGGTCAACATCACAACACAGCTTGCCCTCCTAGGGACATCTCTGTGCAAGCCCTTGGACGTATCAGGTATTGCACGAGTGCCCCCGTTCAGGTGTTAGGCTCGGAGCATTTGGTGGCAGCAGCCCTGCTCTTCCGGGGCACTGCTGAAGGAACCACATTTGGAAACTCAGCTTATGGGGGGCTCACAAACTCCCCAGCTTCCCCCCCACCCTCCCCTCTCCAGCCTGCTAAACACGGGCATCCTCTGCCCACCAGGCAGCCGGCCCCAACACAGGCAGGCTGCCCGGTGTGTGGCCACAACCTGGGGTCCCCAGGATGCTCCCTGCAGAGGCAGGAGGCGATGCACAAGGAGCAGCTTCTGACAGCCAGCCTCTGAGACAGCCTTTGGGTCTCAGCAGCAGCAAAAAGTGCTCCTGAGGCAGGAGAAAGCGAGTGTGAAGCCAGGGGAGGCAGCACAGGGCTCTGCTTAATGCAGCCGGCACAGAGCTGCTCAGTGCAGTGGGATCCAGCACTGGGACCGGGGAGCCAGGCACCCTCCAGACACCACCGGTGGTCTCGGAGGCACAGCTGGGGGGATGCCCCTGCTCAGCACAGGGAGCTGCCAGCACAGGATCTGGCCACGGAGAGCCGGCTTGCCTCTCTCTCCCCAAACTCCTCGCCCAGCTATTAATAGCTTCTCTATTTGGGGAACATTTTGGCTGGTACATTGCAGCTCCTGCCTGCATCTCATGAGCAAGCATCATGCACCAGCTGACAATTGCTGTGGGCACTGGCTCCCTCCGCAGAGCCGGCGGAGCAGGAGGGGTCCCCGCTGACCCAGCACCACCGGCGGTGCCCAGCAGCACCCACACACCCCCACCTCCACCGCCCGGCCCCGTGCCCACAGCCAGCCTCCTCGAGGCATTTATTCTTTGGGATTCAAGCTGTGACCTGCCCTTGGTGGCATCTCGTTCCTGCCCAGAAGAAGTCCCCAGGCTGCAGTGAGGCTGTTTGCTATTCCTGCTCACACGTGGCTGGGAAGCAGCTGCCGGCCACGGGCCTGAGCCTCCCCCCCACGCAGCGCCACGCTCGCTGCTCACACGCAGAGAAGCCCACGCTCCCTCTGCAGAGGCACAGGGCTGTTTGCATGGTGGGAGGTTGTCTTGTTTTGCTGTACAGCTGACTCCCATCGGCAGCTTAAAGGCTAAGCAGTTATAATTAACGGAGGCACCGGCATGCACACACAGACGGGGGCTGGGGCAGAGCTCCCCAGAGGAGCCGTCAAGGAGCAGCCTTCCCCAGGCCGTGCCCATGAGAGCCCACAGGCTGCACCCACCCAGCACATCCTCGGTCAGTTGCTGACCGTGGGGAAAGCTGCTGCCCTTCCCGGCAGAGGGGGAACTGCCAACAACCCCTGCAGACCCAGTCCTGCCCCGGGTCCTGCAGCCCCAGCCCCATCCTGCCCCGTCCCGGAGCCCAGACCCTGCTGCCCCCATAGCACACCCAAGCTCCACACAGCAGGGAGCGGTGCCACCATCCCAGCAGTGAGGATTTCGGAGGGGGTGTGCTGGCAATGTGAGCAGCAGGATGTATTTTAACACCGTTAAAGTCTCGCTAGTTGCTGACACCTGCTTGTGTGTGCACTGCTCGCCCTTCCTTGCTCACTGCCTGCTGTGCTGCAGTGCCAGGCTGCGTCCGGGTGGCACATCCACAACAGGCCACGCTCAGCACACCAGCTGGGGCTGGCCTCCACGACAAACAGGTCTGGGGACAGCTCTCCAGGCACCCGGACTGGGTCACACCACGCAGGGACACGTGTGAGCACCGGGGCACTTTGGAGGGGAGGGCACCAGAAGCACAGCACGGCGCTCGCTGCTTTGTGCGGGCAGCAGGGCAGCACACCGGTGCCACTCACGCTAGAGACGAGCGCCTGACCCACTTTCCAAGCCTGCCTCAACCCAGCACTGCTCTGCAAGGAAAGCAAGTGAGAGTTTAGGAGTGAGAACCAGCTCCTTCTCCTCCCAACACCTTCTCGCTAAGGCTGCATTTCACTGCAGAGTGGCAAAGGAGAGCCGCCGGCGCTTTGGCACCAGCCCAGCAGGTCTCAGCCTCTCGCCTGCAGGACAGGCACAGAGGGGCACGAGGCAGTAACAGAGCAGCCTGCACCCAGAGCATGGAATAAACCCACAGGAAAACACCCCAGAGGAAATAACCAGCCACGCTTCGCATCCTCCAAGCTGCGCGTTTCACCGACAGCACCCACGGGCTCACCTGGCAGGCATCGACGTGCAGCGCTGGCTCGGGGGCGGTGGGAAGCGGAGGGGCCCAAGCAGCCGAGCACTGGAGGCCCCCAAAAAACAGCTCTGATCAGGAGGATAACTTGGAGAGCCCAAGCCAAATCACTGACTGCTTGGATGCTACAGGCAGCGTGCCCTCAGGGGAGGCACAGCTCACAGCCCTGCTGTACACCTGGGGCTGTGCAGCACCTTAACTCTGCCCCCCAAAAAGCAGGGGGTACTTGGCTGCCTGCAGAGGAGACTCCGCAAGCCCTGGGAACATGGTGCAGCTCCCCAGACTGGTCGATGCCCCAGCGCCCTCTGGTATATGAAGGCTCTGGGTCGTTAGTGCTGGGCAGCAGCATGTGTGGGGCCTGCCCAGGTGTGAGTGCTGGAGCCAGGGGCCCTGCTCTGCCCCTTCCCTCTGGCACCCTCAGCGTGTTTCTGGGCACCCCTCTGCCCGAGGCGCTGCTGGTGCTGGGCCCTTGGCACCCTGGAGGTGGGCGCAGGCAGCACGGGGAACCAGCCCACCTCTGTCTGTCAGCAGCACCACCTGCCTTCGCTTGGGGAATCAGCCCAAAACACCAAAAGGGGCCAAGCTTTCAGGACGAGGTACAGCAGGGAAAAGGGGCCGCACAGAAATACCCTGCAGAGCGTGAGGAACTGCCTGGATGCTGCTGGGGCCATGTGCTCCTCGTTGCCTGGCTGTGACCACGCGTGGGTTCCTGCTACAGCTGGCTCCAGCTCGCACATCCCCAGCACGCCGAGGAAATCTTTTTGTCTCCCCCAGCTTTGTGGGAAGGGACTTGTTTCCTCCCAAGCACAGGAGAGGTTCAGCACAAGCAAAGTGGAGGCAAACGGGTGGAAAAGCCCTGTGCTCTGCTCCCAGGGTGTCTGCAAAGCTCAATTGTTCTGTGGCCAGTTGTGCTCATGAATAAACACAACCACTAACAGCGTGTTTTGCGTTTGCCCATGGGGAAGCATTTTTGCCATTTCTTGCTCGAAACCCTCTAAATGCATCACTTCCCCGATTCCCCGTGGAGATGTTTCCACAAACAGAAACTGCGATGCTGCTGCATGTGAACACAACCTACTGAATTTTTTAAAAAATCCCATCTCGCTCACCTTTTCAAGGAGAGCCGCAGTGGGGAGCGCTCAGCTCCTTTCACCGAGGCATCAGCTTTGCCTACGAGCCGTTTTGTCTGCTCGCCCTGTCCTGGGAGCAGGTCGCTGCCTCACACCACAAAGGGAACAGCAGCTGCCGAAAACGCCTGAGGGGACCGGTGGCATCGCAGGGCAGGAGCCGGCCCCCAGCAGCCGCCCCAGTGGGGGCAGCGGGACGGGGGCAGCGCGGGGCTGGGGTGGGCAGCAGCCACGTGCCCGTCGCGGCCCTCCCGGTTCCGCCGTGCTTCTCCGGCGTTGGCTCCTTACACAAGCTGCTTCTGAGCTTGGCTCCGGTGCATTAAACAAGCAGCCTGAATTTGAAAATAACCAATCTGTCAGCCTCATTCCTGAGCGTTTTTTTGGAAAACCCTGCAGGCAGGTGCAGGTGCCACATCAATATGTCAGCGCTCTAATGACGAGTTCATAATATTTTCTGCTTGCATTCCGCTGTCTCCATGTATTAGCAAACAGGCTACTCCCAAACGCTGCTCTCTGGAGCCAGGGGTTGCAGATTTAATAACAAAATCATCGTTGTAAATCATTAGTTGGTGATTCAGCATGGAAATACCTCATTATCACTTAAGCATGTGCAGTATGTGACTTATGAAAACCTCTGAATTATGACTAATTAAGCGCGGGCCGAAAAATATCCCAGATCAGAACTATAGTCGCCCACTGCGGGGAATTAAATATTTGAGGCCAACAGAACTCCTGGACATCGGGAGGTAAATATATGCAGAAGAGTTTTTAATTGAAAAATATGTGGAGAGCAGAAGTGTGCTCGGAAAGCTTCCATTCCGAAGCATTGGGATACTTAGCAACATCAACCTCTAATTAACAGAATTTTTTAAATCTGCAACATGCTAATTAATTTCTGTATTAATCACAAGAACCTTGAAAACTGGCAGATCCCAAACCTCTTTGAAATAAACCCACTTTGCTTTGCAGCAGCCACCCCCCGAGCCGTGGGCGCTGCGGTGCTGACGGCCGGGTGGGAGCCGCGGGGTGGCACGTCACAGCGCGGGGACGCAGGGCCTGGGGCCGTGCCCACCTCGGCCACGCTCAAACTTTGCGTTTTCACCAAAAAAGCATTTCAGTGTGTTGCCAGAGCAGAACCAAGGTGGTTTCCCAGACGTTGCCTGCATCTTGTGCAGCAGCACCGCTGCCACGTGCAGGTCGCTCCCCACCTGCGCAGCTCCCTGCATGAAGCTCACCAGTCAGCTCCTGCGGGCAGTGCCCGGCCCTTCCACCGTGGCGTGGGGCTGCAGGGTGTGGGGGCACGGTGGGGAGCTGAAGGGCGAGGTGGGGTCACAGGGCTGTGAGACGGGTGGGTCCCAGCCCCTGTGGTTCCCGGTCGCATCCCCAGGTCCGTCTCACGCAGCCAGCAGGAAGCAGGGGGGCTGAACTGCCTCTGAGCGAGCCTCTCACGCTAAGAATGGGCCTAAAAATAAGCTTTTAATACACTCTTGCATCCTGTCAAGGCTTTAAATAGCTGTTTGGAGCTCAAAATTTAAAAAACTGTTGAGCTCAAATCATTTATGACAACTTGGGAGCCAAAAATAAATGGGGACGCGGGAAGAGGAGGAGCCGGTCCCCCACCGTAGCTGCAGAGGAGCGTGTGCCGTGGCTCCGCCGCCAGCTGCCTCCCGGCTGCAGCCGTGCTGTGGGTGGGCACGGGGCGCCACGGGTGGGCACGGGGTGCTGTGGGTGGGCACGGGCACCGTGGGGTCCCCGGGAGGGCTGCACCGCTGCAACAGGAGCTGCAGCCTCGCCAGCCCGAGCGTGCTCCTTACAAGAGCTGCTCAATGCCCCCCGTTACCTCGCAGTGCTTTTGCTCCATCCAGGAGCCGTGCGGGGTTTATCCACTACTCCTCCTGCAGACCGAAGGCAGGCAGAGCCCCCCGTGGGAAATCACCCATGGAGCTGGCGGTGGGCAGCGGGAGATCAGCCGTGTTTACCCTGCCGGGCAGAGGGTGGCAGGAATGCTCCTGACTAGTAAATTAAGTCAAAATGACACGCGAGGCAAGGAAGAAGTATATCCCCGAAATGCTAAGTCACCGGAGGGACAACAAGATTGCGTTGGGCTCTCATAATTGTGATCTATTGCAAAGATGTTCCTCTGCCCCATAAAATGTTATCCCTCGCTCTAAACCAGTTTGTAATAAGAAAAGCGCAGGGAACGCTTTCTTGTCTCATTCTCCAAAGAAATAGATCCGTAGAACATCTTATGCCTTTCCTATCCTTGTTATAAATAGGATGAGCTCTCGTAAAGAGACAAAAACGAACAGCCCACTATCTCCCATTTAAAATAAATTATTGTCTAACATGCTAAGAAGCAGCTTTGACCCAGCGTGCTCGCTGGAAAAAATGCACTGCCTGCCAACCGAGCTGCGGACCGCAGGGGAGATGCGCCTGGGACAGGGGAGGAGAGAGCAGCTACTGCTGTGCTGCTGCTACAGGGCAAGGGAATTTCCAGATCAACACCTCGGGATGGCCGGGGAACGCTGGTTGTGAAGCAGCCACCCACGTGCTGGAGCTTGCACAGCCCTGGTTTCACCCCCGCACCCCTTCCTGGCTGCGGCACCCCCAGCGTGGGTCCCTGCCTGCACTGCCGAGGGGTCCTGAGCGTGCCACAGCCACCCCTGCCCACCCTCTGCTCCCCAGCATCTGCTGGGAAGTAGCTGTGCTTTTAAGGAGCTGGATTTTGCCCTGTTCTCACAGCAGTTTCAGGCTCAGTGGTCTCTGGGGAAGCAGCTCAGGCCTGGAGAAATGTCTCTGAGCGAACTGTTTTAAACCAAATTGCAGCTGCCTAGGGCACGCGGGCACGTGGGCACCCTGGCTCTGCAGCTGCTGAGAAGACCCAGGCACAGCCCTGGTGCTGGGGACACATCCCTGAGTGCCACCAAGCCATTTGGGTGCAGGAGCCGCCCCAGCAGCCCCTTACAGACATCCTCAGCCAGCACAGCCACCAGAGCCCCCCCTGGGGACAAGGGGACTCGGGGCCGGGAGCTCATGCCTGGTGGAAAACTTTCCGCCTGCTGCATTGTGATACCCAGCTCGCTCATCGCATCTTGTTTTCTAAAAGATCACCCAGGGGCAGCGATGATTCCTCCGTTACATGACGCAGACCTTCCCTGGTGAGCGTCGTGCGGGTCGGGTTAGGGCCCCGGGTCCCGCGGGGGGCAGGCTGACATCTCCCCTCCCGCCGCCCGGCTGCACCAGCACCGCGCCGTCGGCCGCGATGCGCGCTGGGCTGGAAGCAATCACTGCTTGCGGGCTTTCCAGAAATATTCTGCTCTCTTGTTCGCTGAACTTTGATCTTTTTATTCAATTTTCATTCCTCTGGAAAACTCGGAGACAAAAAGGATGCCCCGATGCTTTCAGCCGGGGAGGAGGGCTGTGAACGATGACGGTGCTGGCTGCCTGTAAGAAATCACAAACAAGGCTGAGCAGGGAGGTGTTCCAAGAGCACAAGGCCAATTATTTCATTTTTTTTTTTTCCTGAACTTTGCAGGAACTGACATCTCTGCAGCCACTGCTCTCTAGATAACAAGGGAAGCGGAATGTTTCCCCTCACCCCCTCCCCGTGCTGACGGAGGGCAGCCCTCCTCTCCTGCTCGCTGTCATTAGCGGGAGGAAGCAGCGAGCTGCAGCTCCGCGCTCTCCTCCTAAAACAGCTGAGTAGGAGGTGATGGAAAAAACATGTTTTCCCAAATCCCTGGCACTTTCCGCTGCAGCACTTGGCTCTGGCTCCACCTGCATCTTGCCGCGTGCTTAGTGCGCTCCCTGGCAGCGCGGGGCCAGCCCAGCTCCGTTTTCTGTCTCGCGCACGCTCCCCAAGGTTGAATGCAGCTGATGTGCAGGCTCCTGCACTGTTCCTTTGCACCAAGAGCAGGGATTTAAATAACACTGGAAAAGCTGGGTTTTGTGGGTTTTTCTGTAAAGAGCCCTTGCAAGGGGCTCGGCTGCTTGGCAGGGGCGGGCGTCCTGCACCAGGGCTGCCAGCTCACCAAAACCTCGGGCTCACACCACGCCGCAGAAAATCCCCAGCTGCGTTTAATCAGCATTTTCCTTGGTCATACTGGAAACCTTTCAGAAGCACAGCTTTGTTCCCGCTTATTTATGTTGAATTGCTTTAAGGGGGCTCATTCCCAAACAGATGCCTACGCAGGTGCACGCCTGCAGAGTGCGGGCTTGATGGGAGCAGGCTGGATTTGCAGCCAGGGGAAGGATGTGGTTTGCTGCCTGCTGCAGGAGAGAGCAATAAGGGAGCTGATGCTGAGAGGGGCAGAAGTGGCTTGGGCAACCCAGTCACTCGTAAAAGCCAAGGAGAAGCAGTGGGGTTTGCATCCACCGTTGGGACATGCGATTCTCGGCTCCAGGGAGCGGGCTGGCAGCCGGGGGCTGCGTGCAAGGCACTGCTGGGCCCCTGGGGAGCTCAGTGCCCACAGGAGGGCCAGCACAGGGCAAGACACAGGTTGTCTGCCCCCACTGCAGGAGGGGTCTCTGCCAGCTCCAGGCAGCCCCAGGAGCACACTCGGAGGCTGGGACAGCCTCGGCAGCATCTGCCTGGCACCCGCAGCAGGTCCTCCCTGGGTGCTGCTGCCATGCGCTGCACCCTCAGGTGTGGGTGACCTGCAGGAGCACCAGGGCACAGCAGGGGCCATCCCCGTCAGACCCACACTGGGGCACGTCGGGCTGAACCGTGCTCCTGCACAGAGGAAATGAGCAGCGCAGCTGAGGTCTGGCTGGGCCCTGCACAACTGCCTGCAATTTTTCAGGAAACGTTTAGGAGTTACAGAAAGAAGCTGCAGCCCCCAGGAAGGTTTCCCCAGGTGGCAACATGGGACCAGCACGTCTCCTGTGCCGCACGGCTGGCGATGGGTGGATGGGGAGGGTATGCGCTACGGGCAGCCCCCATGCCCTGCACCGACCAGAGGGTGCCCCGTGGGCAGCAGAGGGACACGGGAGGGACGAGCTGTGGGCAGAGGGGCTGCAGGTGTGGGGCTGCAGCAGCACCCTTCCCGAGGGGCGTCCACTGAGCATTAGCGCCGTGCCGTGCACCCGGTGCCCCAGCACCTCCCGGCTCCGCGGCACGGTGCTGGGGGCTCGGACGCAGGAGGCTGCTGGGCGGCAGGCCTGGGGACAGCCCCGCTCACGTGTGAGCTGAGTGCTCTGGGGAAACAACTTCTTAGAAAGCAAAGTGCAAAATCAGGTGTGACTCTGCACCCTCCTCTTCCACTGCTGCCGGGCAGGGGGGACACTCGGCTCCCCAGGGGATCCGGCCCTTCAGCAGCAGCAGAGCCGCGCTCTGCCACCCAGCCTCTGATTCTGGGTGCTTTACAAAAGCGCCTCCGTGCAGAAGCTACACTGAAAACAATTTTTGCATACAGCCCTTTCAATTACTAATCTCAAATATTAAAAGGATGTATCCCACAACAGCAGAACAATGTGGATGTGAAAATGAAACTTAATAATGAATAATTTGCTCTCTAGGGGAAAAAAATGCCAAATGGAAGTACATTGTACTTGCAGTCATGTCATTACAGATGTAGTAATTTTGTAGTTCTTACCAACCTCTCGTGAAAACAGCACTCCTGAAGCACCTCAAAGCGAACTCCCGGGTAGGCTGCCCGAGCCCTCCCAGCGCAGCGCCCGCGGTGCCGCAATCCCCTGCTCAGAGTGCTGCCAGGACAGGATCCGGGATCCAGAATGGCAAATCGAATGTGAACGTGTCAACAGGAGCAGGGAGGAAACAACGATCCGGGAGCAGCACGCAGAGCCAAGCCTCGGGAAGGCGAATGTGGAGGTGTCAGGAGCAGCTGAAAGCAGGCAGCAGCCTGGGAGCGGCACAGCAGAGCAGGCTTTGTGGACTGGTAGGAACTGAACAAATTCTTGTCTTTTGCCTGTTTTCTTTTTTTTTTTTTTTTCTCTTTTCTTCCTTCCCTGCACAGTGGTATTGTGACTCCCTGCACACGCTGGGGGGGAGCAGCGGCAGACCCAGGGGAGCACCCGCAGGGCCTGGGTCCCACGCAGGAGTTCTGGGGGGCACAGCGGTGCCTCGGCAGCCCCCTGGCAGCAGGCGCGGTGCCTGCGTGCTGCTCCATGGCAATCAAGCCACGCCGGGGAATTCCTCCAGGTGGTTTGCACACTGAAAAGAGCACCCAGAGAGCTGGGACACCCGCACAGGGACCGAGCAGGGGCCTGAGCCAGGAAACCTGTTTTCTTGGGCTATTCTTTTTTTTTTTTTTTTTTTTTTTTTTTTTTTTTTTTTTTAAGGAGAATCACCGGAATATTTGCATCCACCCTCAAGGCCCCAGCACCCTCCTGTCCCAAAGGCAAGACCCAGCCTTGTCCCAGCTCATCCAGCTGCAGGAGGCACGGCGAGCCCTGGAGATGCTGAGCAGCCCAGGAGATGCTGTGCACACCTGGCCTCCAGCCCTGGGCTCCAGCCCTTTCTCACCCCGTCCGTGGCTCGGCTGTTTGCAGCCCTCTGAGCACCACGTCCTGGGGTGGGCACGGGGCAGGGCTGCAGTGCTGGGGTCTGGGCTCCTGATTTTGGAGCCCCCCCGTTAGCCCAGCCTAGCTTACTGAGCCCGTACCCTCTGTAGGGGGGTGCAGCAGAGGGGTCCCCAGGCCCCCGTGTGCCTTGGTTGCGTGCGGGCAGGCCCTGATGAGCAGCTCCTTGTGCACGGAGTCCTTCTGCCCCCTCAGCATCCCTGCCCTGGCGGCACAAAGGAGAAGCTGTGTCTGGACGCCAGCCTGCAGCTCCTCCAGCTCTCTGCTGGGGCAGCCCAACTGCCCCTGCTCTTTGCCCTCCCCGTGGCCGGGACACGTGCTGAGCGCGGCGGGATGCAGGGGATGGGGCTGGCGGCACCCACAGCAGCGTGTTTAAATACCGCTGCGATTTTCCTGGTGAACAACCAGCACACACCCTGCTGGCAGCCGGCTGGGCGCAGGCGCTGGGATCCCGGCCGTGATCGCCTTGGAGTGGCTTACCTGGGCTGCCAGCACCCGCGGCGGTGCCACAGCGAGACCCCCGGCTTCCCCCCCGCCGGGGGCTGTGGGCACGGAGCCGTGGGGGCAGCTCGAGGGGGTTGCCAGCTGTGAGCCCTGTCAAACCCGTCAACATCCCGCAGGGGCTGGGGCCGGTGCCCCCCAGGGCAGAGCCGAGGGTCGCGCCCCATCCTGCTGCACGTGGAGCCGGCCACAGCCGCTGCTGCAGGTGACATCCAGCGGCCACGGGCTGCTGCTGCAGCCATCGGTGCAGCCACTGCAGCCCCTCACCCCCAGCCCCAGCGCCTCGCGGAGCTCTACGGCTCCCAGCCTTCTGCCACCAGACCCGCTCGGGGTGCAGGATGGCACGGCCGTGGGGCAGGAGGAGCCTTGCAGCAAGGAGCTGTCGGGCTCCCAGCATCACTGCGCTGCCCCACTGTGCACAGCCGAGCCCTGAGCCCTGCATAGGGCCGGACAGGGGCTGACGTGTGCCAAAGCCCCACTGCCCCCCGGCCAGCTGCCCCCTGCCTGCTGGTGCCCCACTCACCCCTCCAGCAGGGCCACAGCAGCCACCGGCAGAGCCCGTCCTCGTCCCTTTGGCACCGCAGGCAGCACGGGGGCTGCTGCTGGGGATGGGGGGCACAGGGCAAGGGCCCTCATGTGAGTTCAGCCTCACAGGGTCCCGGGCTGCACGCCCGTCTGTGCCTCTGCTCTCCTGGGACCTGGTCCTTGCACAGGGGCTGGGATCCCCTGCACATACAAGTGCCAGCGGGTGCCTTCGATCCAGGGGAAAGTGGGACGTCCACACCAGGCCAGGCCCAGTGAAAACCAGCTGGGAGGCAGCCCTAAACTGGAGTCTGGGCATGAGCCTGAGGCAGTCTCCAGAGCTGCTCATGCGAGGCACCCCCAGGGAGCCCAGAGCACTGGGAGAGCACAGAGCTGTGTGGGAGAAGGGGCACAGCTGGGCTCTGGAGGCACTGGGAGGTATTTGCAATTTCCTCCCTGTCCCAGGGGGATTTTGTCTCCCCTCTCCAGACGGGAGCAGGAGAAAGCTCACTCTTCTTCTTCCCTCTAAGAGCTACTTTAATAACAGAAGTATGTGGGGAAGGAGGCCAGTAAAACAAATACATCAGCAAAGTGGAGCGGCTGCGGTGGGAGCCTGCCTTGCACCCAGGACCTTGCCCGGGAGCTGTGCCCCAGCCCCTGCAGCTCCAGCACCGTGGCCCCACGGCAGCTGGGGACACGTCGGGGGCCGGTGGCTCCCTGCCGCCACCTCCCTGGTGCTACTCAAAGCTGGGGGGCACTTTGTGCCCCTGTACCTGGGGCATCAAACCAAGGCGATCACGTTGGCGTTATGAATGAGCAGCTTCTGCAGAGAAGCTCGTTTTGGGAGAGCGCCCTGTTTACTCTGAAACAAATGTTCACATCCCTTGAAGCTACTCAACGAAATAATCACCAAAACCAACACGGGACCCGGGGCTGCTCTTTCTTTTTGTCCTTGCCCACTGGCCGCTCACAGACATGAAAGGCCCGGCTCTGGCCGGCAGCGCCGGTCACGCAGCCTTTGTCTGTCTGAGCCCGCGGAGCTTTCCCACCGCTCGCTGGCAGCGGCGCGCAGCCGGACACAGTGCCCAGGAGCATGGGGACGCGGGGGGACATCGGTGTCCTGGCAGCCAGCAGTGCTGCAGGGCTCAGGCACCACGGGAGCGGGGCGTGAGCCTCCTGCTAGCAGGGAAAGCAGCCCACGAGGCGATTTGTAAAACTTTGTGAAACCCCTCGCAGCTGGGAGGAAAAAGCCCTCCGGTGATTCTCTGCAGCCCCAAAGCAGAGACGTGGCCGCACACGGCCCTGAGCCCACAGCCGGGCTCGGACGTTTTGGGGGAAGGGCTGGCCTGGGGACGGACCCGTCTGCCCAACATCTCTCAGAGATTTCCCAGAGGTGCTGTGAGGTGCCAGCCCAGCAGTCGGTGCTCTCAGAAGCCCTCGCACTGGCACACCTGCAGGGCTTCTGACCCAGTTTAACCTGGTCCAGCTTCCCTGCCCCCCCATCCCATCCTCAAACAGCTGTGTGCCGAGCTCCTCAGCCTTCCTACGAACCATGGGCTTCTTGTGTCAGCGGGCAGGACACGGGCATCGTGCGGGCACGTGCTCAGCCAGAGCTGGGGAGCACAGCGAGCGCGCCCCCACCCCATGCCTCCAGCAGCCACGCGCTGCACCGCAGCACCAGCTCATTGCAATGCAGGGGAACATCTGTCTGCCGTCCCTCTGCCTTTCCTCCCAGATGTTTCACATGAGGCTGTTTGTCCCTTCCAGCGAATCCAAGGTCGAACACGGCCCCGGTGCCGCAGCCCCAGCCAAGGTCCCTGCCGCCTGCCCAGCGCCCCGCGGCACCGCGCTCCCGGCGCAGTGAGGGGCTCCCCAGCGGGCACCGCGCGGCACCGGGCCCCAGCTGGCATTTGGCAGCTCCGGTCGGTGGGAATGTTCCCAACCTGTGCTTGAAATGCAGAGGTTATAAAGCCGTAGCAGGCTACTGAGTCAGCTGGATGTGCCGTGTTTACTGAGCTGGGCGCTGCTGCAATGGACACCGGCAGCCTGGGGCAAGCTGCAGATGGAGCAGGGCTTAACGAAGCACCGGGCGGCGTTCCTCAGCAGGAGCTGGGGACAGACAGCACGGCACGGCACGGCACGGCACAGCACGGCACGGCTGCCGAGGCACACAGAGAGAAAGGGGGGCCACAAGGTGCGGCCCCACCTAGGCGTTACGGGGGTGAATAAGCCTGGATGGAGCAAACAATGAATCAGAGCCGCAGCTGCCCTGCGTTAGCTGTCGCGGAGGCTTGGGGTGTGCCAGAACTCACACGGCTCCGCGTGCTCCAGCAGGGGAACGGGGTGAAAGTTTTGGGTTTTGGAAAAAAAGGCTGTTTGCACCTAAAAATCCTCTCTCACACACACAGAGGGGGCATGGGGTATCAGTGCTGTGGCTCCTGCATTGACTCCACCCTTATCTGCGAGATTTCCTGCTCTCTGCTTTAAAATTCAGCTTGCATTAAAGCTGTGCAAACAACCAGATGTGCTCCACCAGGCTACCATTAACCCTGGACTGTGCTGTACGGGTTCAGCTTCTTGCTAACGAGCATCCCTCGTTAACCTGACAGATCCTGAGGTGCCAGGCCACCAGGGGAGGGGTAAAATGTCCACATAACCCTGACATGAGACCCCTTCCCTTCCTTCCTCTCCCTTCCTGACTGTGCCTGAGGGGCCAGGACTGTTCTAGCTGCAGACCTTGTCACCAGCAAGGGACAGGGCAGGTTTTCTGGTGTCTGTGGAGCTTTTCCCTGGGACACGGTTCGGTCCCCAGGGCTCCCCGGGCAGGACTCATTAGCAGGACCACGCCGGTCCTTCCACGAGGACGGATCAGCCGCCGCCGATGCCGCTGTGATGGATTTATGCAGTTCTCTCGGTTCCCAGAGCCCTGGGCCATGCCCGGGTCCGGTGTCAGCAGCGGAGGTGAGGACAGCTCTGCTCACAGCGGGCCGGAGCTGGCACGCAGGACGAGGTGACAGCTGCATGACTGCACCGGGGCCACCGCTGCAAAGCCCCTTGCCGTGTGCCTGCCCTGTGTGCTGCTCTCACCCTGAGCCACCCCGTCACCTCCCCAGCCCCGAGGTTTCGCACAGCGCAGCGGGTCACAGCGTCAGGGCTCCTGCTCCTGCAGCTCTGCACCTCGCGGGGGGAGAGCCCGGCTCCAGAGAGCAGCGTGGAGACCTTTGGGGCTGGACAGGTGTTGCTCCAGCCTCAGCTCAGACAAAAAACACCGTGCTGTGCCCCTGATACCAAGTCCAGCACCAGCTATGGCCTCGCTCTCTGGTGGGCCACCCTCACCAGTTCACCACTGCTAAACGCCGCTGGTTCTCAGAGCCCAACACCAGGACAGTGTCCCCTCTTTGTCAGGCACCCTGCGGACAAGAGGAGCCCTGGGTCGCTCGGCAAAGAGCCGGGCACTGACCCACCAGCAGCCCCCGAGCAGCTGCTGGGGCTCGCTTTGCCAGCGCAGCCCAAGCATCACCTAACGCGGTGCAGGACCGTGCCCGCGAGCTCGGCAATCCCTGCACGCATCGCCCGGCAGCTCGCTGTCAAGCCAGCACAAGCCCGAGCCGGGGAGTGGTGATCGGATTCCTGGGCTCCAGCCTCTGCTGTGAGCGGGGTGCTTGGGGCATGCCAGGGCTGCCCGCGGACGTGGCCAAGGCAGCCAGAGCCCAGTGCTCGCCCTCCAGGCCCTGGGCTGTGCTGGGGTCTCCTCGCACGCCTTGGGGAGCGCCCTGGAGCGTGCTGAGGGGCTGACTGCTGCCTGGGTGGGGAAGTGGGGACCAGCGCAGGGACACGGCGCGCAGGAGGAGCTGCCCTGGGGCTCGGGACGGGGCTGGCACCACGGAGCAGGGCTTGGCTCCGGGGCCTGCAGCTCAAACAGGAGCAACGGCATGCCAGTGAGGGCAGGGCAAAAACCGACCTTTCCCAGCCACCACCATGGGGTTCCTCGCCCTCTGCAAGCGGGGGCACCCCGAGCCCCAGTTTGGGGGGTGGCAGCAGCGGGACGCGGGTGCAGGGCCGGGGCTGCCAGCACCTTTCTGCAGCGTCAGACGAATCCGCCCGTCTCCAGCCCCACAATTTGTACAGCTTAATCCGACGGGCCGGGGCGCCGGCTCAGCCCCGCGGAGCGCACCGAGGGGGGGGAGCGGGGCGTCCAATCCCACCCGCAGGGAGGGGACTGGAGGTTATGAAATTTGTGAATGGGGAGTGTCTGCGGCTGGAGCAGAGCAGCCGCGGCGCGGGCACTGCCGGGGCAGCGGAGCCACGGGCTGCTGGGCTCCCCGCAGCATCGCCCCGCCGGCACAGCCCCGCCGCACCGCCAGCCTCTGGAAGACGATGCAGACGAGGGCTGGGGAGAAGAGGCAAGCGGTGATGTCTTACCATTTATTTCACTTGTTACCAGCTTAGCTTTTTCTTTTTCTTTTTTTTTTTTTTTTCATTCTAAAGTTTTAGGGGGGAAGCGTCTTCCGAGGCCACTCTCATCCCCTTATCACTTTTCCAGCCCAGCTTCTCCACTGTAACTGTTGGACGGAGAACTGATAAGGGTATGCGAGTGACACGAGCGACCTCGCCCAGCACCGGCCCCGCACGGCAGCAGCTGGGATGCGCCGGCAGGCGTGCCGAGCCGCGTCTGCCGCAGGTGGCGGCTTGAAGCGGAACCGACGGCAAAGCAAACTCGGCGGTTACAGAAACATTTGGTTTGTGCTGAGAGCCAGCAGGTCGTATTGCTCCCCGCTTTTTATCTTCCAGCATCGACAACAGGTGCCCTGCAGGGAAATGTGTTTTGTTTTTTTAAAGAGGTCTTGAGATACTTTCTGTACGAGGGGTCGAAAAACGCTGATTTAGCAAATTGCAGGCTGTTCGTGTGTCGGTGAAGTCAGCTTGCCGGTGAGATTCTTTGGAATCAGTACAAAGAGCGGTTACAAAAGTACGAAGTAACTTGCATAAATGTGAAATGCCTGTGTTTTATTTCTGTTTGGAACTGTTCACATTAAAAGCTATTTCAAATGTGCACTTGATTTTAAAGGTGAGTGGTGGCAACGCGGCTCTGCCTGCAGCTGATGAAAGGAATGACGGTAACAGAAAGGCAAACATCCCAGTGAGTCATGAGAACAAAACCAGCCAGCTAGGAAAGCAAAATTAAAGCATTAGGTAACGGGGGATATTTGTTTAATGCAAAGGTGTGCCTGCAGCCAGCCTCCCGCCGCCGCACAGCCCAGTGCCCGCTGCCGGCCGGGTGCACCCGGTGCCGCTCGCCGAGCCTGGCACCCCGGGGGGGCAGCACCCCATGCCCCGGCGAGACCCCCAGCCCGGCCCCGGGGAGGAAACCTTGCGGATGGGGGCTCAGGGAGCGTGCCCCGCGTCCTGTTTGGCCATCCTGCTGTTTTCTGAGAACAGAATAGGCTCCGACCCATCTGCTTGGCACCAGCTTCGCAAACACAGATCTCACGACCTAGCAGAGATAGGTCTCACTGCTTAGCACAAATGGGTCTCCCGGTGCCGGGGTGCTGTACCAGGTGCTCCGGCTCCTTCCC
Organism: Heteronetta atricapilla; assembly: GCA_011075105.1. NCBI lineage: Eukaryota > Metazoa > Chordata > Aves > Anseriformes > Anatidae > Heteronetta > Heteronetta atricapilla. The sequence continues at coordinate 37,593 of JAACYQ010019334.1, forward strand.
AGCACCTAGGGCTGGGGGCCGCTCCTGCTTGTATGGCGCAGCCGGCAGCACCACGAGCCCCATCCTGTGCCGGTGCTGTGCCGCCAGCCCTGGCCCCGCGTGTGCTGCCTTGGGCCAGACGGTGCCGGCATGCTCAGCCCCCTGGGCTCACAGGCGGCTGGTCCAAGCACCAGGGATCTGCTGCAGGTTTCCTACCCGCAGCTCCCTGCTGCCCTGGGATGGAGGGCAGCCCAAATCCTCCTGGGTAGCGGGGCCAGGGCCGGCGGGGACGAGGCAGCTCACGGCCAGGCCCCACACTCACCAATGGCCACAAACAGGGAGCCCCCACCCCAGGGGGACGGGGCATTGCCACCACCAGCTGTGCAGGTGAGATTCCAGTGGGCTCGGGGAGCCCACCGTCAATATTTGCAGCAGGCTCCGTCACTGCCAGCCTGAGTCAGGAGACGAAATCCTTGCTGTGCAAATGCCCTGCTGACTCAGACTGCTGAGCACGGGCTAAAAGGGGAAGGGTTGGGCCCTCAGAGCAGCAGGGCTTTGAAGAACAGCGGCCAGGTATGCGGGGGGCAGACAGCCCAAGCAGGCTGGCACCAGTGAGCAAGAAGCACCGGGGGGAGCAGGACATGGCCCCAGCTCAGCGGGGAGCAGGAGGAGCGGAGCCCAGCTCCTCTGCAAAACATCTCTGGCTTTACGCTCGGTACTTCCACGCCTTGGAGGACCACAATTTGCCCCTTGGTATTACTGCTTGAAAGTCTGCCGGGCTCAGCACCCAGCCGCCAGCAGCCCCCACCAGAGCCCCCACGTGCAGCCCGTAGGTGCCCCAGGCCGGCCGTGGCAGCAGTTCCCCCGTGGCAGGGGCCGCTGGCACGGGGATGGTGCATCAGGGCGCAGCTCTCACAGCCGGCGTCTGTGCAAGGGGTTCAGCCCTGGGACGGGACCTCGCCAGCTCCCTCCCCAGCTGGGCCCGCCAGCAGGCTGCCGGCGTGCATGTAACCTTCACTCACGGCAGGCCGTGTGATTAAGCCATGAAAAGCGGGCTTAGCGCGAGCTGGAAAACTACTGAGGCAGCCGAATTCCCCGCAGCAGCCCCGGTTCCAGCTCTGGCACGGGGCAGCTGAGCCACGGGGCCGCCGGGCTGTAGGTGCCCGACGGAGGCGAAGCCGGGCAGAGCCCCGTCCCTCCCCGAGCACGTAGCCCTTAGATTAAATCCATAAATAGGAAATTCCACTTCTTCAGAAAAAAAAAACAGAATCCGGATATTTCATAAGTGTCCCAAGGGACATGAAAGCTGAATCAGGAAATTTCACTCGGCACAGATATTAAAACCGCCGCAGCCCTGCAGACAGCCACGGAAAAGCACCTGCGGCCGCGCGCCCCAGGCAGGCGCAGCGCGAGGGGACACGCACCACGCGCCGGCTCCGGGCTGCCCCCACCTCCCTGCCAGCACACAGGCGGCGTTTTCTCTGCAAGAGGCAACCGCCAGGCCCAGGGAGCCGGGCTGCAGCGAGCAGGGCTCCCACCAGAAAGCAGAGGCTTCCGCAGGCAGCGGGAGGACCGGACTGGGCTGCCAGTACACGCATCCCGCACGGCGGCTCGGGTCCCCCGTTGGCCTGGCAGGGGGGGTCCCTGGGGACAGGCAGCACGCCCAGCCTGCGGTGAGGGCAGGGGGGCAGAAGCGGGCACAGAGGAGGAGGAAGGAAACATCTCTGAGCCCACCACCGACACCCCCCCGGTGCCAGGATCAGGTGCTGGGGCTCAGCTGCAGCCTGACCGTGATTCCCAGACCCAGCCGCAGCCCCACCGGTCATGGTGGGGGCAGCAGGACCCTGCCTGCACACCCCACACATCGCTGCCCCCCTCCAGCCCCATCCCGGAGGAGCAGACCGTGAGCGCAGGGCCAAAAGTGGCCAGGAGGCTTTTCCAGGGGCTGCCGATAGCTGCCGACAAGAAAGCAGAAACGCCGCGTGTTGCCGTGGCACAGGACAGCAGGGGTGAGGCCGGGATGTGTTGTTTTTTTTTATTTTTTCCTGGAGAACACGCTGCTGGCACAGCACTGCCTGCCCGGGGGGACAGCCGTGCCCCCGCAGCTCCCCCGCACAGCCCACACCCGCCCCGCATCGCCAGCTCCGCGGCACGGCGCCGTGCTGAGGCATGCAGAAGCGTCTTCCCTTGCGTGGCTGGCCCAAAGCCAGCCTGGAAGCGCGCAGATACCCTCGTCTTCCTCCTCTGCTTACACATCACAAGCTTTTCAAAGCAAAGCCAGCCTGCATAATTCGCTTTCTCGCCAGAGAGGCGTTGCAGCATTTTCCCAGCGCTGCGCAGGCAGAGGAGGAGGGACAGATAATCACGCTAAGCTCTCGCACTTTCCGACGTGGCGGCACGTCGGCAGGCAGCCGTGGGAGCCGGGAGGCTGCGGCTCCGGGTGAGGGGCTCAGACGTGGGACCAGACGTGGCGGTAGCAGCAGAGGAGCCCCTCACCCCTGTGTGTGCCAGGACGGGGCACCGGCATCAGCCTGGGCCGTGGGGAGCTGCTACCTTGGGGACCGGTGACGTGGCTGGCAGGAGGTCGGGCTGCTCTGCAAACGGCTCCGTGCCGGTGCCTTTGTGCCCCCTCCCCCTGCAAGCAGCAGCTGGGTGAGGGAGGGCACCCCCCGAGCACCCCCGAGCCGCCACCGCGCTGTCGGCAGCGAAGGGAAGGGAAGGGAAGCGCCAACCTCCCCCGAGCCTCTGCCAGCAAAGAGCCACCCCCACAGGCTGTGCTGGGAGGTAATTGCAGGTTATTACAGCACCGCTGTTGTTAAATACAGATCACTTCTCTTCCGACAGGCATTCTGTCATTCTGTGTAATGCAAACTCAAATCATCTCCCTCCTCCACCCCAGCACCTCTCCTCACCTGCCGGGAGCTGTGGCAGAGGACGCAACGTGTGTTGGACGTGGCACGGGCACCTCGAACCCCGCTGTTATTCTCCATGCTCAGCCTGTGCTTGTCCACTGGATCAGTTTAGGGGTGGCTCTCAGGCAAGCGAAGGACGAGCTCTGAATCTCACACCGTGTATTTCCAGCACACAACTCAGAGTGCATTTTAACAAAACTCCCGGCTGCACCACCCCAGCCAAGTGAATAAATCGTTATTTTATCGCGTTCTTGCAGAGTCCCTGCGGCTTCCCACCCGAGGCTGGCTCTGAGGCGCGATGGCAGCACGCACACAGGGCTCAGCAGAGCCGCCAGGGCCCCGCTCGCAGCCGTGAGGCGAGCAGCATCGGCACAAATCTGCTCGCAGGAGCAGGGAGGAGAAATTCCTGCTGACACCTCTCTTGTGTAAGGACCTCAGAACCACCGAAATAATTAACTCTGGCTTGCGAGACGCCCGCAGCCCAGGCACAGAAGTGATTGATCTCCTCTGGTGGCTGGGGAGGTGCAGAGGCCCCAGCTCGACAAGTCACAAACTTGAGACACGAGCACGTGGGTGCCTGTTGCGTGCCCTCCTGCAGCACCGCACCGCTAATAAAATAAGGCTCCAGTCCCGTCCCCCCGGCTGCTGCCAGGTTCCCTTGTTCAAACAGTAACGAAAATGAATGTTTCATCGTGCAGAATTTATATGAGGTCAACATAAAATTACTTTCTATATAAACAAGCTTAAATCGAGGTGATTTTTGGATGAAAGTCTGTTTGCTGTGCCGGTCTCCGCGCTGCATGCACCAGGCAGGAGCAGCAGCGCAGCTCAGGCACTATTTACCCACTATTTACCCAACCCACCTGGAGCACAGAAAAATGCTCGGAATGGGAATTGGGCAGAGGACGCAGACAGATGCAATGCGGGTGCCAGCTCCTGACCTCGGTCACCTTTTTGCAGGGAGCATGAGCCAGGTGACATGGGGGGTGGATCAAATGCAGGTGCTGTGCTCCAAGCAGGGCGCATGCAGTGCTGCCATCACCATCTGCGGTGTGGGAAAGTCAGAGTGTTTGGGGGAAAGGCACCAGCAGAGCTTCACACAGCCGGGCACGACCCACGCAGCAGCAGGGACCCAGCCCCTGTGCTCACCCAGCTCCTGGTGCATGGGGACGGCAGCCCCTGGGGGCCACAGACCCCAGGCAGCGCCCGCTGCTTGGTGCTGCCGCCCTGCCACAGGGCCGTGTCCCCAGGGAGAGCCATCCCAGCCCGCTAGAAACGCTTGCTAGGAAGCGTTTTCCTGAGCACTGCAATGTTCAGGCTCTGTCCTGGAGCCTCCCTGCCAGCCCTGAGGACGAGGCGCTGACATTTTGCTGTTGTTTCATGCACTATTACATCTGAGGATCCTTGCAGGGTTAGGAGCGAGACGCAATCCAAAAAGCATTGTAATGACTTCTCAGTAGAGAGCTCAAGAGAAAATGAGTTTCTAAAATTAAACTGCCAAAATGAGAGAATGGAATATTTTTGCATTGATTTCATTTCCATGAATATTTATAAAACTTAGTTTAATAATATTAAATAAAAAAATAATAATAACAAAGAGTACTGGGTGGGAACTACTGCCTGCATCTCCCTTTCCCCATCAAACTGCAAAGCAAACATGAGAAAACATTTCAGCAGCCACCTCTGAGCTTCGGGGCTTGCACCCTGCGGGAATCAGGGACTCAGCACCCTGCAGGAGGCAGAGCAGGGCAGGTAACGCCCCGCAGAGGCTCACCAAAACCCCCGGAGGCCCTCAGCACCCTCATTCACCCACCGCTGGCTCTGCCACCTCCTCACCTCCCCATCACAGCCCCCAGGGCCCCACGGCAGCGATCCCGTGGGCCACGTCCCCGTATGGCTCCCTGGGATCGGTGGCTTCTGACCCGACACCTCCCGCGTCCCCCCAGGGCAGCTCCAGGTGGGCACAGCCGCGGCGCCCCAGCTTCGCCCTCTGTCTTCCAGCCCCTTCCCTCAGGCCAAGCAGCTTTTTCCGCCCATCCCAGACATTTTCCTGTGCTAATCTTAATTGGCAAATAATCGCTACAAATTGAATTGCCATTCAGCTCCTCCTACGCCTGCCTATTAACTGCTGGAGTCAGCAGGCTCCAAGAACCCGTGGAAAGCTGCTCTGTTCAAGGTGCTCAGCCTGCCTCCAAGTTCCAGCATTTGGCCCCTTGCACCGGGATGCCCACGTATGTAAATCCTGTGGCAGGGACCTGCCGGGTGCCCAGCCCCAGGAGGACTCGGGTACTCCCCATCTTTTGGGGCACACAGCACAGCCCCGGCTGGGACAGCCCAGCACGAGGGACCCTGGCCCTTGCCGGGAGCACCGAGGCTGCTGCCTGCCATGGTCAGAGCAGTGCAGCTTCACAGGCTGGGAAACAAACGTCCTCTTCCTCTTCTGCCAGCTGTAAAAATTCTCTCCTGCTTGGGTCCAAGGTCCTCCAGCCTGGCACTGACTGCGTTTCCAGGCCTTTCAATCCAGAGGGCTCCTCCGCAGATCCTCTGGAGTACAGCAGAGATTAAAAGAAGTGAAGGTGCAAGAACCTATAGATTACAAAGGAAAAAGGAGGAAAAAGTGCAAGGAGACAGACACGTTGCCAAGGCAACCACCAACTGCAGGAGTGACAGAGACCAAGGAGAAGAAATGGGAAAGGAGAGAGAAAGAAATGATCGCACTCGTGGCATTTTCACCCTGCTGCACCACTAGCCCAGGCACTGAGGAGAGGCAGCCCCCCAGTGCTCAGCTCCACGGGGACAGCGGTGGGGTCACAAACGCTTCCACAGCAGCTTCTAAAACACCCGTGCTAGGAAGGAGAAGGCACGGCCAGGGGTGAGGGTGAGGACCCCGGGCAGCCCCGTGCCCCCCGAGCAGGGACAGCACCGGGGGCCTGGCACCGAGCGCAGCATCCCTGTGCCATGCAGGACACAGCCCCCGTGCTGTGAAGGCAAGGGGCAGAGGCTGCAGGGCAGGAAGGCACGGTTATCGGGGGGCAGCACACGGGCATTTTTTGTGCAAAATGTCACACAGTAATTAGAAAACGAGTGGTGCTCACTGCTCGGTGACACGTAGCGGTGGCATTTCTATTTTTGGACCTTAACACAGCTTATTAAAGTCAAGGTCTAATTAACGCACAGCACTGTCAAGCCAGCGATGGAGGATGACCCAGATTTCACCCATCCCCAAACGCTTCTCGCTTACAGGAAGGTTTCAAACTTTGTTCACGCCTCAGACGCGGATCAGGAGGAGCTGGCGGCTGAGCTCCCTGGAGCAGAGCGTGGTGCCCTGCAGTCACTTGCAGGTCCCTGGCGGTGAAGTCAGGCAGGGGGAAGAGCTGCAGAGGTGGGCACAGCACTGCCACGTGGGGCTCGGTCCCTCAGAGCCAGGCCCCGTACAGAGATGCTGCGCCCATGGGGCACACAGCTCAGGAAGGGGCAGAGCCACAACCCCCAGCCCACCAGAGCAGCACTCCCAGCCTTCCCCCGTTTCCTGAAGCAGCCCCATGTGGATGCCAGCAGAACACCACTGCTCCTCAAATCGGGTTCCTGGCAGGGAAAAGAGCTCCGTGCAGCACGGGCTGTGCCCCCAGGGCACCCCACACCAGGTCCCAATGGCACAGCCCGAGCCCCAGCCACGCACCCAGTGCGGGACCAGAGCTTTGCACAGCCCCGGGGCAGGACGGAGACCCCCAGGAGCAAGCGTCCTGCCATGCCTGCAGCAGGGACACAAAGGGGTCACCGTGGGGAGCAGCCCAGGCTCTGCAGGGCTCCCACCCAGGGGCAGGAGGCAGGTCCCAGCCCCAGCACGGCCCCGTGGGGACAGCAGCTCCCCAGGGACAGGGGGACGGAGCAGCGGGGCTCCAGGCCCAGGCAGCTGCCCGGAGCACAGCCGCCAGCCCCGCTCCGCAGAGCGCCGCATGCGAGGAGCTCTCGCTGCCAGCCCTGGCAGCTCCCAAATGCTCCCACACTATTTTTACCCCGCGGTTGCCATAGAAACCCCAGACCCACTTGCGATGATGCAGCCTCTTTCGGAAGCGCTGTATCACCAGCTGCTCCTGCCTCCGACAGCTCACAGGGCAGGGGGCCGCTATTTTTGTGCTTCGGCCGAGCCCCCCCAGCAGGAGGTAACGAGCCCTGGGGGCTGCCCGGCTCGGGAAGCAGAGGTGGGGAGGGATGGAGGGGGCACTTCAGGGACGATCCCCTGCCCCCCGGCTGCTGCTCCCCATGCCGGGGCCACCTGAAGGAATGGCAGCAGCCACCCTCTGTCCTCCTGTCCTCCCCCTGGCTGCCCCACAAGCTGCCTCCTCGTTCCTGCGTATCCCTGAGCACCAGCAAGCCCTGGCCTCACCGGGTCTGCAAGGAGAAGGCTCGGGCTTCTCCCTTTGCCTGCAGCAGGAGGATTTCTCCAGCAAGTCCCGCTCTGGGCAGATGGACCTGCCAAAGCAGCAGCTGTTGGGGTTTCCCTTCCCCTGGGCAGGAGCGGCTCAGAGCTGGGCTGCTTTGAAGCCACAAAAGGAGGTGGCACACGTTGTTCAACACACCCCAGGAGGGCTGGGGCCTCGGAGCTCATGGAGCTGGAGATGAGGAAGCAGCCGAGCAGGATTTGTCCCTTCTGCCAGGCTGCGTCCAGCCGTGCAGCAGGCGCAGCACTCAGAAATTAGCAGGCAGCATTTTCTAAAGCCAGGAGAGGGCTGCTGGTCCATGAGCACCTTCTCCTGCCCCGGCAATGCCACGGGATGTGGAAGAGCCCTCGAGGAGCAAACAGCCACCTACCTGCTCCACCATTTCTGGTGCCCCTGGGCTAGCTGCTGCCCTCCTGAGCCAGGACCAGCCGGGCAGTGACCGTGCAATGTCCCCACAGTCCCTGCACCAGGACAGCTCCCCAGAGCCCCACGTGCCCGAGGCAGCCCCAGGCTCTGTGCCCCTCTGAGCCCTGTGGGCCAGGGGACACATCCTGCACTGCAGCCATGCCCCAGCCGGGCAGGAGCAGCATTCGGGGCAGAGGTGGTGCTCTGCGAAACGCCAGCACCGAACGCTCCCTGCAGCGCCTGCGCCCGTCCCTCCAGGGTGAGGGTGTTTATAAAAAGCTGCCGTGCGTGGATGAGCTGGCAGAAATAGCTGTGCGCAGCCATCTCCGCACGGTGGAAGGGATGATCACCAGCTGTTCTGGAGGAGCACCCAAAATAGAGCCAGCGCCGTGCCGTCCCCAGGGAGACGGTCTGCATTTAGCCAAGCCCGCCGGCAGAGGCGAGGCTGCGCACCGCGTCCCCGCGTCCCCTGGCAGCCCCCACACCCGGGGTGGGCTGCACAGGGCCAGGGAGCTGCTGTGCCAGGAGGAGCCCCTGTGCCAGGAGAGGGCCCAGGCTCTGACAAACCACCGGCTGCATTCGCTGCAGCTCCTCCTGAGGCCCCAGAAGCACTTGGAGCTGCGGCCACCCCTTGCCACTCCGCATCCATCCTGCGCTCACAGCTTTGGCCTCCTGGAGCAGCACTGCAGCCCCTGCACAAGTGCACCAGAGACCACAGCAGCACCAGACATGCCAGATGTCCTGTTACAGACCCTAAGCAGCTGACAGCAGGTCCCTCCTCCCAGGCCAGGCTCTAATTATAACTTCCAAAAGCTGTAATAAACTGACCAGAGCTGCCCGCTTGTCTGCGGCGAGCTCGCTGGAGCAGCCCAGCGAGCACTCGGCTCTGCTGTCCTCCTGGGCAGCACAGCGCATGCCCTGCCCTGCTCCCGGTGAGTGCACAGGGTGCAGGTGCCCATCACAGCAGCAGGGGCCAGCCCAGCCCCTCGCCAGAGCATCTTCATGGGCAGCACTCAGGGCACTGCTGGAGTGCCTGGGGGCAGGACCCTGCTGGGCTCGGCCCTCTCCTCTGCCACCCCCAGCCCAGGCCCCACACCTCCCCGCAGCACTTCCAGCCAAGTCCCCTGCCCCACGCAGCCTGTCCCGGGACCACATCCAGCCCCTGCACCAGAGTTTCAGCTTCTCCCCCTGCAACCATCCCTGCTGGCCCCGTTGCCGTGGCACCCCCAGGATGCTGGATGGAGGAGGCTGAAGCCAGGATCCGGCCTCAATCCCCCCTCTGGGAGGATGCAGCCCACCCCCAGATGGCCCCTGGTAGCAGTTCCTGCACAGCCCCATGCTCACTGCCAGCAGCACGAAGCCACAGGAGGAGATGGCCTGGCAGCACAGGCACAGCTCTGTCCCCACCACCCTGTCAGCACTGCTTGATCTGTGCTAGCGGAGAAACGAGAACGAGCCACACTGATGCTCCTGCAGCAGAGGTGACTTCAAAATGCTCAGTCCAGAAGGACAGGGAGGGTTAAAGCTGAGATGACAGAGCACTTCCAGGCATCTCTGCGCACCCCTTGGTTCAGCCAAACCCCTTCACGTTCATGGTAAACCAGGGAAGGCACGGGAATATTCACAACTGTGCTGTGTAACCAATCACCCCTTCAACCCAAATCTCCTGCTGTAGGCACCTCTGTCTGGTCCAACAACTGGGCCTCACACACCCAGCCCGGTGACCTGGCACTGGGCACGCAGTGCTGCTTACTGGCTGAGGAGCAGAAGCTGGCCCTGAGCTGGGTGGGTGCAGCTGGGAGCCCCCCGGGCCCCCAGCCCCATCACCAGGGAGAGCGCTGCAGCCCGAGGAGCTCGGGCATTACTCAGCAAATCATTATGAATAACTAACGGTGCTGAAAAAATGCACCCTGTGATAATGTGTGAATAGGGAAGGGGCGGCACATCTCCACTAATCACTCATTATGAATTAGACAACAAAACAGGAAGCAGGAGGCAAATGTTTGGTGTGGAAACGGGGTGGGCTACAACGGACACTCGATCCCCATCCATGGGGCATCCCCGGTATGACCCAAGCGGTCCAGCCCATGCACACAGCCCTGCCAGCACTACCCACACCCAGCCCAACCCAAAATGCCCTGTGGGCAGCCTGCCAGCAGCTCCCTGGGGCTGGAAACCCACGGGCAGAGGGAGCTGGCACCACCACGCACCGGGGCAGGGCTGGGCAAGGGTCCTGTGCAGGCAGGGGGTGCCAGCTCCTCGGCTCTTGCTGCTGACGCCGTCTCCTAACGGAGGGGAGTGCTACTGGGAGCAATAATGAGAGGCTGGGGTGGGTAGTCTGTCATCACCCTGCCCTCATGCAGGTGCTCACTCCCTTCACATCTGAGGTCCCAGAACCTCCTTCCCCTCTTGTGGCTGTACCTTGCTGCCCTGAGCTCTGAAATCACCGGGGCAGGCGGGCGCCTTTCCTCTTAGTCCAGCACAAGAACGCCTGCTCCGCGCCGGGCTGCTGCAGTGCCTTTCTCCAACGCTGCCATCGGGAGCAGAAGGGAGAACAAACCCACACTCCTGGGGAGGGAGTTCTCATCCTGCCAAGGCAACTTCTGTGATTCTAAATCTGTTCTGTATGGAGAGCTTTGCTACAAATAATCTGCTGTGCGTGCATCTGTGAAAATGAATGGACAAACAGTTACATTTTCAGAGCTTATATGGGCAATTTAGCAAGTTACTGAGAAGTCTTTGCTTTACTTGATTTAATAAAGTAGCTGCCATAAAGTTTTCCTAAACGCTTGCTAACATAATAAGACCTACTTCATTTTTCTGCTGGCTCTGATTATTATTGTTATCATCATCTTTTACCAAAGAAGGCTACAATTTTAGATTATATTTTAGTAATCACAAGAGAATTTCCCTTAATGTTAATCTGGTTTCAGAGAGAGAGCTATAATAAATACCACTACAGGCAGCAGCAGCCTGCTAAATTACAGAGTCATGTGCAACGCTGTGTTTATCACGCTTTTATGACCATTTCCCCACCTTGTAGCCAATTACCTGTTTCTGCTGGGACTGCTCCTGAAGAGCCAAGCTTCTCAGCAGAGCAGGACGGGCTGGAGGCTGCAGGAAAGCAGTTCTCTGCCTGGATGAGAGATTCAAGGACCAGAGACGTCTGCCCCTGTGACAGAGGGTCGTGGTAGCTTCCCGCCGGACACCGAGGGGAGGTTTTGCCCTAGAAAGCAGCACACGGCCTCTGGCTTCCCCCTGCAGCAGAGCGCTTGAGCAGTCCCCGTGCACACGCAGACCTCAGGGTCACATTTTCATCAGGTGGAGCTCGGGGGCCCAGCTCAACCCTGCCCCAGGCAGGTCCAGCCGTGGGCTCTGCCCATCTTGCTCCTGGCTGCGTCCCCTCGGGCCCTGACAGCCCCCGAGGATGGGGGCAGCACAGCCCCCCCCGGGGAGCCCGCTCCCTGCTGGGCTGCCCTCAGTGGCGCTGGGCACGGCACACACGGGGCACACGGAGCCACACGCAGCCCCCCGTCCCTGTGCACACGCGTGCCGGGACAGAGCCGTGCTGGGGGCACACGCAGACCCCCAGGGACCCGCTCACGGCGCTGCCTGCATCTCCCCCCCACCCGGGACGGGCGCACCCGGCACGGCCACGCGCCTCGCCCACGGCCACGCGCGGGGGCGGCCGGCAGGACGCCCGCCCGCTCCCCCCCCCCCC
>CM021741.1:4925-29154 GCA_011075105.1 Heteronetta atricapilla
CCCGCGAATCTAACCCCAATGACCCTAACCCGCGAATCTAACCCCAAACCCTAACCCGCAAATCTAACCCCAAACCCTAACCCGCAAATCTAACTCCAACCTGCAAATCTAACCCTAACCACTAACCCCAACCAGCGAATCTAACCCTAACCCCTAACCCTTACCCGCGAATCTAACCCTAACCGTTAACCCTAACCTGCGAATCTAACCCCTAACCCGCGAATCTAGCCCTAACCCCTAACCCTAACCCGCAAATCTAAACCTGACCCTGACCAGCGGATCTGACCCCGACCCTAATGATAATGGCGGATCTAACCCTAACCCTAACCCTTAATCCTAACCCGGGGATCTAACCCTAGCCCGGGTTTTTTATTTTTTTATGGTTCGGGTTGTAGGGTTTATAGGGGGCTGGGGCGGTTGGGACTTTACAGTTTTTAGGGTTAGGGTTGTAAGGGTTTTTAGGATTGGGTTTTAAGGGTTTTTAGGGTTTTTAGAATTCGGGCTTTGGGGTTTTTAAGGTTTTAGTGTTGTAAGGGTTTTTACGGTTGGGGCTTCAGGGCTTTTAGGCTTGTAAGGGTTGTGAGGGCTAGGGCTGTGAGGGTTTTGAGGGTTAGGGCTTTGGGGTTTTTACTGTTAGAGTTTATTTAGGTTTTAGGGTCGGGGCTTTTTAGGTTTTTAGAGTTCGGGCTTGTGGGTCTTTTAGGGTTAGGGTTGCAAGGGTTTTTAGGGTTAGGGCTTCAGTTTTTAGAATTAAAGCCCTAACCCTCAGAACCGCTTCCCCCTTCAGTACCTTCCAGCCCTGCACGCCACTTCCGCACACACGCCACAAAACAAATACACAAAGTCACATTGCCATCCTATCCATAAATATGCTATAACAATTACTCACCCGCACGCAGAGCTGCAGGCAATAAAGGCACCTACTACTATATAGGCTTGCTTTACTCTAACAGATCCCTCTAGTTGTTACTGCGAAAAGAAGCATGTTACGGTCTCTACTTGGAAACACACCATAGACTCTGACCCACCTAAATAACCCTGTGTCCTGGTTTCAGTTAGGACAGAGTTATTTTTCCTCCTAGTAGCTGGTAGGGTGCTATGTTTTGGATTAGGATGAGAAGAATGCTGATAACATGCATATATTTTAATAGCTGCAGTGCAATGCTTACACTAAGCTTCTCGCTCTATCCTGCCAGTGGGCAAGTTGGGGGTGCAGCAAGAGCTGGGAGGGAACAGACCCAGGACAGCTGACCCAAACTGGCCAAATGGGTATTCCATGCCATCTGACATCATGCTGAACAATATATAGGGATGGCTAGCCGGGGTGGGGGAGCTGCCTGCCCGGGGTTGGGCTGGGCATCGGTCAGTGGGTGGTGAGCAATTGCATTGTGCATTACTTGTTTGTACATATTATTTTTATTATTATTTTCTATCTTGATAAACTGTCTTTATCTAAACCCACAGGCTTCACTTTCCCATTTCTCTCCCCCCATCCCAGAGAGGGAGGGGGGAGGGTGAGCGAACGGCTGCGTGGTGTTTAGCTGTCAGCCGGGTTAAACCACAACATCCTGCAACTGACTAAAGGAAAAACAAAGCACTTACCCCAGACAGCAGCCCAGGCAGAATGAGCACTCCAATGGCATGCTTGGGACTCATATAACATTTGGCCCCACCCAGCACCCAAGCCCAATCACCTGGGAAAGGGGAGAGGCAAAGCACAAGAAAGTAGGAAGAGAACAGGATGAGCTACAGCTGGTTTTTTTTTTTTTTATCTGGCTTAGCTCAACAGCATGCAAAGTACAGACAAGAGAACTAGGCTGTTTCGAGAAGAAACAATCCCCATGCTTTTGCATCAGCTTTGAATTTTGGAAAGGACAATATGACCAAGCAAGTAACTGAAACTTTTTCACCTGGAATTAGCTCAAACTTGTCTTCTACATAGGAAGAAAAATCTAGGAACATAACCGTTTACATGCCAAATAAAAACAAAACAATGTAATAACATCACTGGCAGGAAAAAAACAAACAAACAAACAAACAAAAAAACCCCACGCATATGCGCAGCACCATTCAGCCTGCAGTAGCCACTTTTCACGAGCAGGTGCCATCCCTAGAACGGCAGGCATGGCTTCCCAAACAGTTTTCCTGGAAAAAGCACAAATGGGAAGAGCAGAAATTTGCACCCCATACCATCCTGGGAGGAAGTAACTGCCTTGAGCAACGTGTCTCTTCTGGCTGGGAAGCTGAGCAGAAACACTACATTTTTTACCAGGACAAAAAAAGGCAGGGAGATGATAATAACTAACCCAATGTGGACAATGGGTAGCTCAGAGCCCAAAGACCACAACTCTCAGCTTGCTGCAGGACCAGGTTTTCATGGCAGCTTGACACTCTGGACACCGCAGAGCCAGCCCCGGGCTTCCCGACCTGCAGCCCAGTGCCCACAGACCCATGCCTGCCAGCCCCTGAAATCCTTGCCTGGGCCTTCCCTGCCCTGGCTGCCAATCCCGCGGGACCTGGCTTCCCTGACTCCCCCCCCTGCCCTGGGGGTCCTGCCAGGAACCCCCAGCTCCCCCCCACACTTGCACCTCTGCAAGCAGCCCCGGCCACACAGAGCAGCTCCCTCCCCCCCCTCCCCCCCCACCCCCGCCAGCCCAAGGAGCAAAGCCAGCACAGGGCTGCTCCCCCAGTCCCACAATAGGCAGCCATCCCACCACCCGGCAGGGCTGCCCCCATATTCCAAGGGGCTGTCCACATCTAGCAGCCAACTGACACAGAACCAACCTCCCCCCTGCCCCTGCCACCTCCACACCCACCCTGCTACACAACCTACACCCGCCCACATCATGACAGCCACTTCCTGGGGCCGCAACCACCAAAAGGGGTGCAGGTCAGAAAGCAAATTTTATTGAACTACTGTGCAGGACTTCCAGGAGGGGGGCTGTGGTGGGGCTCCCTGCCCAGTAGTTCTCCCCTTCCCCTGGCGGGCAAGGCATCAGGTGGCACCCGTCTGTCCATCCTTGCGTGGGGAACGGATGCTGGAAGTGGGCTTCTCACTATTACTTTTGGTAGTTGTGGAGTAACTAGCCTGAAGTAACTAGGCAAATTAAACTAATATTCACCTTTTAAAGAAAATGTACAGCATTGAAGAAGCATTAGAACACCGCGCTACCTAAGCATTCCCTAGGCCTCCAGCCTTAGATGCTATCGCACAAGGGGAAGCTGGTGTGCTGACGCAAAGGAAGAGGACCGAGCGTAGAGCAAAGTGGAAACACAGTGGCTAGGCTGTGTGACCAGACAGGGACCCCATAAAGAGACTGGGCCACTATAAATCAGGTGGACTAAAGGTAAAAACACTTTGGAAACCAAAATATAGCCCTACATGTCCTCTAGGGCTTTCTGTGCACCCACAGCATTTCCTGTGTAAAAAGGTACTTTGTCTTGCTATTTATGTATGGAAAAAAGGCATGGGCTGACTTAATGACAACAAAAGACTACTTATTAGAAGCTGCTTCTCAATGTTTCATGCAAGTTCATACATATTAGCTAAGGTAGACTAGAAGTTCATGGGTTCACAATACTTCATCATATATAATTTATGTGAATTTTATTTTTATACATACCTGCTGCACTGACTTAAAACCCATCCCCAGACTCACCACGGCACAACCCCAACCCAAATACAGACACAGCATGTCAGCCCCAACACAGCTTTGGGAACTGCTGGAAAGCAGACTTCATCCTCAGCGTGGCATGCTCAGGCTACACAGGAAAGGGCTTCAGGCACCTCTTCACCTGCAGAAACAGACCGCCATCAAGAACCACCACGTCAGAAAACCTTTTTCCTCTACAACAGCTTTCTCAGGAACAACGTAGCATTCAAGTGACCTGCTTTGCTCCAGTTCTGACAACTGATGTTACAGCCCACCTTGCCTGTGGCACCTGATAAACAGAAAAGAAAGCAACCGCAGCGCTCGGAAAACAACACTGAACGTGCCGCTCATGGTCGCTCTCCGGCCTTAACTCAAATCCTCAGCCACTTCTGTGGAGAGCCAGCCATGGCACCTGCAAAGCAAGACAGAGACCCTTCACAGTCACCTCGCACTACTTGGCAATTCAACTCCAACCAAGCTTGTGACCAGCCCCCTTTTTAGGCAGCTCTTCAGAGTGCAGTTTCCTCCTTTGAACTTGTGCAAGACACCTGTGAAAGAAGAGGAAAATCATAGGGCAAGGAAGAATCCAAACCCACAGCACAGCTAGGATAGTTACTCTCATCTGCTGCCTTACTTCTGCCCGCTCACCTGCCCCTGAGGCAGATGCTTCCATCTGCCCTCTTAAGCCAGCTACAACACCTCAAAAAGGCAGAAAGAACACTTAGAATGAAAGTGAGAACTCCAATTAAAAAATAACTGCTCTATCTGTTTCATCACTCACCTTGCCAGAGGCAGCTCTGGGCGTGATGTCCCGGGTTGTACACTGTGTTTCAGCTTTATCTTCTATGTTTCATTTGTTATTCATTCACCTGCCAGCATTAGTACCCATCCCTCACCAACACAAGGCACCCCATTTCCAATGTTATTGTTTCAAAACAGCAGACAGGCAAGCTTGCCTTGTCACCTCACAAGTATACCAAGCCAGTCACTGAGTTGCCAAATGAGGAGGGCTTGAGAGTTCCAGAAGGTGCTCCTTCCTTTGACCGGCTCCTCCTAAGGTTTGTGTAAGGCTGGAGAAAGAAAGAGTCCATATCTGCAATTTTCCAAGATTCCACAACAGACCTCTCCTCTAGCAGTATTTAAGCACTATACGAACAATTGCTCGCAAGCTGCTAATGTCTCCCCCTCCGCATCTGCCAAACACAACAGAGGTGACTCTGTGTCACCTGCCCTTCAGTACATGCCCAGAGGCAGACCTGATGTCTTTGCCAAAACAGTCTGGACAATTTATTACTACACAGAAGGACCGTCACGTTAGCTATTATCACTAACTGCCAGGCAGAACAACTCCAGGACAAACAAACACACTCAGGTACACTACAAACAAAACACAGAACACAAGATGGAAAAAAAAATCCAACCCTTATTCCATACCATTTATGTCATTCTCAGGTTAAACTCTTTCCAATACATTCTAGTTAGTCACTATTTTCACCTCTGGTAGTAATGACACCCAGTATTATATAACAATTAACACAATACAACTCAACTCATGGGCTATTCTCACCCAGTATTGAATCCCTTTGAGGTACACAACGGACCTCCCCATTTTTTTGCATTACCCACCAAGTGCATCCAGGTCCTTGAGCAAAAACAATCCCACAGATGGGTTTGCCTTTTATCTGAGGCAGGAGTAGCCCGGACTGTTTTACCCAGCATGTTTCTTACATGCACTACAGGAACTTTATCCCCTTCTACTGTACATAGCAGGTTTGATTGGGCTGGTCCAGCTCGGTTGGCAGATCCCCTAGTATTGACTAACCAGGTGGCCTTTGCCAAATGTGTATCCCAATTTCTGAATGTCCCAGCACCGATTGCTTTCAGTGTAGTCTTTAACAGTCCATTGAATCGTTCAACTTTATCGGAGGCTGGTGCATGATAGGGAATGTGATACGCCCACTCAATATAGTGTTCTTTGGCCCAAGTGTCTATAAGGTTGTTTCGGAAATGAGTCCCATTGTCTGACTCAATTCTTTCTGGAGTGCCATGTCGCCATAGGACTTGTTTTTCAAGGCCCAGGATAGTGTTTCGGGTGGTGGCATGGGGCACAGGATATGTTTCCAGCCATCCGGTGCTTGATTCCACCATTGTAAGTACGTGGTGCTTGCTGTTGCGGTTTTGAGGGAGTGTGATGTAATCAATCTGCCAGGCCTCTCCATATTTATATTTCAGCCATAGTCCTCCATACCAAAGAGGCTTTGAATGTTTGGCTTGCTTGATTGCAGCACATGTTTCACAATCATGAATAACCTGTGCTATAGTGTCCATGGTCAGGTCCACCCCTCAATCACGAGCCCATCTGTATGTTGCATCTCTACCTTGGTGGCCTGAGGTGTCATGGGCCCATCGGGCTATAAATAATTCACCCTTACTTTGCCAGTCCAGCTCCACCTGAGACACTTCAATCTTAGTAGCCTGATCCACCTGCTGGTTGTTTTGATGTTCTTCAGTAGCCTGATTCTTAGACACATGAGCATCTACGTGGCGTACCTTTACGACCAGGTTCTCTACCCGGGCAGCAATATCTTGCCACAACGCAGCAGCCCAGATGGGTTTGCCCCTGTGCTGCCAGTTCTATTTCCATTGCTGAAACCACCCCCACAGGGCATTTGCTACTATCCACGAATCAGTGTATAGGTAAAGAACTGGCCACTTTTCTCGCTCAGCAATATCTAAAGCCAGCTGGATGGCTTTCACTTCTGCAAATTGACTCGATTCACCTTCTCCCTCAGCAGCTTCTGCAACTTGTCATTTAGGACTCCATACAGCAGCTTTCCATCTCCGATGCTTTCCCACAATGAGACAGGACCCATCAGTGAACAGGGCATATCTCCTCTCATTTCTGGTAGCTCGTTGTACAGTGGGGCTTCTTCAGCACGGATCTCCTCCTCCTCTGATGAGTATTTGCCTTCTGGCCAGTCCATAATCACTTCCAAGATTCCTGGACGACTGGGGTTTCGTATTTGAGCCCGCTGGGTAATCAGTGCAACCCACTTGCTCCATGTAGCATCAGTTGCATGATGTGTAGAGGGGACCCTTCCTTTGAACATCCAGCCTAGAACTGGCAGTCGGGGTGCCAGGTAGAGCTGTGCTTCAGTACCGACCACTTCCAAAGCAGATCGAACTCCTTCTTATGCTGCCAATATCTCCTTTTCGGTTGGAGTGTAGCAGGCCTCAGATCCTCTGTATCCCCGACTCCAAAACCCTAGGGGTCGACCTCGAGTTTCCCAGGTTCTTTCTGCCAGAGGCTCCAGGTGCGGCCATTCTCCCCGGCTGCTGTGTAGAGCACATTCTTTACATCTGGTCCTGTTTGGACTGGCCCCAGGGCTACTGCATGAACTATTTCCTGCTTAATTTGTTCAAAGGCTTGTCGTTGATCAGGGCCCCATTCAAAATCATTCTTCTTACAGGTTACTTGGTAGAGCGCGTTTACAATCAGACTGTAATTTGGAATGTGCATTCTCCAAAACCCCACAACACCTAGGAAAGTTTGTGTTTCCTTTTTGCTAGTTGGTGGAGACATAGCTGTTATTTTTTTTGATCACATCCATTGGGATTTGACAACGTCCATCTTGGTGTGTATCCACCATATTATCTTCCTTGTACGGATGAGCACTTACCCCTAATAGCTGAGACACTGGTTTGTTCAGGCAGGGAGGAAAATAATCTCTCTTCAAGTTGGTGGACCTTTTCAGAAAGTTTCTCCAAGGTATTCTCTTTTAGTTGGTGGATGCTTTCAGAAAGTTTCTCCACAGCCGAGACGCAGGCCTGTAGGGAAGAAGAAAGACTTTCTTCATACTGCCAGAGTTGTTTAGCCACATCACTCACTGAGGGTTCCTCATCCTCTTTCCAGGCCATTATTGTCAATGAGCTGGCGTATGATGATGGTGCACTCCGTACAAACTTCCGCCACATGGGTCGTGTACACTTGACTTCATCTGGATCTATGGGTATTTGTCCATTGTCTGGGTTGGCATAAATCACCTCCTGTATGGCTAATTCCCTCAGGTACTGGATTCCCTTTTCCATAGTGGTCCACTTGTCTGGGAGACATACGAGTTCTTCCTTGTAGGGATACCTTTCCCTTAAAATGACCTGAGTCTCTATACCATTTTTTCACCTTGTCTACAGGGGCAACTTGTACTGCTAAAGCTTGTTTCTCTGACTCAGCCACAGAGTCTGCCACAGGGGTTAGAATACACTCTGCAGGGCCAACTTGCACTGCTACAGTTCGTTTCTTTGGCCCAGCCACAGGGTCTGCCACAGGGGTTGAAATACACTCTGCAGGGCCAACTTGCACTGCAACAGTTCGTTTCTCTGGCCCAGGCACAGGAGCTGGAGTGGCTGCAGGGGCTGGAGCTGGAGCGGCTGCAAGGGCTGGAGCGGCTGCAGGAGCAGGGGCTGGAGCGGCTGCAGGAACTGGAGCTGGAGTGGCTGCAGGGGCTGGAGCAGCAGCGGCTGCAGGGGCTGGAGCAGGAGCTAGCTGCTGCAGGGGTTGGAGCAGGAGCTCCAGCAGAGATCTGCCTCAGGACAGATCTCTGGATCAGATGCCTAAGTAACTGTTTAACCTTAAACAAAACCTGAAGTGAATTCAAGAGACATAACAACAAAAACATGCTGGTCTGCATATCGCAGGGATATTCAACATCTTGGAGAGTTATCGTAACTAGGTCAGGGGGTTAAGAGGGTGCTGAAGGAGTAACGGATAGTGGACAAGTAGGGAAAAATATATTCCCCTGACCACTCCACAGACAGGCTCCCTGATGAAAAAAGGCAGTAAGTGTAATTGTTAATGGTTTCCGAGATATAGTTTCCAAAGTACAGAGTCGACGATCGTGTTGACTACAAATACCAAGTTAAAGTCATGGCCAGATATTTCATCGTCTCGTAAGCTATTGTTACACCACACAGAACCATAATGATCTTAAAAAAGTGCTCGGAAAGATTAAACAGCACACCAGGGATCACATACAGAAAGCAACGTGCTATAAAATTCAGTTTGGAATATAGCCACAGCAGACTTGAGATTACAGCAATCAACATTCCAATTAGCAACTATTAAGCAGCTCTAATACTTATACCAATTTTAGTTTAGCATACTCTGGTCAGATCTGTTGTTATCTCAACCCTTCGTGCCCCATGTTGGGCACCAAAAGGACTGTTGTGGTTTAACCCGGCCGGCAGCTAAACACCACACAGCCGTTCGCTCACCCTCCCCCCTCCCTCTCTGGGATGGGGGAGAGAAACGGGAAAGTGAAGCCTGTGGGTTTAGATAAAGACAGTTTATCAAGATAGAAAGTAATAATAATAATATGTACAAACAAGTGATACACAATGCAATTGCTCACCACCCGCTGACCGATGCCCAGCCCAACCCCAAGCAGCCCGCCCCCATCCCTGGCTATCCACTCCTATATATTGTTTAGCATGACGTCAGATGGTATGGAATACCCCTTTGGCCAGTTTGGGTCAGCTGTCCTGGGTCTGTCCCCTCCCAGCTCTTGCTGCACCCCAAGCCTGCCCGCTGGCAGGACAGAGCGAGGAGCTGAAAAGTCCTTGGCTTAGTGTAAGCATTGCTCTGCAGCAATTAAAACATCAGCATGTTATCAGTACTCATCCTAATCCAAAACATAGTACCCTACCAGCTACTAGGAGGAGAAAAAACTCTGTCCTAACTGAAACCAGGACAATTGCATACCTGTGTTGTGTTCTCACCTCTGCACTTGCACAACAGAAACTCTCACTCCTTTGATTGCATACAGGGAGGATTGTAAAGACATAATGGCATAACATTGCACTCAAAAGTCCTCCTCCACCTCCGCCACCATCACCTCCTAGAAGGTTTATCTTGAAGGTCTCTTCCAACAATAATTAATCTGTGAATCCTCCTTCTCCTCATAGAATCATGGAATCATAGAATATTCCTAGTTGTAGGACCCATAAGGATCATCATGTCCAAGTTCTGGTACCACAGGTCTACCCAAACTTCCTCCTCCACCACCACCTCCTCCTCCTCTGACTTCTGATTCAACAACCCTTACAGATATATTCAGTGAATACAGAATCAGGGGCTATGTAATTATTTTCAAAATCTAAAATTCCACTTTTCTCTTTGCTAAGGTTGCTTGGGGAAATAACCTGGAAATTTTATACAAAATACATTAAAATTGGAAGATAAGGTCCTCTCATCTACAGCTCTATTTCTCTTGCTAAGGTGTTTCTTTTTACCCTTCTCATATGTTATCTAGTGTCCCTCACTTTTCCAATATTTTAAGATTCAACATTGTTTGCTAATTTACACCAAAGCTATTAAACATTGAATCCTACTATTTCTTTGCCTTCAAAGTACAGCAAAGCTATGAGACCAAGTTTCAGGAATGTGTTAATATTACTGAAGCACCATACCAAAAAAAAATTCAAACAACAAACTACTATGAATATCATCTGTGTTTTTCCTCCTGCCTCTGCCCCACCATTTTGCTCATCTACTGGGGGATCCTTTTTTTCTTAAGAACAGTTTTAATATGATTATAATCCTTCTCTTCTAGGAACCTGATTCATGTCTTTACTTTAGGTTCTTTCTGTTCAAGATTAAGCAAGCTGTTAGAGATGCCCCAAAAATGGTTAAGTGAAGGATGCTAAATTTTTGTAAAACACACAATGGTTACAAACAATTATCAGATCCTGAAGTCTTAGTCAAAATGACTAAAAAAAAAACCCTCCTCATTTTCAAAAGGATCCAAAGACGACATGCTGTATTTTAATAGAAAGATTCTCAAACAGAAATTGAATGTATATGTGTATCAGACTTAACTAGAAGTATGTGCTAAGCACTAAGGAATGAAATAAAAACTTCTTGACCATTTACTTAGGGAAAAAAGAAAGAAAGAAAAAAGAAGTAAGCATTCAGTATAATAGTACTATCTTTCAATCAGTATAACAATACTACCTTTTCCTTATCTCTGTCTTACTACTCACAGAGCAAGAGTTGTTCACAATGCCAAAAAAAGTAATTTGAAAGATCTTTTGATTTAAAATTTCCCCCAAGTAAAAAAATAATAAAATAAAATTTGTAAGATTTTATTAAAACC
Organism: Heteronetta atricapilla; assembly: GCA_011075105.1. NCBI lineage: Eukaryota > Metazoa > Chordata > Aves > Anseriformes > Anatidae > Heteronetta > Heteronetta atricapilla. The sequence goes on from CM021741.1 coordinate 15,730, forward strand.
TCCAAGCAAATTACTACATAGAAATATACTTACACATCTAAGTAGAGTTTAAAAATTACCAAACACTTTAATAAAGGTCTCACCAAAATCTTATAATACTGTCTGCAATATTTGAACATAATATTTTGATTGCCAAATGTCTGAATTCATCTTTCAGTTCTGTGGAGAGTCAAAAGATCACACTTCCTTCTCTCCATTCCAATTAGGAAATTAACCTGGATAAATTGATTTTGAATTAAATCCCTAAAATTCCTCTGCAAAGGATCAAATCTTTATCTTTTAAAGACAATAATCACCATTGATTCTTCAAATGTCTTCCTCCCACCACTCACACATGTTTTCTGAAAACTGTCTCAGCTTAAGGCATTCTGAATATTTTGTATATAATATAAGTGTAATATAATTTTAATGAATATTTTTACAATACTGGTCCTTTAGTTAAATTATGTAAAAACAGTTGCATTAGACATGGCTAATAGGCCTTGCAGAGAGTTCTGGACAGGTTGGAGAGCTGGGCGATCACCAACTGCATGAAGTTTAACAAAAGCAAGTACCGGGTCTTGCACCTGGGATGGGGCAACCCTGGCTATACGTACAGACTGGGTGATGAGACACTGGAGAGCAGCCCCACAGAGAGGGATCTGGGGGTCGTTGGTTGACAGCAAGTTGAATATGAGCCAGCAGTGTGCCCTGGCAGCCAGGAGGGCCAACCGTATACTGGGATGCATCAAGCACGGCATTGCTAGTCAGTCGATGGAAGTGATTGTCCCGCTCTACTCTGCACTGGTGCAGCCTCACCTTGAGTACTGTGTGCAGTTCTGGGCACCACAGTACAAAAAGGACATTCAGTTGTGGGAGAATGTCCAGAGGAGGGCAACAAAGATGGTGAAGGGCCTAGAGGGGAAGACTTACCAGGAGTGGCTGAGGTCACTGGGCCTGTTCAGGAGGAGGCTGAGGGAGGACCTCATTTCAGTCTACAACTTTCTCGCGAGGGGGAATGGAGAGGCAGGAGACCTTTTCTCCATAAACACCAGTGACAGGACCCATGGGAATGGGTTAAGCTGAGGCAGGGGAAGTTTAGGTTTGATATCAGGAGGAGGGTCTTCACCAAGAGGGTGGTTGCACACTGGAACAGGCTTTCAAGTGAAGTAGTCACTGCACTTAGCCTTTCTGAATTCAAAAAGAGATTAGACTGTGCACTAGTCACATGGTCTAAACTTTTGGGTAGACCTGTGCAGTGTGAGGAGTTGGACTTGATGATCCTTATGGGTCCCTTCCAACTCGGGATATTCTATGATTCTATGAGTCTATAATAGGAAAATAAATTTGTTTCCAAAGCCTAATTGCTATGCTGATGACTATAATAACAATACTTTCAGCTAATTGCTGATTGTTTTGATTGGTATCTTTTCTGCAGTGAAGAAATATTGGAAACACAGATTCAAACTATTATTTCACTGCAATGTGTTAGGTTTGTTTGTGTATTTATTCAGTCCAAATATTTTGGTCTCATTTACTTTGATCCAAGTCAGCTAAATCTGCAGATAATTGCTCAAACTCTGGTAAGTAAACTTTTTTCTGTGCTAAGATTGGCCACAGTTGATCTTTAGCCCAAGTCTGGTTTTATTCCATTTTCTACTTGCATCCTGCACTTTGTTTGAAACACCTTACAACCCTAAGACACTCTGTACCCCACACAGTTCATCTAGTTTGGACAGGCTTTGCTATCAGTTATCCTCATGTGCTGATACTGAGCAATGCAGAATAACTCCTGACAAACAACACTGTTCTATCAGGGCTCTTCCCTTAATCAAGCGAAGTCATCAGAAAGCCTGCAGTCAACTTCAACGTGCTTTGGCTGAGATTTGCAGAGCCTCGTGTGTAATGGTACTCAGGTGCCTAAGGCAGCTGGATGCACCTTGTTAATTTCCCAGCTGTCATAAAAAATGTGGCCCAAATTGCAGAGAATTCACTGACAACAGCTGCCTTTATCAGCATTGTAACTGGCAGCATAGCTTACATTTGTGTTTAATCCTTGGTTTAAAATAATGTCGCAACGAGTACCAACACAAATGACAAGACCCATATGCATATATGTATCTCCTGGAGTAATACCTCTAATTTAACAGAATCTAGTTAAACTAACTGAACTAAACTTACAGAAACACAAGGCTGGACATTACATTTGGTGATTGCTTAAGGGTCAGGGACAATTTCAACAACATAAGACTTCAATTTTGCAGAACGCACCACTGAATGCTGAGCCAAAATAGCATGTACTGTTTCATTTTCATGATGTTAACAACCACCCAAGATTAAAGTTTACTCACTCGGTATTAACAATGGATTTAATTACCAGGTATCTCAAGTATTCTCTACTATTAGTGCTAGGAATTTGCTCCCAAATGAACTATTTTACACATGTTGGAAATGGAAAATAGTATTTAAGCTCAGCAAAATCTCATTGTTATGATGCATGATCTATTATTAATGGATTACATTATTAATCCACTCTGTCACATAAATACAAAATCTATGGTTTGATAGGATTAAGAATATATCAAAGAGTTTAGTTTTTATTATTATTGGTGCTTTCGAAACATAGTGTTATTTACTAGAGAAGAAAAAATTATAATAGTAACTGTTTTAACTCCTTCACAAAATGTTTACTTTGGACAGTAAAACCAGGCAGTTGCTGTTTTCCCAATAAATCAGTGACTCACTCATACTCCCCTTAACTTCAATGGGAACAGGAGCATGCCCCAAGGAAATAAAATGTAAAAAAACAAAACAACAACAAAAAAAAACTATATTCTGTCAGCCCAATAGACATTAAAGGAATTAATTACAAATCTCAGTATTGAGGACCGTCTAAATGACATAGCACATAAAGATATCTTTAATAATTATCTTGACAATTTCTAATCACATTTAAATTCCTGTAAAATTATCAAAACATTTGAGTAATATGAGCTTGAGATGTTTTCTATTTACTTAGAATTCAAAGAGCTCCTTTCAATTGAAAGGTAGAAACAGCTTAAGAGAAATGACAAAATAGTGAGGGAAACCAGAAACAAATCATGCTTCTGATTTCAAGTATTACACCCATAATGTTATCTTCCGCATTTCTCATATTTCTTACAGACCTTTAACAACACATACAGAATTGACATGAGACCAGAAGAGTCATCAAAGATTTTTTTTGAACATTATCGTGAGTATAAATTGTAAAATGATGCTGTAAGTTTTGGCTGTTCGAAAGGCACTGTTCTATAGTCTCAGCACCATGCCATTGGAAATTGTTTGCCACATTCACAAAGATTTTCTCATCCTTGCTCCCACTGACAGAAAACGTATACTATGTGTTATTTTGATGCAAAAGCGTTAACAGTTAGTCATCTGCTTTAAAAGCAATATGCTTGGGCATTATTTACTTCTCTAATCCTGCAAAGCAATCCATGTATTTGTTTGATCCTGACAAATTGAACTATTGTCACGCTCAAAACAAAGCATACACTAAGTGCACCATTATTCCTACCTACAAGACCTCTTCTCTTCTCTCTTTGCTTGCATATGGATCATTTTTAGAGAATGACTTTTCAATCTTTTCTCCCATCCACAATCCCACTAGCTTTTACAGGCTTGTCCATATCAACAAAGAAGCTGTTGTCAAATGAGCACATAACAGAAGTTAAAAAACAAGAGAAAAACAACTTTGTACTAGATTAGGTGGTCACCTCAAAGTAATTCTATACAATTCCTCTCGAGATTTTGAGGCGTCTCCAGGCTCTACAGCAATAAAATTTTACTGGAAACAAGTGCAGTACACGAGGGACAAAAAAATGTACAGGCTGTGCTCATTTAAACCTTCCCTGTGTCGTGGTGAGCAATCTTAGTTTTTAGTCATCATGAACATCGTTTTGAGAAGAGCAAACATATTTGCAGAATAAACTGCTTGTCTTTGATTTCCAGTACTTTGGAGAAGTTCCTGTGTAAAAGTTCGCATCATCACACGGCGAAGCAAGTCAGACCTCTCGTCACTTTGTATTTCACTAGCAGAAAGTCCCCGGGGGACGTCCACATGCCATGCGTTATTCACCCTGGTAGGTGCCGGACAGACAGCAGGCGCTTATTTCTCTTTTCCTTCCCCTCTCCCATCCCTCCGCCGCACCGCTGTCTGGCTGTAGCAGCTGAACCAAAACGCAGCGCTCAGCACCCAGCTCCTCGCTTTCCGCGAAACCAGCGGAAAAACTCCAGCAGCGAGCAGAGCGCAGCGAGGAGAGCTCACTCTTTTCCCCCGTACCCATCTCAGCAGCACCTCCCCGCCCGGACTGGGGGGGTCTGGTAGCCGAACCCACCCCTCTCGTCCCCGGGGGCGGACCGGCTCGGGGAGGCGCCAGGCTCCTCTTCCCGGCCTCCATTCTCAGTCCTGGAGCGCCGCTCGGCTGCCGGCAGCTGCCCCGCGGCCGAGCCGGTCGCTGCTCCGAGCCCTCCTCGGCTCCCGGGACTCCTCTTCCTCCTCGTCTTCCTCCTCGTCCTCCTCCTCCTCCACGGGCTGCCAGTCCCGCGGCGGGCAGGCGGGACGATGGACCCCTGCGCCTCCCTCAGCCTCAGCCCGCTGCTCAACCTCCTGCTGCTGCTCGGAGCCATTTGCCTGCAGCCAGGTGAGACGCTAACTCGGAAGGCCGCTATCTCGGGGGACAGCCCGGCTCCTCTTCCCCCTCCCAGACCCCTTCTCCTCCCAAAAAACCTCCGAGCAGCGGTCGTGAGTCTCCCGGAAGCTCGATCGAGGGGACCTCGTTCACCCCCCCCCCCCCCCCCCCGGGGGTCTCTCGGGGAGCGCTTTGTTGGGGAGGCGTCCTTCGGCTGTATTTATTTTATTTTATTTTTTTTGTAAATGCCGAGAGTTTGAAAGTCTGAGGGAGAGGAGCCGCGAAGTGAGGAGTTCTGCGTTCGCCGTAGAGAGCCCGCTGGGTTATTCCTGTAGAAAGAGCGGTAGCCCGTGGCAGCGCTCTGCATTGCTCTAGAGGGGTGCCTCTGCCTGGATATGCTGCTGGCTGTTGCGAGGTCTCGGGTTTTGCACAAGGCTTGGAGTTGACTTTTTTGTCGATCCCGGCCCCTGCCGTGGTACTACGTGCTCTCCGGCTGGCCGTGTGCAGGCAGCATGTCCTCACCGCATAACAGCTCTTTAGGAGCATTTTTTGTTCCACTGTAATTGCGTTTACTTAGTGCGAGCTTTGGATAAGAAGGAAACCAGCCACACCAGCGTAACGAGGCTACCAAGGCTTTAATTTCTATTAGAAGAGTTTTAAATAAATGCTCCAAACAGACCCAGAAGCAATAGGAGAAGTGTATGTGATATGTCAAGCTGTTGTGCTGGGTTTTTGCCTTGACATTACAGCATACAATCACCGTAAGACTTACATATGTAAGTCTCAGTGGCAGAGTACAGTGAATGCAGATTTCTGTGATGTAGAGAAACTCTTTGGGAAGGATTGTGAGTTTCATGAAATTTTAAAGGCATGCGGAGCATCCAAAGAGATAAGCACCTCAGCCGAGAAGCAAGACGTGCCCCCTGTAGAGAGTTTCTCCCACTTTCCTCTAATGTAAATAAGAAATGATCCTACCGACTGTGTGGCTGTCTACATGTCCTTGCTGAAGGAAATCTGAAACATAAAAATACTCCACCTCAAGGGTTGCATTGATGGAGGTCTATAAAAAATGGAACTTGACCAGCTATTACATAAATAGGTTAGAGATAAACCGTTTCTCTAGGCAAAACTAGCTCTCTTCGCCCTTTGTTTCTTCTTTGCCCTCTCAAGGAGAAGCTCAGGCTAACTGATCACAATGCAGGCAGATACACAGGGGCAGAAAACAGCCCCACCCTAGCTTAGAAACTTTCCCAGATATACTGCAAATGCCAAGAAAACTGATTTGATCCTCTAGTTCTCGTTTTATTGTGTGTAGGACAAAAGATACTTAAAAAAAAAAAAACAACACCTTTCAAAAGATTTTGATATTACTTTGTATTTCACATCTCTTTCTCCTTGCTATCTCAGCTATACCATGCTGATTTGCTGTCATTCACCACAAATTCTGGATATCTTACTCTATCACTATGGCTTTCTGGCAGTTCCATTTCAGGCTTGAATATGGAAAGCAATAGGTAAGATATTCAAAGCACATTAAAAGTTGACATGCGTCAAATGCAGGTTTCTCCAGCAACATTCAGGGTGGTTGGGGATTCCTATGAGAAAAATTGAGGTTTTAATTTCAGAATATATTGCCTAGGTAGATCTCCCTGTAAAAAAAGAGAGGTGGTCCCAGTCCTGGTTTAGTGCCAGGAGTCTAACTGTAGATCAGACTAAATAAGAATACCAATTAAGATCTTAGGCTCTTTTGGAGAAGATGACTGTACGTGGAAAAAGTAAACTCTTAATCAGGAGCTAACCACAATCTCTGTGATGCTTCCTCCTCCCTCCTGCTTTCTAGTGGATGATAATTGTAAGGCTGAATCTCTCATTTCATGTCCTGTTACTAAGATTGTTTGCATATAACTGTATTGTGTAATGGTAGTAAGACTGCAGTATGTAGTCTCCTCATTTGCAGGTTGCTTTACTGTTTTCTGTACTGAGATCTGGTGTTCACATGGCTTTTTCGATACTGGGGTCAGGAAACCTCCATACCGTGTTTGGTACCTATTTATTTTGATACACTGTTTCTGTAGTGCAGTACACAAACAGATTTGTTTGTAAGTGAGCTAGGAGTTGTTAAATAATTTGTTTTGGGAAGTGTTTGATTTGTTTATAAAACTTTTCTTTTTTTTTTTCTTCTTTTGGTAAGAATATACTAGAAAACCTTGCAACATATGTTCTTTTCTTCTTGTGCTGTCCCCTTGTCTGCTGGCTTTCTAGCACTTCTCATAAGGCAGAAAGCAACAATAGAAATCATCCAGGTCTGTAAGTGAAACTAAATTCTTCATTTCCTTAAAGGACCCAGCCCATTTATTTTATTTATTTATTTATTTTACTGAAAAAATACGTTTTTTTATGTTCTTGGGATAAATACCTCTGTGGTAAGTCATATTTAATGCCAAGATAGGTTGGGAGGTGGAAATAAGCTGTGCAAGAATGAATACCCCTAGTTACAGTACCATCCATTCTCTTTGGTGAAAGTAACCTGGGATGCTAACCTGTAACCCTAGGGAAAACAGTTTCAGCTGTCTTAATTTTAGAATTGAAACTATTTGTTGGCTTACCTCTGTCTGAAAGTTTGGGGGAACTGAATCTCTAATATCTGTGCAAGCTGATGCATGAAGGGGAAAATGAAGAAAATGCCATTACTTTACATAATGCAAATTACATCTGTGCAATCACGATAAGCCTATCTTCTCCATTTTCTTACAGATACCTGACATTCTTCAATGTGGTTTGTAGTCTTGTACTGTTGAGTGCTCGCTCCAGATTTTCCAAATGTCATATCTTTTAACACGTGGTACCAAAGGACCTAATGTAAAAACAAGGATTACTGTAGTGGCAATAGATTTAATGGGCTTACCAGCCATACCACATTCCACCACCATGGGATTTTATTAGATCAGTACCATGGGGACTCTATGGAGAGTATTTTTTATTATTTTGTGGACAGTTGGAGTTCTTTGGGGCTGATTATTGAGCCTGTAGCGAAACAAAAACAGATCACAATGCAGGGAGCTGGCTGTGGGGGAGCCAGGCCTGTCTGGATGGACTTTGAACCCATTTAGAGTTGAGAGACCGAATGAGTTGACTTTGTAGGAGCTCCAACTCATAACTGAATTTCCTGATAGTTGGTGATTAATATTCGTTCACCCTTTTTTGTGACTTGCACTGTATGACCATCGTGAGATGATCAGAGGTAGGCTGGCTCTGGGCCTGGTTTGCAGTGCTGTTTTTCCAACGCTGTTTCACACCTTTTATATCTATATATATATTACCACACTGACTGTTGAAACTGTGTTTTCACACCACTAATAATGTTTTTTTTTTAGTATGGTCTTGTTCAGTTCTGTAGACTCTGATACATGGCTAGACTTCACGTACCAGCTTTTGAGAGATACTGCTTTACATAAACCCCATAATCTCTGTTCAGTGCTCCTCAAGGTTCCTCTGGGTTGACCGGTAGATAGATCTTTATTTTGGTAATACTTTTTTTTTAAATTGAAGATGGATGTTAACTGTAAGGCCATGCCTGTAAGAGACTTGAGCACCTGTTGCAACATGCTGGTTTCTCTTGAGCTCCTCTGCTTTCAACAAAAATAATTATGCTTCATGCACCAATGCTCAAATGAGACAATCTTCAAGAACTGTAAATGCTGTGGAATGATAATTATAATTGACTCGAGCAGAATGTGATTTTTTTCCAGGGAAAAGTGAATGTTAGTTCATTTGATTTGAACACTCCCCTTGATTTGAAATTATCTTCCCTGAAGACAAGGCTTTGACCTATGCATTCTTTATCTTGGTATCTTCTCCCTATTAAGAACAGTATGAATATTAAAGGAGGCTTTACATTTCTGTCTCTAATATGCTTGAAAATGAATCTCATATCTTACATAAGAGATTGAAGCACAGCTAGCACGCTGACAATCCGCTGCTGGCAGCAATCAGATCAAGTTTCTATCCCTCTTTTTTTTTTTCTGATTTTTTTTTTTTTTAAACTTGGTTTTCTTCTTTTTCCAATGTGTTTTGTTGAGGGTAGTTTGAATCACAGTCGATCCCACCCCAGTGGATGTAAATACACTGCTCTAAGGCACTGCTCTAAGGTGGTGTCTCGTTAGAGGAATATCTGCCTAGCTTGAGATAAAATCGCTTTCCTTATCATGGATACAGGTCTCTAGAAAGGCAAATAAGTATTTATTTATTAAAACAATTCCTCTTTCTACTGAGATGGTATTTTTTTGTTGATAAGAAATAATCTTTTTTTGGGGGAGGAAAAAGGAAAAATTGATAAAACAGTGGAGATGAAGAGTGCATGCAGCTTTAGGGATTGATTTTTTGAGATTATCAGGGGATACAACAGTTCTGTAATGTTTGGTTAGAAAGCATTTGAAGTGCTTTCAATAGCAATGGAAGTAGTAAGCTGTTTCCCTGATAACAAGCAAAAAGTGCAGTCAGTGATTTAGAGTGTTTCACAGTCTGAGTATATATACCATCTGTTTTCAGTTAGGTCGTACTATGTATAGTTAACCTCTTATTGTGGAAGGAAAACTGCAAATACTTCAGCTGCTTTCATGTGTTTCATTGTTTGCTGCAGTAGTCCAATCTGTAGAATTTCCTAGTGGATACCAGCTATGGCAATCTGAGCCCTAAGGGAAAGTGCTCAAACAACAGTAAAATATTAAGCATCTCCTTAGGTCTTGTGGAATGCAGGAATCTCCAGGTTTGGAGTCCTGGGGAATTGGTGGTGTTTTGGCACATGCTGGGTGCTCTGTATGGTGGCTGTGCCCCTGCCTCTGCATAGCTCTGTCCCGCAGCCTGCCTATATGATAGGCAAATCCTAGCTGTCCTGGCTGGAGTCTTGTGGTGGTGGGGTTTTCTATTGCTTTTAAAACAGAACACTAAGCATACTTCAGTTCTTTTAAATTGAAGAGATTTTTGGCAGCTAATTCAATAGAGGGAGCTCCGCTACCTTACTATTAGAAGCTTGAAGCATCTTTCTGCTTTTCTCAAACCTCAGGCTTCAGGTTGAAAGAAGTGTTTAAAAAAAGGCCTGTATTTCTTAACTGTGTTCTGTGGCATAGAAAAAAAAATTGTTTTTTGAAGGCATTCTGCTTTCATCACAGACTTCCTGTTGCATGAGGAAGAAGGAAGGACAAAACGGAGTCCCACAGATAGGCAAATCCAAAGAGGTGACTCAGTTATGGAGTGTCTCTTGTGCAGCAAGGCATTACAGGTTTTTTTAAAGGGATGCATTACAGAACTAGTTTTTATTATTTACATCTGAAGGGGGCTTCATGGAGAAACGCAAAATTAATTTAGAATAAAAAGAGGGTACTGTCAAAGAGCCAAGAATGGTGTTGGACAAATGGTACAAACAGTGTAATGGAGTGACAGTATTCAGTATCTGTTGTGTCAATGGAGATCTTGAACACTTCCAGCAGCACTGATAAAGTAGGACCCTTATTTAACAAAAACAAGTTCTTTGAGGATCATAAAGAAAAAATGGAAATACACTGTTCTGTAAACAGACTCTGAATTATAGAAAAAAAATAACACCTTAGGGATGGGCTCATATGCTTTTACCCATTCTGTGGTTATGCTATTTAACCTATTCCCTAATATACAAGTTGCTAAATGCAGAAAGCCAAAAACTGTTCTGCAAACTTTGGACTTTGTATTTCTCTTGGTTTCGGTTCTTTTTTTTCTGATATTATTTCTTATCGGACTATTTTGAGACTAGCTATGAAGCCTCATTAAGGGCCGATCCCTTCTATTAAAAATCCTTTTAATTCAAGTTGATTTTAAGTAAACTTGTAATGAACTTGGCACTATTCCTATCCTGCACAAATGTCCTTTGTCATTTGACTGGCTGCAGAAACTATTTTTCCCCCTCATTTTTCAATTTAACTAGAGAAAATAATCCTAGATATTAGATTATAAAATAGATGAAGCTTCTGTACAGCTAGAGTTAAAAATGGTATTTTTATACAGCTGAAATATACTAATTTCAGTGTTGTTTCTGTTTTCTTTGTTTGTAAGAAGCAGTGCAACTTACTTTTCCAAAACTCTGACTTGAGTGAACTTACCATGCTTGCCAGGAAGAGTTGCTAACCTTCATATATTGGAAGGAGAAGTAAGGGCTGAGGCATGTTTTCTGTGAAGTGTAATGGTAAACCTTTTGTGTAAGGCTTTGTAACTGAGTATCTGAGAATACACAGTTTAAATTTGGGTTAAAGCGATATACAGTTGAATGCAAGTGAAAGGTTTTAATATTATTTTGTGGCATGAGCTTCTGAAATGTTCAGCAGCTGTTATATAGGGTATTAGCCTAGGGATGCAATTTTGCTTTGTGAAATCTAGAAAGCAGCATGCAGTTAGCTGAGTGAATTCTGTTACCCATTCAGATAAAATTGTGTTCGTTGGCTTGTTCTAGTGGTTTTGGAGAGCACAGATTAATGTAATGTCTGTTACATACAAAGCGATATATAGAAAAAAAAAATAAGGATGAGGAACTGAGTGTTTAGGCAGTATTTGGGGAACTTTGGTACAGGCATGTAATTTCAGAAGAGAAAAGAGTTCTGAATTTATTCCTTCATTCTTGGTAGTATACATCAAGTACTATAAAAAGTGCTTGCTTATAGACAAGATAATAGGATAAGTATTACATATTAAAATTAACTCATTAATATTTATGCAACATTATGAGGTTTTGCCTTTGCAAACTGGGAAACTTTTAAGTTTCTGACACCGACAGCTAGTGACATAAATCAAGAAAGCATTTGGCACTTGATGGCTTGAAAAGTAGACAATGGGATAATTTTTCCAACTTTAATTTGTGACAAATTTTTGTCAAGTTTTTTTTTTTTTTAAATGTTATTCCTCACTTCTCAAGCAACTTTTACTGCTAATCTTGAACCTTGTCTACACAGAAGTAATATGGAGGTCAGTATTGTGAACATCCCCTGTGTTTCCATTTTATATCAGTAAATTACATTTCTTACTGTGGGGTTCTTGTGCTCGTAAGAGCTCTTACTAACAGAGAGCTGGCTGTGTAGACGGATCTGCATATTTAAATAGCCACCTTTAATATAAGCAAATAATGACAGTGACTTCGCATTGCATAAAGTTCCATTTTGCATATTTCTGTTGTCAGAAAAGGTGTTGGTTTATTTCAGAAAGTTTAAAAAATTTAATGAAAAATATTTTGCCATAGTAGTTTAGCTCTTCCCATGGCTTCTGTAACATAAAAGATTTTGCCTTTTGAAGGGGCACCCATTCTGTGGTTCAGTTTCACCTTACTCATCTCACGCTACTGATACAACATGTTCTGCCTTAGCTTTGAAGTTCAAGTTCTTAAGTATAACCTTTACTCCCTAGGTTTAACCCTGGTTAATGTGTGGTGCCCCACAGCAGCAAATTCCTAAGTGTCTACGTGCATGTCTGATGTCCGAGTGTGTCTCCTGAAAGCTCATCTGCAAGTTTGGTAAGGGTCAGGGTCTGGTATTTCATCTAAACTCAGTTGTGTCTGCAGGTCATTACTTGTCAGTCCTTATCACTTTAAGAACCCTGCGGTATTAAATCAGAGACTTCTGTCCTTCTTCTTCAGAGAATCAGTCTAAAACTTTTGAGATAGTAAGAAAATAACTGTTGTGCATGCCTGGTTGGTTATCACCCTCACTAGAAGATGCAAGTGAGCCCTTTTTCAGCAGAGATTCACAGAATCCATTAGCGCACATATCAAAATGTTTATCTATCCGAGGTCTGTAAGTGATGTATTGTGGCTGTATGAGAGCCAACCAGATAGAAGCTGGGAATGATGTCTTGTTGTAGGGGAGGGAGTGGGATGAGCTGGGTGTCAGGATATGCTGGCTGCCACCTTCCCGCAGCTGATGCTGTGGAGGTACTCTTGGACAGCATACAGGTGAAGAGCCAGAGGGCAGAAAAACGCTGTAGCAGTGGTCAGCTCCAGTGCCCGTGATGGCAGGTGAAAGATATGTATTCCTCCCAAGCTTGACCAATTCCCTGCTTTTGCTAGGGGCATAGTTACCCTCTGAACTGCTGCAGAGAGCTATGTGCTTGCTTTAGGGGTGTCACTTTGTTCTCGGGCTCTGGATAGTGTGCAAAAAGCTCCATGTGTCACTTTTTTTTAATCATTATTTCCACCTGTGAGTACAGCAGTGATAAACAAAGATGGGCTTCGGCGTACTCGTTTTGCTCATGATCTCTGTCTCTGTTTCCATTACATCAGATGCAGAGGGCATAGAGAAATGACTAAAGCAGTGTATTTTTTATAATGAATACTGAATGGGTGAGTGTGACCGGGCAGAAACTTCATCCAGAAAAAAGTCGGGTGTTGTGAGGGATGACATCCACATGTGGTAGGAGAGGCAGGGGAATCATTTTTTTAGCTGGAATTCACAGTCCAATTTCATGAGATTGAAGTTGATATTTTACCTCAATAGCTTATTATTTTTTTTTTTTTCTGGGCAGACATAGTGTTTCAACTGTTTCTCAAAACAAATTACTGTTGTGGATTTGTATCTAGTTACTCCTGAGGCCCACATAATAGCTTTGGAAATAGCACATTTGGAAAGTGCTTTGCGTATATATAAAAACCTATCCTTCTTAGTATGGCAGGGTGCCTTGCTTTAGGTGTGGATTCAAATTCACAACAGGCTCACAAATCTTTTTTTTTTTTTTTTTTTTTTTTTTTTTTTTTTTTTTTTTT